>JAKUAD010000003.1:0-480887 GCA_030579095.1 Starmerella davenportii
CGGCGCGCCGCGCTGCCGAAGATGCGCGGCTCGCGCTGCTGCGCACGTATGCGCGCGAGTGCCGCGTCGCGCCAGAGGACGCGCGCGTGCTTGCGGCCGCAGAAGCCGAGCTCTCACCCGAGTTCTTTGCGGCGCTCGAGCGCGTCGCGCAGCTGCAGGCCGAGCCGGCGGTGCTCGTGCTCGCCGACGCGCCGGCCGTGGGCGAGCGACTCATGCTCGAGACGACGCGGCTGCTCGACGGCGCGTACCTGCGCGTCGAGACGGCGGCGCGGCGGCTTCTCAAGCAGCGCGAGCTGGGCGCGGCACGGCCGCTGCTCAAGCTGCTTGCGGCGCGGCCGCTGCTGCTGAAGCAGGTGCTGGCCGACGAGAATGCAGGGCTGCGCGCCGAGCTTGTGCGTCGGTTCGAGCAGTTCGCCGTGCGCGAGCAGGGCACGGCGCGCGTGTCGCCGCCGCGGTACCTCGGCGCTGTGCTCGCGTTCCTGCACGCCAGCGTCGTCAACGAGCGCGAGAACGCCAGCCTGCTGCTCGAAGACGAGCGCGGCGCTGCGGCCGCGCTGGGCGCGGACGCGTCAAGCGTCCTGGATGAGCTCGTCAACGAGACGATCTCCGCGCTCGAGGCGCCGCTGCGGCAGCACGTCACGGCCATCGTCGTCTCGCAGATCGACGCGCCGGTCGTCGACGAGATGCTGCACGTGCTGCAGCTCTACGCACAGATGCTGCAGAAGCACCTGCTGCCGGCCGTCGCGCGCGTGCTGGAGCAGCTCCGTGCCGCGCTCGATCGCCAGTTCACGCACTGCCTCGCGTTCGTGCGCACGTGGGAGGCGGCCGTCGACGTCGCGTACGCCGTGGTGGTGCAGAACGACGAGGGCGTCGCGCCGTCCGAGGTGCAGACGGCGCAGAAGGTCGACGCCGTGTTGCGGCCGGCCTTCGCGCGCGCAGTCGCCGACAGCCCCGACAGCGTCGGCGTGCTGAACACGGTGGACTTCGCGGTCATGCGCCTGGCCGGCTTCGCTCCGGCGCAGCCGTTCCTCGACTTCGCGCAGCAGGAGGCCGCGAAGCACGAGCAGCAGCTCTCAGCCGAGCTGGCTGCCGAGCTTCTCCGCGACGCGGGCGTGCCGGAGTTCCTGGCGAGCCGCGTCGACGCGCCGGCCTTCGTCGCGAGGTTCACGAACTTCCTCGCCACGGCCGGAGTGCGCCTGCAGGCGCGCATCGACCAGCTCAGTTCGCCGTCCGTCGCGTCCCGCGTGCACGCGCTCGCTGTCGCCGCGTTTGCAGCCGAGTACGCCAAGGTCGACGTCGACGCCGACCTGCCGGACGTCGAGACGGTGCAGACGTTGTTTTGAGCAGGGCATCAGCATGGGCTCTGGGTCGCGTAGGGCACTAGTCCGGCGTGGACAATGGGCTCACTCTAAAATGGCGCCCAAGGGGAAGCGGGTGTCGGCCATGTCGCTAGTACGCAGTGAAACCGCGTGCGCGCGCTTGTCCTGGAAGGACCGGAGCTGCGTTCGCTTCGTCGCAACACCGTGGGACACGGTGCCAATCCGGAAGAGAGGTTCACAGACAAGCTCGCCGGCTTGGCAAAAACACACTAATATGGATTGTTCGCCCGCCGCCAACGGCGGTCTCGTGGCAGCTACTAACGAATAAGTAATGAAATTATACTAATAGCGACAACGGGCCGCCTACGCGGGCGAGGGCAGCCGCGCAAACGAGCTCGGCAGGCGACAGGCTTGAAGCACGCAACACCCTAAACCACGCTCGCGAGCGCATGCACATGCAGCGCCGCACGTGTCTAGAGCAGCTGCTGCGCCTCCGCGGGCATGAACTCGAGGTGAGCCTTCTTGGTTTTATGCTTGCGCTTGGAGGACGTGGCGGCCGGCTGCGACGACGCGGACTCGGACGCGCCGGGTGTCGTGGGCTCGTGCGGCTTGTGCGGCGGCGGCGCGGGGACCGGCGCCGTGCGCGCCTTGTACAGCGCGACGAAGTTCAACACGAGTGCCAGGAACAGCCCAATGCTGACGACAAGAGGGCCCAGGGGCGCATCCATGGGGCGGTCGCCGCGCTCCTTGATGTAGCGGATGCGCAGCAGATACTGCGAGTACCCCCACAGGCCCGAGAAGATCGTGAGGCCAAACAGGACGTACGACACGAGCGTCGCGACGTGCGGCGAGGCCGCGCGGCTCACCGAGCTGTAGAGCGTGAACGTGAGCGCCGACAGCAGACAGGTGATGTGCAGCCACTTGTTGAACGTGCGCTCGTTCGCGAGCCACACCTTGGCCTCGACCTTGGGGCTGCTCTGGTTCTTGATCCACTCGCTCGGCGCCTCGACGCCGGGCGGCAGGTCGACCTCGTCGTCCTCGCTTTCTTCGTCGCTGAGCTTGCCGACGCGTGTCGGGAACCCCACGTAGTTCTCGGACTGCGTGTCGACCTCGATGTCGCCATCGACGACCTCGTCAAGCAGGCCGGAGTCCTCGCTGTCGAACTCGTCCTCGTCGCCGTCAAACTTGTAGTTCGTGAACTTCGGCACGACGTTGAGCGTCTGCGGCTGCGCGTTCGCGGGCGCGGCACCACCGGCACCGCCGCTGCTGCCCGGCGCACCGGGCGTCGTGCCGGGCGCGGCGCGGTGGTCGGCGTCGGGCTTCGCGTCGAGCTGCGCGAGCCAGAACGGCAGGCTGTCCAGGTGCTCGTTCTCGCCGAAGAGTACGGCGACGCCCTGCAGGAACTTGGTGAAGTGCGGAACCTCCTTGATCAGGTTCGAGCTGCGCAGCTCGTCAATCCAGGGCAAGGTCTCGACGCCCTTCGCCGCGTCGCTTTTCAGGCGCACCTCGAGCACGGAGTACGGGAACCGCGCGAACTCGCCCTTGCGCAGCAGCCCCTGCGGGTTGACGCCGGGCTGGTCCAGGTCGGCACGGTGCCAGTTCGAGGGGTCGCGGATGGGGAGCTCCTTGTTGAACGCGTCCTCCCGCAGGAACAGGATGTCCTGGTCGAGAATGACGCGCACGCGGTCGTCGCCGGGGATCTCGAACGCTGTGCGGCGGTAAACCGTGCGCAGCACCGGCTGCAGGTGGTTCGAGTGGATGAACGACTGCAGCTCCTTTGCGGCCGTCTCGTAGTCCTCGACGGCCTGCGATGACGCGTGGCGCTCACGCATCTTGCGGCACTGCTTCTTAATCACCGACTCGTCGCCGGAGAGGAACCGATTGATGGACTTCTCCTTGATGTTGATACGCGTGATGCGCCCGTCGATCTCGTTGTGCTCCTCGAGCACGATCTCGGGCTTCTCGCTGAGCGGGCCGTACCACCGGAACCGCAGCGTCGTGCCCTTCGACGGCTGGCTCGAGCTATCGTCGTCAATGTCCAGGGTCGACTTGTACAGCTTGAACTCGCTGTTATCAAGGTACAGGCTCGTCACAAACGGGTCCTTCTCGTTCTCGTCTTCGTCCTCACGGTTGTACACGAGTACGGGCAGGCGGCGCAGCACGCGCGTCTTAACCTCCATCAGGTCGTCCGGATGAACCCAGAACTGCAGCGTGACGTACCCGTTCGAGTGGAACTTCTGTTCGCGGATAGAGCCCAGCACTTGCGAGCGCGCGAGCGAGTCTTCGCCGCCGTCAAGTTTCGCAAACACGCCGCCAAGCCGCTTCAGCAGCGGTGAGTAGCGCTCGCCGTGGAAGGGCAGCGTTTGCAGTCGCGTCTGCAGCAGCGGCATCACGCGGTACTGCGGGTGCAGGCGGTCGTGCTTGCGCACGAGCTTCGTGAACCCGGTGTAATTGAGCCGCCGGAACTTGTCGATGTGTGTCGCGTCGGACACGATCTGCTCGAGTACAGGCTCCAGCGCCTTGGAGTCGACGACCTGCGTGCCGCTAACCTGCTGCTCTACGGCGTTGATGCGGTCGCTGATCTCGTTGAACTTGGCCGTCTCAAAGCCGTACACCTTGTCCAGCTCCTTATCCAGCGTCTCGACGAAGCGCGTCTCGTCGGCGTCCGTCCATTGCGCGCTCGGATTGCTCTCCTTGAGCAGCTTTTTGAGCTGGTCGTACGCAATGTAGTGCTCGCGCCACGGCTCGTACACCTCCTCGCTAAGCTTCTGCGAAAACAGCATGCAGAGCAAGCGGCGGGCAGAGATGATTTATAGCGACACCCACGTGGGAATGACAAATAACTGACACATGGCCGCGAAGCGAGCGCGCGGTGCCTGAGATCGACGCAGCGCGCTGCCCAGAGCGAGAACTTCTACAGGCGCCTGGCTACAGGTAGAGCGATGTGTTGACGGATATCGGATGCCATTATGCTGAGGGCATCGGGTCAGGAGGTTTAGGCCCAGACAACACCGGTCCTCGCAAAATCGCTTCTGCAGCCCGGCTTTGCAGCTTTCCGCGCCCGCTGCTCACGACAACTGCGCTGGTCGGTCGAAGAAACTGGTCGTTGCGCAATTGACTGGTGTTCAAGTCAGGTGCGATGAAGCGAGTGCGCGAGAAGTCAAGTTACGTCATAGCTGTCAGATTCATGCCAAGCATGTCAGAACCGTAGAGTCTCACGTCTCGCCATCTGCCGGTTTAACACGACTAGGGTGTCTGGTGGAATGCATGTGCATGGGGTGTGGTTGGCTTTGACCCGCTGCCGAGCGCAATGCCTTTTGAGCAGCAGCAGTTTGGCCTCGCGGCCAGTTTCACTGTGCATATACAGCGTGATGCATTTCAAGATTGGTGTTTGGGAATGCCAATGTAGACACATCAGAGACAAAAATGCAGACAGCAACCCTTCGCGCACAGTCAAAGGAGGTCGGTTGTTCTCCTGGTACGGCAAGACTCAGGAATGTCACTCTGTCTAGCCAGCTCGCGGTATCTGTAGCGAGAAATCAGCAGAGTCATGCGTAGAGTCGTGTCGTAGGCCATAGAAGTGGTAGGGACCGTTTGTTTGGGCCAGATAAGACATTCGTATAATTGAGGCGTACGGCCCCAGGATAGGATGAAACCCAGCCGAGAGAGCTTGTGACTTCGTCATACTCTTATCCGGTGTGAACCTCAGTATTAGTCCAATTCGCATTGGCTATGTTTGCCGCTTCCGCGGTTTCGCACTACATTATCTACTGGCTGCTACATATGCGAAAGACTCTTGTTACTCGAGGTCGGGGATAAGCACTTGGCGCTCTAGTAAGAGAAATTCACTCATGTTGATAATAGCTCATAGCCCTGCTGTTCGAAGTCCTGTCTCAGAGAGCTGCTCACTACAATCTCGGCTTCGACTCATACACAAAAATAACAGTTTTCAGCGATAGGCTGCGGCGAGTGGTAGTTGCGGCGGCACATGTTGTGAGTTGAATCATTGAAAGTGCAGCGATAATTAGTATTACGGGCCAACGTCTGCGCGGTGCAAAGTGCCCGCTGTTTGAAATTTAGGCATTGGCACTCTTTAGGCGCGTTCATTATGCCCTGTCCTCGGCGCATTTTCGTCATCGAATTCTCCGCTATTTTCGTTTCAGTGCCTGACAGTGCTGGCGATGCCACCTTCATTCCCACGGCTAGCAGGTTCGTCGTCTTCTTCCTCTAAACCTGTAAATTCTCCCTCCCCCTCTGAGTCAATCAAAGAGATTATAGAGGTACCATGTCTGCTGCCCACCAAAGAGGAGCTGTCCAGTATGTGAAACATCTTCATCTCACTAGCTCTTGCAAGTTCGCTGATTTTGTAAATGTATCTTGACAATGTGGAGCTCACACCTTGACTACGTGGGAAGTGTGGGAACTCAATGTAGCCCCGCAGTGCTGCAGCCGTGCGTGTCATATATTCAACATAGGACAGTTTCACAAAGACTACAGGATCGTCATCCGTGACCGGGTCGAAGTCACATTCTGTGGACATGGAGTCTAGTACCCGGGTATCAACTAGGGGACCAACATAACGAGGAGCATTGATTATCGCGTGGTGGAGTTCGTAAGAACACAGGTCCGGTTGCTCGCTGTGGAGGTCATTGTAAGATTCCGGGTAATTAGCTATCGCATTATCGGCAACTTGTTGAGCGGCCTTCAGAACAGATCTTCCCAATTCATCTGCTGACTCGCGAGTTAGCGATTTGCCCTTTGTGTCTAGAGGGGGAGGAATACTGTCCATCTCCATCATTGCCGATTGTAGAGTATTTTGCGTATTTCGTGGTCTGATAAATACTTCTCCACATGTATGTATGTTTCATGTGACTACTTAATTATCTGTGTACGCAAATGCAGTTCTAAAACTTAGGCCGAACATTACCATGAGAGCAAATAGAAGCGGAGTCAATTCCACACTGGAACATCACCGCTGCACTGGGCACATTTTGGTCGAATCGGGAGGTGAATATTATTTCTTGTTATTGCCTGCGACGACTACACACACTATGTAACTCCATGTCGTCAGTCTCATCTGATTCAATCACATGAACCAGCTTGGACACCGATTGGGCTTCGAAAAATTCGGATTTCTACTAAAGTAATGATAATTACCTTCTTAGGAAGAAATTGCATTGGGGTTCCATTGCGGGTCATCTTCGTTTGCTGAACTATGTGAGCCAGAATCGGGTTTTCTGATGGCTTTCTGGGCTCCTTGTCGCTAGCCAAAATTGTGGCTCATAGCCATAGTGTGGCGGTTGCAGCGGTACCTGCGAGTTAGAGTCCTTGCAGCGTTTCCTGGTGGATGCGAGTCAACTTGTCAAACCAATTCGCGGAAATTAGAGTCACCTTGTCATGACACTGCTTCAACTCTACGTTGAGTTTCAGGCCGCGCCGATCTGGATTGCTTGTGATGACCTCGGATAAGAATCCAGTAGCCAGCCTTATAAATTCATCGACGGAAATTCGACGTGCAGGGCGAGTCTTACTGGATGGGTTGACAAATTGGCGATCTTCGAGGACTGTAGTGTGGAGCTCAGAGGGACTCTTGTAGGGGAATTCGACACGAAGGTCGAGATATCGCGATCTGTAGTAGTGTTCGGCCTCGTCAGCGACTATTTCGGCCGCGCGGACGATAAAAGGACCCATTTGTCTCTTCTTGCTAAGAGGAAGACCCCCGTAATATTCTGTATCGTGCGGAAACATGTGATACTCAGATGTGAATTAATGCGACCATATATATGCTATGACCTTAACATTTCCTTCCGTCCCACAGAGCTTCACCGCATTGTGTAGAGGTCGAAATAAACTCCGTGCGCTGTGTCGGCATCCGATGCTGCTCATGTAGTCGGCAAATGTATTCGTGCAAAATCGACGAGCTGGTACGCCCCAAGCTAGAGTTCTTTATTTCTCCTCTTTGATTATTGAGGCGGAGATCCAGGCTCTAAATTGGTACGCCGGAAGTATGTCATGGTGGCGATTAGTCCACAATATATTTTTGAAATCAGAAATCTATTTGCCTAGGGGACATACTGACGAGAAAAAAGCGTTAATTTCTGGGTTATTTCTGGGTCTTTATGGCAGCATAGAGCGTTACAAACTCTGCTTCCTTTGGAGACTTGCAGCCTAGCGAGAGTAGTGCCAGCCTAGGAAATGCCCAACAGAGATGCATGACCTCTTAGCCCACACAGTACTCAGGCCAATGCTGAATGCTGCCATCACGAAAGCTACAACTTAATACACCTGGTTCCCAGTGGTGTCGTATCACTCTTACAATGAAACTAAGTTTTCAATGTACGGGGAAGATGTGCAGGCCAACATGCAGCTCATGTATTGAGTTAAATTATTGAAAATGCAGCAATATTAGTATACAGGACGAAACTCTACGCGATGTAAAGTACCCGCTGATTAAAATTTAGGCATCGGGTTTCTTTAGGCGCGTTAATTGTGCCGTCCTAGTCGCATTTTCGTCCTAGGTGTCTTCGATATCGTCGTATGAGCGACTGACAGTGCCATAAATGCTACTAACTTCGTTCTCGAGGCTAGCAGGTGCGTTGTTCTTTTCCTCTACACCTGCAAATTCTTCCTCTCCCTCTGAGTCGATCAAAGAGATTATTGAGGTACCATGTCTGCTGCCCACCAAAGAGGAGCTGTCCAGCATCTGCAACATCTTCATCTCACTAACTCTAGCAAGTTTGCTGACTTTTTGAATGTATCTTGACAATGTGGAGCTCACACCTTGGTTTTGTGGGGAGAGTGAGGGTCGAATGCGACTCCTCAGGGTCTCAACAGTGCGTATCATATATTCAACAAAAGACACCTTCGCAACAATTTTATAATCGGGATTGATGATAGGTGTTTTTATGAGGTTTGCCCAATAACTAGCGGCAAAGACATCAACATAGCGAGGAGCATCCATGATTGCTCTATGAAGTTCGTAAGAAGTGAGATCCGGTTGCTCGGTATGCAGATCATTGTAAAATTCCAAGTAATGGGCTACCGCATCATCCACCACTTGTTGAGCCCCATCTAGAACGTTTTCTCCTAGTTGATTAGCCGACCCCCGTGTTAACGGCTCGCGCTTTGTGTCCCAAGACACGTGGATGTTGGGTATCTCCGTCATCGCCGATTGCAGAGTATTTTGCGATCTAATAAATACTTCTCCACATGTATGTTTGTTTCATGTGATTGCTACTACTTACTGTGTACGCAAATGCAGTTCTAAAACTTAGGCCGAACATTACCCTGAGAGCAAGTAGAAGTGGAGTCAACTCGAAAAAGCGAGGACTATGATGCGCGCCAATTCCTTATTCTCCGCACCGAGTCTCGAGAAACTGGAGCCAGGGTACTGGTCAGTGCTTGTAATTATGTATATCTCGTGTGACAACGTTGTCTGAGGATTGTTGCCACACTAGAACATCATCGCTGCACTGGGCACTTTGTGGTCGAATTGAGGGGTGGATATTATTTCTTGTTACTGCCTGCAACGACTATCGACACTATGCGACTGCTATACCGGTATACCGTCAGTCTCCTCTGACTCAATCACATGAACCAGCTTGGATACGGATTGGGCTTCGGGCAATTAGGATTATTACGGAGGTAGTGATAATTACCTTTCTAGGAAGGAATCGCATTGGGGTTCCATTGCGGGTCACCTTCATATTCTGACGTTTTTAATTACAACGCTAAGACTACCGCAAAAGTCGACGCCAACGTCTAAGTAACGTGGAATGGGCCCGATCTTCTCGGTGAAGGTTTCGCGGTAGCTTATGCCCATAGCGGCCATAGCGATGCTACATCAATCTTGTTTGGGTAGTGCGATTAGCCCAAGCTGTAACTCAGGAAACTAAGTGCTCGCAAGTTTCCTTTCCCCCCCCCTAAGCGACACGGATCGTCCAGGAAACATCAGAGTGCTTGAGAATTACATATATGTTCAGAGCTGCGAAGCAATCCTATGATTATCCGAGAGAGAAACCAGCCAGAGGCATCAATTTCCGCGAAGCAAACGGAGGCTTTGGGCAAAACGACGATTGGCAGCTTTAAGAAATTGCTGATCCAGGGCACATAATGTTTCGTTGCCCTCTGCAATAGGAAATAGAAACTACGAATGACATCTAATGCGGGTCACCTGTCGCAATAACAACTGCGGGAAAAAGACGGCTGATGAAACCTGGTTTTGGAAAAAATCTGTGTCAGTGCAAAAAGCTGCTCTCGCGCCTTCTGGCCCCTCGTTGAGAATCATCCACCGGGTAATCAAGCTTAGATTTCTAAGCGCATGCGTAGGGTACTCTTTCGGCGAGAAGAATCTTGCATGACTGTTAAGCCCTATATCGCCAGCTCCGAAACGAGTTGCCCCGGGAGAAAGTACGACCGCGGTGACATCGGCGTTTGGTGAGGACACAGCTCGAATGAGGTATTAAATTGTAGTTATCACGAAATAAGTAACGAGCGGGAATTCTAACAAACTTGCATATCGTTTACGCGCAGAAGCCGTTCTCCAAAATCAATGCTGGGGCGCTGCGCATTGCCAGGACCGGGATCGGGATATGCATACCAGGGTCCATATAAGGTACTTGTAACAACACCACAATTGCAACTAGGTTCGAAACCTACAGACGTTCTTCTCATTAACTGCTTTTTTTGTTCTATGTGTTAGCGAGCGCGGGCTTTCTCAATGGCTTGCGCGTATTCATTGGCACGACTTACGGTTCCAGTGGCGGAACAACGGCACATCTTGCGTCGGGATAGCTAGTTACGACCAATTCAATAACGTGGGCGCGGACCTCGCCTACGGCAGCAACCACTCGTGGCATCACTGACCTGCAAAACAGTCAAGAGCCTGGTGCGTGTCAGTAGAAAGTAACGCAGTGCAGTTGCCCTCTATGCTCTTACACCTCTACGCGCAGCGAGAAGTTAAGCTAAGTGTATAATGATCCGGAATGCTGATCACGACAGAGGCTGGTAGGTGACATGTCTACAAGAGGTGCCACGCCGACTTGTTGTGCAGACTCGGGATCGAGCAGTGCCCCTCGCTAGTACGGGGTTCGAAGGCAGCTCAATATGAACGGGTGCGTGAGGCGCACCTTTGACTGCTGGCGAGATCTTCGCAAAATACAGCGCTCGTACCGCAAGTTAGCGCGCGACAATAGTATATTTGTCGCTTGCAACGAAGTCTCGTTGACAGATCCGGCCCTGCAAATCGGTTGAGTCCGCTCACAGCCAGCAGTTCTTCTCTCAACTTGAAGGCGTGTGTACCGACATTGTGCGGTAATTATATGTCGGATGACCTGTTGGTCTTCTCCAACGAGTCGAGAACCGATCGCTGTCGACCAAGGCAGGCATTCCATTGCAAGGGAACCGCGCACTGGCGGGAGCCTTTGAAAGCGCTGGCGCTGGGAGATGATCTGACTCCGCAGCGCGCTGCGCCTTCGCCGGCGCGCCGCGCCAGTCTCTGCGCACGCGACGGAACTCATACCGAGGGTGAGTCACTTTGCTGTAACCCAAACATTCTCATATTCCGCCACGAGTCCCGCAGCCCTCACGTTTCCGCCGTTAGCCGAGGGAGGCGCCTCGTGCGCGCCGCCGCGCGCACGGTGGTACTTTGGGTTATGCCCTGCTGCAAACCCTGTGCCCTGGCGCCGCTGCGCCAAGTGCCGAGCGCTTGCGCGTGCTGACGCAGCCACGCCCGGGCAATGAGAGACGACGACGAGTACGCGCGTGGCGCGCACTCGGGGCGTGCGCGAGGGTACGACGACCGCGGGCGCGACTATGATGACCGTGAGCGCGACTACGACGATCGGGATCGCGGCCGCGGGTACGACGAGCGCGAGCGCGAGCGCAGGTACGCGCGTGGGCACGACGACTACGACGACGAGTACGCACGCGACGAGCGCGGAGGACGGCACGACGAGCGCTCGCAGGGCCACCGCTCGCCGCGCGACTCGCGGGGCAGCGGCGACTTCGTGGATCCGCTCGACGACAAGCACGGGCGCACGCTGGGTGGCATGATCCGCAACAAGGCCGTGGGCGAGAAAACGCGCAAGCCACTGCTGGGCAAGCTGTTCAAGGACGACGGCGGCCACGCGGATCCGCGCCACCGGCGTACGTCTTCACGCGGGAGTAGCGGCGACGCGTTCCCGCGGTCGAAGGTCATGTCCGAGGAGGACTACAACGAGATGATGAAGGAAGAGCGAGCACGTCAGCGGGAGAAGCAACGGCTCAAGATCGCCGAGCGCCGCCGTCAGCAGGGCCTCGACTCGCGCTACGCCAGCGACGAGGAGGACGAGGGCTACCCCAGCGCGCGCGCGGGCCGCTCGCCCCGTGCGGGCCGCAGGGACTACGAGGAGGACCGGCCTGCACGCGACCGTGACGATCCGGGAAGGTCCCGGCGCGACTATGACGAGCCAGAGCGTCCCCGGCGTGATCGCGACGAGCCCGAGCGGCCGCGGCGCAATTACGACGAATCGGAGCGACCTCGGCGTCGTGACGACGAGCCCGAGCGGCCGAGGCGTGCCGAGCCAGAGAAGCCCCGCCGGTACGACGACGAGCCCGAGCGGCCGAGGCGCGCCGAGCCAGAGAAGCCCCGCCGGTACGACGACGAGCCCGCAAAGCCGCGGCGCCACGACGAGCCTGACGCGCGAGGCCGCGAATACGACGACTACGATGAGCCCCGGCGGCGCTCTCCGCGGCCCCCGGCGCGCTCGGCATCGCCCGAGTCTGTGCGCTCGCGCGACAGCGAGCGCGTGCGCCGCATGAAGGAGGCGCAGGACGAGCACCGCCGCAGCAAGCAGGAACCTGCCGCGCCGGCGCCGCCGTCGCGCCCGCGACGCCCCGCGCACGACGAGTCCTCGGCGTCGGTCGCGAGCGCGAATTCGGTGGACGTTGCGCGCGCGGACTACTACCCAGAGCAGCCGCCGCGCTACGAGGACCCGCGGTACCGCGAGAACGATGCGCGCGCGCCTGCGCGTGACTACCGCGAGCCTGAGCCCGAGCCCGTCGCGCCGTCGTACCCCGCCCAGCACGACGCCGAGACATACGACGACCGCGACCGCGGACCGCCTGCACCCGCGCTGGTCGTCTCCGCGGCAGACCTGCCGCCGCGCCGCGACGACCGCCGCGACGACCGCCGCGCCGACTACGAGCCCGAGCCCAACTACGAGCCCGAACCCGAATACCGCCGGCCGTCCGTACCGTTGCCGCGCGCCTCCCACGACGATCTCCCACCCGCGCGCCAGGACGAGTACCGCCGGCCGTCCGTGCCCGTGCCCGTGCCCGTGCCGGGTCTCTCTGTGCGCGACGGAGAAGCGCGCAGCGAGCGCGGCGAGTACCGCCGTCCGTCTGTGGCGGTCCCGGCGCCCGCCCCACCTTCTCCGCGCGAGCCGGACGCGCACAGCGAGCGCGAAGAGTACCGCCGGCCGTCGGTTCCAATCCCGCCCGAGTCCCGCCGTGAGGAGCCCGAGCGCCCGCGTCGCAGCCTGGTCACCAGCGCGCAGCGCTTCGACGACCGGCCCGAGGTGCGCGAGACGCCTGTCGACTACGAAAGTCGCGGCGAGCGCTCCTACGCTCGCGCCGACGTCGGTGCCGACGAACCCACCGACCGCTTCGCGCGCGACGAGCCCGAGCCGCGCGCCCCGGCGCCGCCGCCGAGCCGATTCGAGGCCCGGCGCTCGCCCAGCCCCGCGCGTGCGCCCAAGCCGAGCTTTGCGGCGCGCCTTGCCCAGCCTGCGCGCGAGGCCGAAGCGGCGGCGCGAGTAGCGCCGCCCGAGCCCGAGCCCGAGTTCGCGAAACCGAAGCTCACAAAACCGAGACTTGGCCGCCCTGTGTCACCCGAGCCCGAGCCGGTTCCGGCGAAGCCCGCGCTTTCGAAGCCGGTCCCTAAGCCGCGGCCGGCGCTCGAGCCGCGCGGCAACGAGGACGGCGATGAGGCGGCGTTCCTCGCTCGCGCGAAGTCGCGGCTGAAGGCGAACCGCAACAGCGTGCTGCTGGCCGAGGCCGAGGCCGAGCCCGCGCCGGAACCGTCTGCGCCCACGCCGCAGCTGCGGCCCACGACGCAGCGCGTGGTCTCGGCCGCAAAGCCCACGGAGGCCGTCCAGAAGCTCGCTGAGCTGCGGGCGGCGAAGCCCGTGCTCAAGCCGAAGCCTGAGCTTCCGGAGGCTCTGCGGCAGCGCGCGAACCTGAAGCCGGCGCAGCCGGTGCCGCGTGTCGCGGAGCGCGAGCCGGAGGCGACGAGCGTGCGCGCGGCGCTGCGTCCGCGTAGCCAACTGGAGCATGAGGACTCGGACCCCAACGTCCGCGCGCTCACAGAGCAGCTGCGCAGCCTGAAGCCGCGCCATGCTGACGATGACGACGTTTACGAGGACTCGTCGGCGTCGGCAAGCACGGACAGCCTCAGCCACCCCAACAAGGCGCGCGCGAGAGGCCCGAAGCGGCGCCCGCCGACCTACGACTAGACCAGCAGCGCCTGCAGCGCCCTCGCGGTTACGTGCCCTCGCGGCTGCGTGCCCTCGCAGCTGCGTGCTCTCGTGCCCCCCTTCTCTTGCCTATTGATCACGTCGTGCTATGCGCGAGCCTACCGAGGCATGCAGCCTGCGTCCAGCCTGCGCCCGGCGTCGTCATGTCGTAAGAGGCCAAAATTGACGCGGCTCACTTCGGATACTATGTTCTGTTGCTGCCGCGTGTATTCATTAGACCGGTATGCTCGTGCCAGCCGAGCCGCGACCATTAAAATCTGCCCAACCTCGCCGGCTTAGCGCGTTCGCATGCCGTGCGTGCGGTTCTGGGCGCGCGCTCGCGCGTGGTCCAAAGTATGCGCTCAGCTTCGCGTGTGCTAACGGCTGCGCTTTCGTGTTTCGGCGAGCGTGCGCAAAGGTCGCGTCTCGCTGTGCCGCGCCCTCGAGAGCCCGTCCGCAGACGGGCGCGCTAACGTGCCTTCGCAGCGTGCTGTGCACACGTCCCCTCGCGTTACGGGGCCAGTCAGCACGGTGCAGGCACGCAGGCGAGCGCCGCAACCAACCAGCGTGCGTGTCTTTGAGCATACGTGCTCTGACGAGCATATGCGAACCACCGCTGGTGACTACAAATTTCTATACATATTAGGCGTATGTACCATCCAGCAAGCATTTGGCGCTCCAACAAGGCTGGTACGCCAGCCGCGCGACAGCGACCTGTCACGGCCTTGTCGCGAGCCGCCCACGGGCGGCGTCGCAGCCGGCCGCGCGCCACCGCCGAACGCCACCGCCGCGCGCGACCTCGCGACGAACGACGCGCGTTGTCTGCCGCGGATGCTGACTAACCAGTATGACGCTGCTCGTGTCGCTGCTGCGCGCGGGATACCAGCTGGCCGGGCTGTTCTTCGCGCTGCTGGCGATCCCGCTGGCGTTCGACGTCGGCGGCGAGCAGTGCGGTGTCGCGTTCTCGTTCGTGCTCTCCGTGTTCTACCTCGTGCTGTGCACAAACCGCTGGCTGTTCCGGCGGACAAAGCTGTACCCGTTCACGAGCCTGCTCTACTACTTCCAGGTGGGCATCATCCCGTCACTGTTGCTTGTGCACCTCAGCTACTGCCCACGGCTGCCGTGGTGGCTCGCGCGTGCCATGCTTCCGTGGGAGCAGCTGCTCGCCTACGCGACCGGCCTCTTCACGCTGCTTGAGGGCTTCTGCGCGCTCGTTGTCGTGCAGGCGTGCGGCAGGCTGCTTGCGCCGCGTCTCTCCGAGCCCCTCTTCTTCCTCGTGCTCGCCGCCGCGTCGGTGGTGCTCTCGGCGGACTTCTACCTGCTGATGCGGGTGTACCTGCTCCCGGACGTCGTCGGCGTCACGACGGCGACGCTGATCGGCGCCGCGCTCACGCTGGGCGTTACGGTCGGCGTCTACGGTATCTGGTCGCGGCGGGGCGGCGTCGTCGAGTCGACGCTCCTGATGAGCTACATCGTCTACCAGATCTACCTCGCGCTCACCGACTTCCAGTCTGCGCGCGCGCTGAGCGTGCCCAACCTGTGGGCCACGCTCGCGCCGGGCGAGGACGAATGGCCGCCGCGGCTCGCCGTCGCGCAGCTGCCGCCGGCTATAACCGAGGGCGTTGCGGGGTTCATGCGCACGGCCGCCGCGCTCACGCCGCAGGGCATTAAGGCCATGTGGGCGTTCAGCTGCGCCACGCTCTCAGCGGTCTCGCCGTCGGTTCTCGTTTCGCTCCTAGTGCGTCTCGCGAGCTACCTCGTCGCGCTCCGCCTCGTGCCGTTCGTGCGGCACCAGACGCCCAACGCGCGCCAGGCGCGCAGCCGCATCGTCGCCGCGGTCTACGCGTACTCGCCGGTGCTCATCATTGCCGTGTACACGCACCTCCTGCTGCAGCATTTCGGCCAGATCGTCCATGGCTCGCCGGACGTGCCCCAGGTGATGCCGTTTGACGCCACAAAGATCTGGCGCAACTCGCGCCAGGCGTGGCAGTTCTGGAGTTGGGCTAACGTGTTCTCGGTGCTCTTCTTTTATGGCATTGAGCTCGCGATAGGCCCGCCGCCGGCGCCGCTCGAGGTCGACGACGACGACGACGACGAGGCCATCGAGATCGACTCATGAGTTACGATATTTATTCCCGCGCCCTGGCGCGCCCGGGCCGCCAACACGCCCAGGCAGTAGCATTCTGATAGTACGAGACTAGGCAGTGATGAGAAATCAGTTATCTTTTCGACGTGCCGTGGCACCGTCGCGCGCTCGGAATTCCCTGAGGAGCCGTGTGTGGTGGGTCCGGTGTCCCAGATAGACTATAATAGAGGGCTCGCTGTTTGCCAACATCGAAGATATAATACTATGCAAACTGTACAATTTAAAGTGAACAATTGTCTGCGGAGGCTTCTGCTATTAGTCAAAACGAAACGATCGCGCGACGAGCCGCTGGTTGGCAAAAAAGGAAACGCCAGGACCAACCAAGTACAGCCGTCCACACAAGAAAAACGACATGTGCAGGATTCGAACCTACGAAGGTAAAACCCATGAGATCACTTAAGCTTCGCTTATTCAAGTCTCACTCCTTAACCACTCGGACAACATGCCCTGAGTACCGGCGAGGGTGAATATACTTAGTATAGGTGGATAAGCATTACTACGCGTGACTTGGGCTCGCGCGCGCGTTCACTCAGCATGGCGCCGCGGTCGACGAGAAGAAGAAGCGCCCGGCAGAAAGCTGCGCCTGAGCCCGAGGTGCCGTCACCGGCCTTTGAGCCTGGCCAGATCGTGCTCGCATCTGCGAGCAAGCGCCCGGCCTGGCCCGCCGTCGTCGTCGCGGAGTCCGACGTCCCCGCGGGCGTGCAGGACGCGAAGCCCGACGACCCGACCAGCGTCGCAGTACTGTTTCTCAACGACACGGACGTCGTGTGGGTCGCCCCTCCTGATGTTTCCGCGCTGGCGCCTGAGGAGGCCCAGAAAGCTGCAAAGGTCCCGCGCACCAAAAAGGCGCTAAAGGAGGCGTACCTCATTGCCGCAGACGTGCCGCCGTATGCTGAGCTCATAGCAGCCCTGGCACCCGTAGAAGAGCCCGCGGAGGAGGACCAGGATGAGGTTGTTCCAGCGGATGGCACTCGCAAACGGCCGGCTCGCGAGCGGCGTTCGGCGAAGCGCCCGCGCCCCGTCGTTTCCGAGCCCGAGCCCGAGGAGGAGAGCGAGTATGTCGACGGGAGCGAAGAAACTGGGACGGATGCGCCGGCCGAGGACGAGCTGCCCCTGAGCCAGGACGCGCGGCTCGCGTACTGTTCGCACACCCGCGCGCAACTCCAAGCGGCCTATTTCGGTGCTGACGGCGCTGTAGCCACGCCTGCGGATGCCGAAGCCGCCGACGTGTTAGTCGCTGCGCTGCGCACGCTGCTCGAACTCGAGGAGCTAGAGCTGGGCGTTGCGCGACGCTCGCGGCTGCTGCGCGTGTTGCGCGCGGTCGTCGACCACTGCAGCCCGCGCAAGGACGTGCGCGCAGTCGCCGAGGAGCTGCTGGCGCGGTTCGACACCCAGGGCGAGCCCATCATCCGTGGGATCCCGCAGGATCTCGCAAAGGACGAGTCGGTCGAGCCGGAGTCAATGGAGCCGGAATCGGTCGAGCCGGAATCGGTCGTTGCCTCTACCGCCGCGTCGGTCGAGCCGGAATCGGTTGCTGAGTCGGTCGAGCCGGAGTCGGTCGCTGAATCGGTCGAGCCAGAGTCCGAGTCGGTCGTCGAGTCGATCGCCGAGTCAGTGGAGCCCGAGGAAACCAAGTCTGAGGATATCAAGCCGGATACAGAGCACCCCGAGCAGGATGCCTCCACCGGCCGGCCGGGGCAGGCCGACGAGGCCGTGGCCGTGGCCGCGTAGCTGTGACGATAATTTTGGTCTAAAGTATATAGCGGCACCGGGCGGATGTCGCAGCGTTTATGTGTCCTTGCGCTTGGAGGCGGAAGGACGGCCACTCTTGCCGCGCGTCAGACTGCCCGATTCGACCTAGAATGTTCAACTAAAACCGCTACGACGCCGCCAGGCTCCGAGAATCGCGCAGCACACTGGCGCCAGTCCCGTTACCAGTGTATACGCTGGCGCGCATCCAGAACTTTTCTCGGGCGCGGCACGTCCTGCTTCTGCGCGTACGGCGGCGCAGCTCTTCGTCAGCATGGAGCTCGACGAGTATACGCGCTACGGCCGGCAGATGCTCGTGCCCGAGATCGGGCTCAGCGGCCAGCTCGCGTTCAAGGGCGCGCGAGTGCTGGTCGTCGGCGCGGGCGGGCTCGCGTGCCCGTGCCTCCCGTACCTCGCCGGCGCCGGCGTCGGGTGCATCGGCATCGTGGACGACGACCGTGTTGAAGTCTCAAACCTGCACCGGCAGATCCTGCACTCCGAGCCCGGCCAGCTGAAGGCCGAATCCGCCGCGCAGTTTCTGCGACGACTCAACCCGCGCGTGGAGGTACAGACGCACACCGACCGCTTCACGGCCGCGAATGCGGCCGCCCTGGTGAAGCGGTTCGACGTTGTTGTAGACTGCAGCGACAACGCGCCCACGCGCTACCTCGCCAACGACGCATGCGTACTGCTTGGCAAGCCGCTCGTGTCGGCGGCGGCACTCCGGCTCGAAGGCCAGCTGTGCGTCTTGAACTACCGCGGTGGCCCGTGCTACCGCTGCCTCTTCCCGCACCCGCCCGCGCCAGAACTCACGACGAAGTGTGCAGACTCGGGCGTGCTGGGCGCCGTCGTGGGTGTTCTCGGCGCGCTGCAGGCAGCTGAGGTTCTCAAAGTGCTCCTGGACAACGACGACAACAATGTCAGTAGCCTCACGTTGTTCTCGCTGTACCGCTTCCCCCAGATCAAGCAGGTGCGCGTGCGACCGCGGCAGGCGGGCTGCGAAGTTTGCGGCACCGAGCCCCGGATAACGACCCTCGACGCAGGCAACTACACGTTTCCAGTGTGCGCCGCGCCGGATACTTCTAAAGCCAAGCGCATCAGCGTTCACGAGCTGCACAGCCTTGGCCCGGATACGCTGCTCGTGGACTGCCGCTCGGGAACGGAGTTCGGCATCTGCGCGCTCCCGGCCGCTGTGAACATCCCGCTCGCGAAACTGCAGCGGCTGAAGACGCGCGAGGAGGCTCTTGAGATCATCCCTGAGCGCGATCTCGTAGTCGTGTGCCGCCGCGGCGTGGACTCTGTGCTCGCGGCTCAGAAGCTAGAGTCGCTAGGATTCAGCGCGCGCGACGTCGAGGGCGGACTGGAGCAGTACAGTCGGATCGTGGACCCCTCGTTCCCAGTGTACTAGCGGCTCCTCCTGGCACCTTTTGGGCTCGACAGTGAGTCTCCCCAAATGGAAATAGACAGCACACGCAGAACTAAACATTTCCCGATATAGCCTCTTAGCTAAAACCGTTCGCACCGCACGACTGAAATCTTGACCAGTCAACAATCGACGGTGTCCAGCCGCACCAGCCCGGACGCGGTCGCTGTGGCCACCCAGACACCGCCGGGCTGCCACGCGGCGCCGGTGACGCACACGCCGAACGGCGCCAGCTGGTTGGTGCTGACTTTGACTTTGGCCACGGGCGCGTAGACGTCTACAAAGCGGTACTCGGACGTCGCGTGCGCGCACTCGAGCCGCCACAGCTCGCACTCGACGGGCCCGTCCTTTTGTCGCCGCGAGACCAGCGCTTTGCGCACGGCGTTTGTGACGTGGACCGACCCGTGGCGGCACCCAGTGAGCAGCAGCGGGTGGTCTGGCGCCGCGGCCACGGCCGTGATCTCGGCCGAGTGCTGCGCAATGCTGCCGGCGGCGCCCGCGTCGTCGGCAACGTCCGCGTCCGGCGCAAAGCACACCGGCACAAACCGCGCGCTGCCCTGGTCATCAGCGTACACAAAGCTATTAACCAGCGGCACGTACGTGCAGGCCTGCGAGTAGAACTTGAGCCGCGACAGTTTGTGGGGAAGCCGCAGGTCCGACGTGTCGAGCACGCTCTGCGACCCATCGACACTGGTGGCAAGAACGTGACCCGGACCCGCGGTTACGCGCGCGACGACCGATGACGCGCACGGCACAGCATACTTCGCGCGAAGATCGCACGTGTACTCCGCGACGTACCCATTGGCGAAGCCGAGCACGACGCTCGCCCCGCGCCACGTCACGCTGGTGGGCGCTATTCCGAATGTCGGCAGGTCGCGCATGCTCGAGAAAGACTCGTCAGTGAGGCTGACGATTCCTGCCCGCCCGCCACTGAAGACGCACGCTAGCTCCCCGGCAGGGCCGAACGCCAGCGCGACTACGGTCCCGAGGTCACCGCGGATCGCTGCGGCCATCGTGCACGTCGGCGTGCCGCTGCTCCGAACGTCGTACACCTTCACCAAAGATGTGCCAGTGGTCTCAATGCGCGGCGCTGCGTCGATAGGTGGCTCTGTCGTGACGTGCAGCGCGAGCGCGAGGTACTGCGCGTGCCACGCGACGCCAAGCACGCCGTACCCCGCGTTTAGCACCAGCGCTGTCGCGCACACGCGCGTCTCGTCTGCGCCCAGCCGTACGCCGTCGACGTTGACAGGGAACCCGCTGTGGACGTCGCCACATGGGGGGAGCGGGGGCGCACTCTCGGGGCCGCGCACACGCGCCGAGTCCAGCGCAAACAGCTGCGCGCCCCACTCCGCGCGCACGCGCACGCCCTGTGCAAGCTGCGCGTCGCTCTGCCCGAAGAACAGCGCAATGCGGTCCCGCAGGTTCTCGCTGCGGTCGCGCCGCGGCTCGAGCTCGCGCGCCGTCGACGCCTCGCGCTCCAGCTTGACCGCCATGACAAAGCACGGCTGTGCGCGCGAGGGCGCATATGCACGCGCCTCAGATGCGGAGCGGGTAAGGGCTGGCCACATGTGCCCGGGGCGCTGGGTGCCGCTTCGCATGTACTGCTGTTCAGTTCACACCGGCGCAGTGCCTGCGCGCTGCGAGCTGCTCCTACTTTGCGAGGCATGTCACCCCGTCAACAGGATACGGGCACTTCGCAAACGTCCCGATTACGTCGTCCTGCACCACACACCCGCGCGACGCCAGTGCACATGGACGGCCGGCTTGTGTCGCGCTTTGCGCAACGCCCGGTGCCCACTCCGCCGCCCGCAACGGCCACGAACGCGCTGGCGCCCGTCCCGGGCGTGCCCGCGATGCAGTGGCACCCGCTGCGTAGGCTGGGGCAGGTGGTCTACCCGTCAGATTCGCCGTTCGGGCGCCCATCGGCATTCCACGCCGGAACACACCGGCTCTACGTGGGTACGCACAGCGCCGATGTGCTCGTGTTCGACTACGACCAGACGCTTGTGGCCAGCGCGCGCGACCCCGCGCACACGAGCATCGGTGCCGTGACAGCGCTAAATACTAACGCCGACGAAACGCATCTCGCCGTGGGGCATGCACTCGGATATGTGTCCGTGTACAGTCTAGAGAACGGCGTCAAGCTTGTGTATACGGTAGAGCCGCTGCATGCTGCTCCTGTGCGTGCCGAGGCGCACCTGCTGGGTGCAATCGTCGCACACGTCTGTTTCCAAACAAACCACGCGCTGACAGTCTACAGTGTTGACAAGACTGGCGTTGTGTGCTTGCACAAGCAGCGTCGTGCCGTGCTCGGCGTATCCGCGGTCAGCGTTCGTCTGCGTGGGTCCTACCTCCGCCCTGAGCCACTGCTCGCGGTGTGCTCCTGGTACGGCCACCTTGCACTTCTGTCAGAGTCTGCCCTCGATGTCTTCGCAGCCTCTGAGAATGACTTTGTGCCGCTGCTGCACGAGCCGAGTTCTGCAATTGCCTCTCAAGGTGCGGTTGCCCACAATGCTGCCCGTGGCGAGCTGGTATGTGCTCGCGGCACTCAGGTCTCTTTCTATGAATTGAATGACGACGCAATCGCGGCTCGTGCCATGTACCTCCACAATTCGGCTGTCGAACAAATCGCCTTTGTCGCTCGCGATGCAGCCATTCTCCGCACAAGCGCAGGCCACCTGGACTTCTTGTCCCTGGCTGAGGTAGAACCGCTGTTTTCGCTACCTCTGCCACCATCAGCGTTGTCTGTAACAGCAGTCAATGCGCTAACACTGTGCATGGGACGGTTTGAGTTCTACTGTGGGCAGATGACAAACTGGTCCGACCGCATTCTCGCGCTCTTGAATCACGAGAACCCTGCCCGTGCTGTCACTCTGGCTTGTGACTACTTCACTGCCTCGGGCGACTTACAGATTCTGGGTTTCCCCCAGCAACGCGAACGCCGCCGGGTCGCTTTACGGGCCGCGTTCCCAGATTTTGTGCTCACAGCTCTTCGGTTTGCGCTCGCTTTCGACTCTCGAAAATTGGAAGAGCTAGTACCGGCTGTTGTTTCTGCCATTATTTTGATACGGCCGAGCTTGTTGTTAGAAACGTGGGAGCTCATTTCTGCGTGCGAAAACTCCGAGGCTCGTGAACTAGCCCTAGATCTTTTTTTGGAGCGACTCGTTACGGAAATCAGGCTACGGAATGTGAGGACGCTTCCGGCGGCCGTATATCGAGAACTTGTCCTCGCGCATCCAGTGCCGGAGATATTCTACTATGTCGATTTGAGCACCCTGGACGTTGATCTGGCGTTCAAGCGCGTGCAAGATGATGAGGTGACCACGTTTCTAGAGAACAAGATATTGAACGACTACACATCGGCACTGAGGAGGCCCGACTGTGCGGTTTTTATGGCGTACATACTCACTGGCCGCGTTTATCCCACTGGAGTTGAGGACGCTGAGCTCGGCAATGCGAAGATGACAATTTATAGCTACTTGTTCCTTCAGCAAGAAAATCTTCAGGCGGTGTTGGATATTGATGAAGTTGGCGTGTTTAATGCCCTTAACGAGGCGTTTGAGGACAGCTTTCTTAACGAGAATCACGAAATCAATCGACAGATCATTGTCAACGTCCTCCTCTCTCTTGACCTGCGGCTAACAACAAACAGCCGGTACATTTTCTTGGCAGAGAATTACCCGAAGTATACTCAATTTCTGCTTCTTCCCCACGACAAACTCGATTGGATAGTTGATGGGCTTTTGCGTGCGCGAAGCGCAGAGGCTCAAATTGCACTTCTGGGCCTGCTCTCTGCATACAAAGTTCATGACATGAAGAGCTTTGTGGAAAAATTGGCAGATCTGCGTTACACGATCGTTCTTGAGCATATATTTCGGCGCACAAACAAGCTGCACGAGCTTGTGAAACTGAAAATGAGTGCAGGAGATGCCGACGTCTGGTCTGCCCTCAGTGACGCGCTTGTGAGTAACCGTTCTGAGACAATGGAATTCATTAGTAGCAGGCATGTCTGCACGAGTCTACTAAACTTGAACGCTCGCATGCTTGGCGACTTCAGTGCCCGATTTGGGATCGATCTGTGGACTTTTGTTCAGGGCCCACACGTATTCGAGTTTATGGACGCGTACTTTGGTAGCATCGGCAAGCTTGGGGGCGCTCTCCCGGCCACCTCTATTTGCACGCAATACGTCAGCATGCTCTGCGACGACGGGCCTAAACTTTTGCACATGCTCGAAACGGTCTTCACCAAACCAGAAGACGTGAGCTTGCCGTTTCTAGTTGATGATCTGCTGGCGAATAACTGCGTTGACGCCCTTGCTTTGTTGTTGTGCCGTAAAGATCGAAAAGAAGAAGCAATGATATACGTTGCCAATCATCTGCCCACGCTCTCAGGTCCTGAAGACCAGCGCGAGCTTGAGCGGTATGTTAACATTGCGCTTGAAATATGCCTGGATGTAGCCAAGGAGAGTTTGTGGAAACGTTTGCTCGAGGCTAGCGCTGAGATGCAGAATCGGAACATTTTGCAGATGATCGTACAGACTTTGTCGGCAGTGCCATCCACAGATATTGTGAGCTTGGTGCGTAGTGTCCTCGCCAGCACCGATAAAACCGGCTCAATCCCCATTGTTTCGTTAATCTACAGCGATCTTGAGCGCCAAGAGGAAATTTTGCAGATGTTCTACGAAATTCTAGAGAACGAAAGCCGTGCGGATGTGTATGAGGTGTTCCGCTCGCGTCTTGCCGGTTGGACAGTCCCTGTATCATCGACCTGCGAGGCATGTGGAGTCAAAATTGTTGGTCTAGGAATCAATGCCAGTCAGCTTTATGACGATTGGGAACTGGCACTGCTCAACACATTAGCAGAGAAGAATGGAAATGCGTTGGTCCTGTTCCGGTGCAACCATCACTATCACTTAACGTGTCTAGACCGTATGAACGGAGTCGACGGAAGCAACAGTCGTCACTGTGTAGTGTGCCACTAATTTGCCTAGATGCGATAGATATGCCCGCACTCATCACCAGCTCATTGTGGCAGATGTAACTTTATTTGTTGAGCAGTGTTCATTTTTCTGCCAGACTAATCGCTCTCTGGGTTCGCCCAGTTGAGCGCGTTTCGTTTATACGGAACATCCAAGCAGGACATAATATAACTAGAAAATTTTACTGTGAGGCTGTCCATTTCGCAGAAATTTATTCTTATCGAACGGCGGAGCAATACCATCTCAAGATCTACACTCTAACATTTCATGAGTAAAAGTTGATCTTTGCTGCAAAGTCGGGGATATATATTCTTCGTGATTAGAAGCTTAATAGTCTTTCACTAGGGAATACGGATGCGGTGTTGATAATACGTTCGCTGTTGGCGCCCAACAGAAACTTAAATGTGAGCGTTATATTTTTTCATGCTCACAAGTTAAGAAAGAAGCGCACTGTCAATCGTGGGCATATTCTGGATCTGCCTATCATTTCGCTGTGCTTTAGGTCGATTGAATTAGGTAGAGAGCTGTCTCAAAATTTAGGTCACGGCTGAAAGCAACGGACGCAGTATGAAGCCGCACTACATTGATAACCCTTCATTATCTACACTATCTATTTAGAACTGTTGCGGAGAGACAACGACCAGTTTCAGTAATTCGTGCAGGAAGTATATAGAGACGGCATAGGTCGTGAGGCTGAAACATGCGGCCTCCCGGCGGGATTGCGGGTAGTCAGTACGCAGAGCTCACCATCTTCACACTAAGTATATTAAAAGATTATAAAGGTATCATTACTTCCAAAACCGCAGTTGCACTGTTCGTGTTTTTGTTTGTGAAGTATATAACGTCCCGGTATGACTATCAGCACGCGTCCTCGGTAACTCCT
Organism: Starmerella davenportii; assembly: GCA_030579095.1. NCBI lineage: Eukaryota > Fungi > Ascomycota > Dipodascomycetes > Dipodascales > Trichomonascaceae > Starmerella > Starmerella davenportii. The sequence continues at coordinate 24,994 of JAKUAD010000003.1, forward strand.
TGCTCCATAACTCACGTTCTAAGCCTTGCGGTACGCAAATTTGTTTCAGATTGCATGGCATCATAGGCCCTAACATCGAGGCACGATTTACTCGCGTTACTTAAAAGCCGGCATTCTCGGACCTTGCGATAAATGTCGCACATTGAAAATATGAAACCTCCAAATTGCAAAACTCCGGAGAAAATTAGTACATCCAAATTTCAAGAGGCGAAGTCTCCAGGAAACCCCGAGAAATTACACCAAAATGAATCAGTTTCTGAGGCTGCTGCAGCGGAAGTGCAAAACCCCAGAAACAACCCCAAACAGACTGCTTCTAATTCGCGAAAGCGGGAAGAAGATGACTTAACTGCCTGTCAGTTGTGCTTTGCCTTCACATTACTGGGCGGGATCATGTGTACGATACTAATATTAGTCGTCGCGTTCTTCGAATTTGGTTTCGATTGGTCCCGTAAGGATGCGCCACACTTTCCACTGCTCCTAATAAGTGAATGGCGGAATGGCACGCACCGCAGTCGTAGGCATGACCTAGAGTGGTTACCGTACGGCAAAGACGGCGAGCTGTATTTCAAATACACTGATGGCTTCTATAGCGCTCACTGGGGTCATATGAACGAGTTACAAATGCGAATCGCACCACTCAGTGTCCATTCAGATGATGAAGAGCACGATGTTGTTGATCTCGACCTCAATATTGGAAAGACACATGCTATACTACGCACCGACGTGGACAAGCACTGGCGGCATTCGACTTTTGCACAGTTCTGGATTCACAATATTCAGAGCAACCAAACTGTACCTCTGGTAAATGATACACTCTCGTTTGCAAATTTTTCGCCAACAGGGGACAGCATTGCGTATGTGTACGAAAATGACTTGTATGTGAGATCACTTACCGAGAATTCCTCTATTCGAGTGACCTTCGACGGCAGCGAGAACGTCTTTAACGGAATACCTGACTGGATTTATGAGGAGGTATTCGCCTACGATTCTGCAATATGGTGGGCACCATCGGGGAAGCAATTAGCGTATCTTCGTACAGACGACTCATCATTGCCTGATCTGTGGATCCCACGATTATTTGCCCATCCAGCACTGCCCGGACTAAAATATCCGGACCCTACTCATTCGACTCCAGGTGTAGAGCTCTGGATTTATGACTTGCAAACCAATGGCAGCAGCAAAGTTGAGCTCCCCTCCGGGCTGGAGGGTCTTCTCATTAACGACGTAGCGTGGATAGGCGATGTTTTAGCAATCAAGACCAGAGAACGCGAGAGTGACGTTTTCGAAGTGTGGACAAAGGTTGGCGAAAAACCTGCAGAGCTAGCGCGCATTGATCGGTCCGTTGATCCGATGAAATCCTGTCGCGACATGGTCCCTGTGGGCAGCGAGGGCTATATTGACATCATTAACAGGGATGGGTACACCCAACTGGCTTTCTTTTCCCCCCCAGATACTTCAGAGCCCATAATGCTCACACATGGGGAATGGCAGGTACTCAGCGAGCCGGTCGGTATCAACTTACATACTCGGCACGCGTACTTTCATGCCGCGCCGAGCATGTCGCAGCGCGCGATCTACCGCGTCTCCATAGATGAACCATTATCGGTCGAACAGATCTGGGATGTGGGTAAAGGCGTTTACTCTGCTTCGTTCTCTGGCGATACCTCCTATGCACTGGTTACATTCTCCTCCACGAATGTGGCACCTCAGGAGTACGTACTTTCTTTACCGGCGGACTCTAAACTGAGAGCCAACTGGACTCTGCAACTGAACGCTGATCTTCAGGAGATGATGGAAACGCGTGGGCTGATCAAAAACGTGCCACAAGTGAGTTTCTACGATATGAACCTTAATAACGGCACATTCAGTGTGCGCGAGATACTTCCCTCTAATTTCAGGGTCCTGCATAAGTATAGCGTTGTCTTCTTCCTGAATGATCGCCCAGAAGCTCAAGCGATACTCGAGGAGTTCAGCGTGGACTTTCAGCGAGTGCTCGCAGAGGAGCTCAATGTGGTAGTTCTCTCGGTGGATCTGAGAGTAGCAAGCGAGGGTGTTCAGACGTCACAAGATGGAGAGTACGATCAGTTGGGCGAGCTAGAGAGCGCAAGAGTGCTAGCAGTCGCGAAAAAATGGGCAAGAAAAAGATATGTGAAGGCTGGCTCGATGGCAATCTGGGGCTCAGGCTACGGCGGCTTCGTCGCCCTCAGAACCCTGGAGCGTGATACAGACCTGCTTTTTAGATGTGGCATTATTGTCGCACCCTTCACAGGTTGGACGCTGCTTCACCCTTATTGCGCTGCGAAACGCATGCATATGCGTGAAAATGGTGCTGATGAAGTGGAGAAATCAGAATTCCAAACCTTGGCGAGACATGACCGTCTTTTGATTCTGCATGGCGCTGGCGATGACAAGGTATACAGTCAAAATACGCTGCAGCTACTCGAAACGCTCGACCGAATGGGTGCCACGAACTACGACTCCCATACATTCCTGTTCGCAGATTCTAAGGTCCCTTGGCGTGCCGAGAATGATATTTCGTACGACTGGGCCGTGGATTTCTTGATAGTAGAGGGTATTCAAGATCTTAGCACGACTACAGAGTCCCCAGTGTTTAACGAAACTGGATTGATCAATTATACCGCGATGCAGGAACCTGGACACTCGACAACAATGCAATAGACAGGTCCATTCTAAGTACAACTCTACACCCGATATCAGACACCCCGTTCTAAGTTGACAGCGACAGTCAGAATTGATTTGAGCGATATGGAGCAATTGATTTAAAGTATGGCACTCGTGGATCAAAACTTCTATGGCTAGGAACCTCAGCTTGCGCAAGCTCCAGAGGTACCAGCAACAAACGGAGGCACTTCTTGATCAGCCAAGTTTACATAGTATACAAATAGCGTGCTCTTAACGAGGACAGGAATCGTTAGAATCTGACGTGCTGGAACGGTTGTCGCAGTCTGCAGGTTCGCAGCGCAGGTGCATACGAGTCATGTGCGCCTCTACCCTACCAGATGTGCGCGCGACGCAGGCCATGAAGAGAGCCAGCCACGCGCAACCTGCTAGCCGATTCTAGGGGATTCAGGCGCCAAGGCCGAATTGACAAAGTTTCTGAAACACGTACCAACAAGCGGCGAACCTTACATACTCGCGACGAGAAGATTCCGGAAGCTTATGTGATGCCAGCGGCGGCAAGTGTATATAAACCAACCCTATCGCTGCGCGGGCGCTCGACGCAGAATGACATCTCCCAAAACGATCTTTCCCGAAATCCGGTGGGCGCAGCGGTCGAGTAAAGACGACGCCGACAAGAATATCCTGTGGGTCACGGTTGCCGTACCGAATCTCCTCGAGCACCATGCCGAGGTATCAACAGACCCGTATGGTAGTCCTTCCATGTTCAAGTTCACGGGCAAGGACGCGACGCGTAACTACGCCGTTCAGTTCGAATTCTACGAAGTTGTGGACACAGAAAATGTGAAGCAGGTCTTCACAGCTCAAGGACTTCTTGTAGAGCTCCGCAAGAAGCAGAAGAGCGAACACTACTGGCCACGCCTGACCAAGCAGGCTACACGCCTGCCGTACATCAAGACGGATTTCAACCGGTGGGTTGACGAGGATGAGCAGGATCCTGCTGAGGAGAACCCTATGGCTGGAATGGGAGGCATGCCCGGCGGCATGCCCGGTGGCATGCCCGGTGGTATGGACTTGTCGTCCCTGCTGGGTGGCGCAGGCGGCGGTGCCGGTGGGTTCGACTTTTCGAAACTCGGTGACTTGGGCACTGAAGGGCTGCCGGAGACCGACCTGGGTGATCTGGGTGCCGACGGTCTCCCTAGCGCGCATGGCGCGCAGGACCCCGAGGACGAGAACGACGAGACAACTTCTAAACTCGGCGAGGCCCAAGACGAGTAAGTGCACCACTTGTCATCGCCCAGCGTCTGCGTCGCATCTTACTAGAACGCAGTGTCACCGTTTTGTGAACGTGATTAAAATCTAACGAGACGTAGTATATGCCTACTAAACGCAGTAATTTGTGGTTCGGTAGAGGTGGCCCAAGTAACGTGGCCAGTAGTTTTCTTCGCACTGCTGAGAGCGAAGGGCTGCCTCTACTACGCAAACTAGACCGGTTCTGCTCTAAGCGCGGAGCACCTGTCAAATGACCTTGGCACCTCAGAATGCATGCCCAACATGGTGTGCAACGACCGCTGCTGCTGCTTGACGCAAAGAGCGACGCAGGCTGAAGCGGACAAATTGTCGCGATACGTATTGTACTAATTAAATATGAGCAACCAGTGGGCCGCATGCAAAGGGGTGGCGACACTCAGACCGCAATGGGTGCGTTGTGCGCGAGCTGCGCTGAGCGCTCCTGCTCGATGCGCTCCTCCTCGCGCTGCTCCTCCTCGAGCTTGGACTGCTCGGTCTCCTTGCGCAGCGCGGCTAGGTCCCACGCGTCGGCAGCGTCGTCGCCGTCGCTGTCGTCGCCGTCGGCGTTCGCGTACTTGCCCGAGGTGAGCAGCTGGCGCCCAGAGAGTGTCTTTTTGGACTTAGCCAGCTCGGTCTGTTCAGCGAGCTTGCGGCGGTTGCGCTCCTCCTTCCACTTGGTGAACGTCTCGAGCGTGATTGGCGTCTTGACTTTCGGCAATTTTAACCTCTCGGTCTCGATGAACTCTTCCAGTGTGATCTTCGGCGCGTTCGCCAGCGCTTGCCGCTCCATGCGCTGCTCTTCCTTCGTCTTCAGCTTGAATCCTGGGGGCAGCGAGTGCCGGTATTTGCAGTTGTCGCCGTTGTTAGGGCACACCCAGAACCAGCCGTACTTGCCGTTTTCTACGGCCTCAATGAAGAATTTGCAAACCTTGTCGGTGGTCGTTTTCGGGTTTCCGTGTTTCGAGAGCACGACCTTCTGCAACTTCTCGTCGTCCCACTTGTTCATGGTGTCCGCATCTTTCTCGGCGCGCTCGTCCGAGTACAGATCGCGCTTCTCGCCCTTGCGCTCGACGCTGAGGTCGTGGCTGAACTTGCACTTGCTGCCCTTGTTGCACAGCCCCTGTTTGAAGAACGCGCACACGACGCTCTTGGGGTCGACGCCGACCTCGATTTTCTGCGGCGCCATCGTGCTCGCGAACAGTGCGCGCGCCTCCAGCTTTGCCTGCTCTGCGGCTTTCTTCTCCGCAGCCTTGCGCTCGGTCTCGGCCGCCTTGCGCTTCGCGGCGGCCGCGTTTGCCGACTGCGCCTCCACTTGCTTCACGTACTGCTGCACCTTCGAAGACTTATTTTTATTCTTCATGCCGAACGTCTTGTCGACGGTCGACTTCGACGACTTCGCGCCTTTCGGCTGCTCCTTCTGCCCTTTCTTCGCCATCGGAAGTCCGCAATGCAGATGCTCGGCAAGGTTGGTGTTCTTTTTGAGGTCTGCTTTTGCAAAAGGGTTTAGCAGTAAATCATATTAGTCATACACAACGCAGCGCCGCTTGGCGCAGATCAAAGCCTGTCCTTGTCAGCTACTCGAGGCACATACGGGCTTGGAGCAGAACCTAAACAGTTACAGTATCTAGAATTTAGTGTGCTGAGCCCCACTTGCTGTTACGCGGCCTCGAGAGAGAGCAGGAGCAGCAGTCTCTACAGTCGGGGATCTCCTTAAACGCTACCACGCATCTGAGGGTGTTCGTGAGAGACTTTCAGGGCGCATACTAGATCCCTATTATCGGAAGTTGACTCGGGTGATACCGTGAAGCGCAAAGAATACCAATTCTGCACGGCACAATGGTCGGCGTATGCCAAGTACGCAGGACACCCAGATGCGCAATTTGAGGGCTGTAAATGGCGTATTAGGGAACAACAAAGCTACATACTGCTGCCACAAAGACTGTTGTCCCATAGACGGTTCAGAGACCTCTGTGCGACGTGTCAGGACCAAGCAGCCGGCCACACGAGCATCCTTGGCCGAGTATGCGGGAGGTTATAACTGATGCGTGGGCGCCGGTCTCACGCTCACGCGCAGAGAGCCGCATCTGCCCCCATGGCCTGCAACCGCGGCCGCGCCGAGTCTCGGCAATGCACGCTTGGACCGCGCGCCGCGCTCGTTACCTAATCACACGTATCGCGTGATATAAGCGGCACTCCTTGGTAGGCGCTGAAGCGGCGGCGGCATGACGTTTATTCGCGACAGGACGAACCTGTTCATCTCATACCGGCAAAGCTACACGCACCGCCCCGCCGTGCAAATGCACGACTTCACGGACGAGCTCGACGAGCGCGCGAAACCGCTGCTGGACGGCGTAGAGGCGATCGAACTCGAGGAGATGCCGCCGCAGTGGCTCTCGATCACGCAGCAGCTGGACGCCGCGCTGCAGACGATTGAGATGCAGATCGGCGAGCTGAAGCCGTTGCACAAGAAGAACGCGCTGCCAGGATTCGACGACCGCAGCCGCACCGACAAGGAGATCGAGGCGCTGACGATCAGCATCACGAAGGGGCTACACCGCTGCCAGGCGCTCGTGAAGTCGTTCGGCGATGTAACGCGGCACCAGCCCAGCGAGGCGCTTGCTCGCATGGCCAAGAACATCCAGATCTCGATGGCCGCGAAGCTGCAGGACTGCTCTACCACGTTCCGGCAAATGCAGAGCGCATACCTCAAGGCACTGCAGCAGGATGAACTTGGCGACCTCCCGGGCATGATCCCGGCGGCGCCGGTGCCGGGCGCGCCGTCGCTGGACGACGACATCGCGCTCAGCGAGCAGGCGCTCGAGCGCAATACGCAGCAGACCTGGGAGAGCGCCGAGGTCGCGCAGCGCGAGGTCGGCATCACGCGCGTGGCTGACACCATTCTTGAGGTCGCCGACATCTTCCGCGATATGCAGACCATGGTCATCGACCAAGGCGCGCTGATCGACCGCATCGACTACAACGTCGAGCACACGCTGGTCGACGTACAGGGCGCCAGCCGCGAGCTGGTGAAGGGTGAGTCGTACCAGAAGCGCACGCAGAAGTGCAAGGTCATCCTGCTGCTCGTGCTCGTGGTCGTCGGACTCGTGCTAGTGCTCATTTTTAAGCCGCGCCACCGCACGCGCACCGTGTATGAGGAAGTGCGCCCCGCGCCGCCCAGCAGCGGGGATGCACCTGCCGGCGCGGGCGCCCCTGCCGGCGGAGACGCTGCGGCGCAGGGAACGTAACGTCTGACTACGGCTCCTGTTTTTTCTAATGATAACGAAAAGTGATAATACGGGTGTAGGTAGGCCGCAATGCGGTAGCCAGCGGTATGCCTGCTTTGATAATTCTGCGAATTAGAGCTCCGCGCAGCTCCGCCATCAGCTCTGTGCCGGTATCAAGCTTTTTTCGCGGGAAAGGCAGCGTGTTTCGCCACGAACGTATTCACAATGAGCAACATCACGGGCCACTTGATGGCCTTGTCCTGTAAGCATAAACGATCCGCGCAGGCTGCGAGCCCAGCCCACGTCCTGCGTTCAGACCATTCGCAATGCATATGGCCGTTATGGCGCCGCTGATGTGGAGGGCTTCACGTCTAACCCGCACTTTTCGATGATCTGCTCAGCATGCGCGCTTCGACGGACCCAGGAGAGCAGATCGTAGAATTCATCGCGCGTCGAAACAAACGGTAGCACATACTTCACGTGCGCCGGCGTCATATGCTCGTGCACCAGCGCAGGCGCGAGCTGCGCGCTCTCGAGCTCGGCCCGCGATACGCGCGCGCGGCGGAAACTCTCGAACACCATCTCCAGTGTCGTCTCGGACACGCGGTCCGGGGGTAGCTGCTTCAGCTGGTCCATAGCCAGTTGGGTGCGCCCGCATTTGGCCTGCAGGCGCAGCAGCAGATCACACAGCTCGTCGCGGGGACTGTACGGCGTCTCCGTGATGGTGAAAAAGCCGTCAACAAACTCTGCAAACTTCTCGTAGTCGTGGATCCCCGTCTGCTCGCCGCCGTTGTGGTGCGTCGTCTCCGCGTGAATGTCCACAGCGCGCAGCAGCACCTGGGTCGCGAGCTGCCGCGCGGCAGATGCTGGCACAGGGCGCGCACGCCAGCTGCTCGGCAGGTATTGCATCAGCGTGCGCAGCGTCTGCGCGGGCGCTGCCGCTACCACGGTGCGCAGAAGCTCGTGTCGCGTGACGAGCGCCGGCGGCGCCGTCGCGCTGGCAAGGTGCCGGTCAAGCTCCGCGAACGTGACGTGCGCCTGATGCACAAGTGTCGTCGTCTGCGCCGACGGCGCAGCCACCCGCGCGCTACTGATGACGTTGCGCGGTGCAGCCGCCGCTTTGGGTCGCGTGTACTGCTGGAGGTACGCAAAACTCTCGACGTAGGGGAACGTGCGGTCGAAGCGCGGTCGCAGCAACGTGCGCAGCACGTCGCGCTCGGTCAACCCTGCGAACAGCGCCGCGCCTCGCGAGGGGAGTAATTTCGACATGCGATCAGGCCAGTCCGAGGGGCTCGCGAGCAGGATCTTGCTTTCGCGAGGCGGGAAAAAAGATTGTGTGTTTAGCGACACCTGGAACAGCGCAGAAGCGTCGCCGTGCTTTTTTTAAGCCCCCGCGGCGTAATTAGCTGAGATTTGGCTCCTATAATAAACAGTAACTATAACACGGCTCCATTACATACTTCTAGCAGCTCACTTACGAGCGTTCCCAGACCGAGATCCTCGGCGCAGGCGCGCATCGGACGCTAGTCGGTCGCACTGCGCGCGCTAGCGCTACCTGCGACCGATGCAATCGCGAAGACGTGCCGTTTGCTAGTTGCTTCTCTCGCCACATGGCATGTCAGGGTCCGAGTTTGTTTGTCAGCACACTTTTTCAGCTACCCGCTCTTTTGGATCTGGACAAAAACGCGGCCTAACTCGCCAACAACACGCGTTTCCAGGCCGAAACTTTGCCTGTACACATTTGAAGCTGTGCCGGATTACGTGCCGAAGTTTCGTACCTCTAGCTGACCTCTATGGGCTCTACCGACCCCAAAAAGGCCGATCGCTGCCTCGAGGATCTCGCGGCCATCGCAGAGCGGTACGATTCGAAGGTCAGGCTCTTCTTCCACCTTGTGAATTATGTCTCACTCGTACAGTACGATCCCGCCCTCGCGAAAAAGGACAAATCCATTGAGTTTCGGAGATTCGTGTCGCAGCACGGTTTGGACCTGTGGGAGCAACTCGGCCAGAAGAGCGACACGCGGAAGTCTTCCAAAAGACTGCAGAGCGTCCATGCTGAGGTTCAGAAGCTCCAAATCGACTTGCGCGCTCTTAAGCTGGCGCCCGCTGCCAAGCGGAGGGCTCGAGAGCCATTCAAGCTCGCGCGTGCGCCGCGCAAGATGCGCAAAATGTCTGCCAAGCTAGTCTCGGCATGTAGCGCTACGCGGACCCAGCCCGTCGACGAGGTGCTTCCATTTGCTGTCGATGACGACCTTGGCTGGCCTGACGACCCTGTGGAGCTGGACTCCGCAGTGCACGACAAGCAGCTGCTCATCACGACTCCGCTCAATTTTGTGCAGCCTGCTTTTGACGGCTCTGTGCACAATTTGCTCATGAGCTATCGGTCTGTCACCGATGACCAGGAACCCATGGCCGACGAGACGTGGGACAAACGCGTGGAAATGGACGCGCAAATATACGCGCGCGTCGCGACCGCGCGCAATAGTGGTCTGCTCGCGCGTGTTGAGGCCAGCGGAATCGGGTCCGAGGAAAAGCTCGCGAAATTTGTCGACGTGGTGCCGAAGAGCTTGAGCTATTTCGATCATTTCGTGGCGCATACTCTGCAACTCGCTAAGCAGCGCGCTAATTTGCGCAAGTTCCATCAGTCCATTGTGCGACGAAACACTCAGAGCGTTGACCAGTACTTTAGACGTTTGGCTGGTGCTGAGGATCGCGAAAAGAAAGAAAACGAGCGATTGATCAAGCAGCTTGCGAAACGTATTGCCCAGGAGGTGATGAAAAAATGGAAACTTGCCCAGAAAATCGTCGAGCAGCGCCGGCAGGCAATGTTGGACGAAGAGAAGCGCGAAAAAGGCAAAGAGTACCTGAACGAGATTTTGAACAAGTCGGCAAAGTTGATAGAGTCCAGAGCTATTGACATGGGCCGAATCGATCACGATTCTGACAGCGGTACTGATGAGGATATGGAAGACGAAAATGGCGATAGAGATGATTCCGAGCTGACTGTCGAGCAACTGCGCGAAAAGTACAAGGATTTGCCGGAACTTGCCGCTGGAAGCTCGGCCGAAGAAAGCGATATCCACGGTGAAACGGATAGCGACGAGGCGCAGGAGAATGCCGAGGATCTGGTTGCCCACGGACCTAGTGGCGATGCAAACGAGAGCGCTGTGAAGGTCGACGTGGCACCGGAGAAGCCTAGCGATGAAGCCTTGAGACTGTACGCTGAGATTGAAGAGGATTCGGCTTCAGAGTCGCTGAGCGATTCGGACAGTGAAAGCGAATCTGCAGAAACATCTGACGAGTCGGACACCGGTAGCAGCAGATTTGGGCTAGCAGCTTTATTAGGGGGTACGGTCGAGTCCGATGATGACGAGGGCCGCGACGCCGACTCTGATGCAAGCGAAACGCCTTCTGCCTATAAGGATGTCGTTCCTGCAAGAATAAGCGAGACCAGCGCGGTAGAACTAAAAGCTAGTGAACACGAGTTGGAGACGGGCGCATTTGTCTCTGTTGAGACGGAAACCACCACGGGTGATCATGAATACAGTGAAGTTGCCGAATCCGATTCACAATCTGCGACTGAGAAAGCCGCAGCTGTTGGAGCTCAAGCTACAGACAAAAACGTGTTTCCGGATGGCGTGAAGGTCGAAGAAGCTGATGACGGCACCGCCTACAGCGAAGCCGCATCAGAGGTCAAGGCACCTTCTCCGGTACGAGCAGCCGAGCTGGTGTCATCGCGACATTCTGTCGAACAGCCGATGCTACTCCGCGGTACCTTGCGTGAATACCAACGCAATGGCCTCGACTGGATGGCGGGGCTGGTGATGTCTGGCACCAACGGTATCCTGGCGGACGAGATGGGACTTGGTAAGACTATACAAACGATTTCGCTCATGGCGTGGTTGGCCTCAGAGAAACATATTTGGGGGCCACATCTCGTTGTCGTTCCGACATCGGTTATGCTGAATTGGGAGATGGAGTTCAAGAGATTTTTGCCTGGATTCAAAATTCTTACGTATTTTGGCACTCCCCAGCAACGCAAGCGGAAGCGCCGAGGGTGGAATAAGGAGGACACTTGGCACGTCGTAATCACAAGCTATCAGTTGGTGATCCAGGACCAGGCGGTCTTCCGGAATAAGCGATGGCAATTCATGGTTCTGGACGAAGCTCACAACATCAAAAACTTCAGAAGCCAGCGGTGGCAAGCCCTTCTCAACTTCAACGCCCAATTCAGGCTCCTATTGACGGGCACGCCGTTACAGAATAATTTGGTGGAACTATGGTCGTTGCTGTACTTCCTCATGCCTTCGAGTCGTGCGACGCAAATGATGCCTGCAGGGTTTGCCAGTCTCGATGATTTTCAGGAGTGGTTCGCGAAACCCGTGGACAAGATGGTTCAAGAAAACGAGGAGGCCGATGAGGAAGCCCGAGCGACTGTGTCCAAACTCCACCAGGTGCTACGCCCCTACTTATTGCGGCGTCTAAAGAAGGACGTCGAAAAGCAGATGCCCGCCAAATATGAGCATGTTTTATACTGCCGCTTGTCCAAGCGCCAGCGTTACCTTTACGATGACTTCATGTCCCGAGCGAGCACGCGAGCCACTCTCAAGTCGGGGAACTTTATGTCCATTCTAAACTGCTTGATGCAATTGCGCAAGGTGTGCAACCACCCCGATCTGTTTGAAGTGCGACCCATACTGACATCTTTGACTTTAGATCGCTCGGTGTCTCATGAATTTGAACTCGTCGCGAGAAAATTTTACGTGCCATTATTACTTGGTAGCGGTGAAAAAACGCTGGCTAACTTTTGCTTCAATTTTGGGGAAATGGAAACTGAGCCTAGCTGGGCGTCACCCAGACGGAATGAGCTCAGTGCATCGGAAGCTTTGCGTACGGATATCTTGGAGCTTATCGAGTCACTCCATGAAGACGAGGACGAGTCTGCTGAGACTCCCAACTATGAGAACATCGCTGCATGGGCGAAGTACGATTTGTTCAGAAGACGAGCAGCCAATGTCGAGAACGCGAAGCACATGCTATATCTGAATGAGAATCGCCTCACAAAACGACCCATGTATGGACGAGACTGCATCAACTATCTGCGATTCACAAAGCAATCGCAAATTGGCGTCTGCTCCGTGGAGCAAAGGGCGAAGCTCATGAAGCCCGTGATTGAAAGATTCGCATGCATCACACCTGCTGTAGTTGCACTTGACCTGCCAGAACTTGCTCTAGGAACCCCCATACTGGAGCACGTATATGACGCTGTGGATCCGCAGGCATCTCTTGTCGAGTCGAGTGCGTTTCATGAGGCCCAAGTGAGGTTGTCCATCGCATTTCCAGACAAGCGACTGATTCAGTACGATTGTGGGAAGCTGCAGACCTTGGCCCACTTGCTACAGGATCTCATAAGTAAAGGTCATCGGTGTCTCATCTTCACGCAAATGACACGTGTTCTCGACATTCTGGAGCAGTTCTTGAATTTGCATGGATGGAGATATCTGCGGCTTGACGGCGCGACCAGAATCGAGCAAAGACAAGCGCTTACCGAGCGTTTCAATAAGGATGCGAGCGTACCTGTGTTTATCCTATCCACGCGCTCTGGTGGTCTAGGAATTAATTTGACTGGCGCAGACACCGTGATATTCTATGACTCCGACTGGAATCCTGCGATGGACCGACAGTGCCAAGATCGGTGCCACAGAATTGGCCAGACGCGGGACGTGCATATCTATAGGCTGGTCAGCGAGTACACCATCGAGTCCAATATCCTTCGCAAAGCAACACAGAAAACTCTTCTCGACAATGTCGTTATACAAGAAGGTGACTTCACTACCGAGCACTTTACAAAAATGAGTATTCAGGACATCATGGGCAATGACGCGGGGAGGGGTTCACAGGGTATAACCTTAGAGGAGCTGCGAGGCAACGGTGCGCAGCAGATTGAAGCAGCAATGGCTGAGACGGAGGACAAGGACGATCAGCTCGCCGCAAATCAGGCCTTGAATGAGGCGACTCTTGATCAACGTGAATTTGACGAAGCTGAGGCGAAGACCCCCGCTACGTCAACAGCTGATGCTAAGGACCCGAAGAATGCTCCCACTCTGGTGTCTGAGGATAATGTAGAAGTCTTCGAGATCAATGAGCTTGACGAAAGGCCGCCTGACGAAGACCAGATTGGTCATATAGATGATTGGATGATCATGGCCATCGAAAGAGGTGGTCTAGTAGAGCTGTAAATACTTCGCAACTGTTTTAGTGATTACTGCGGTATAATTGTGTCTGCAGAGCTCGATTCAATGATGAGGGAAATTTGCGCGGGGCTTCCTTATGCGATTCGCTCTGTTTCACGTTTTGTATATCATAAGTCGGACAAGTACGTCATTGCCCCACATTTCTGTCGCCGCGTAAAGCGCGCAATAATTCTATAAAAGGGGGCCCGGGCATTGTAGCCACATCGACCGGTGTATTCACACAAAAATTTGCCCCATCATCTTCTCGAAACTGCTCGATTTATTTCTAAACTGCATGGACTGTCAAAAACATCGAAAACGTTGGCACGGTGTTTCGCAAACATTCCCGGATTAGTATTAGTTAGCAACACATATGAAAAGATCGATACAAATAATCCCCGAATTTGATTGGCCTCAAAAGCCTACCAACTCTAATCTTCGAGTTTAAACGAAGAACCTCTCCGCCATGCGTCGTCGTCTCTAACCGCGCTGGGCAAATACGCTGGAGGCTGCACCCGTTAATTGTGTTATGTAATTGGTTGGGCGCAATCTGTTATCAGATCCCGTGACATTGCTGACCCTCGGCTACAGCGAGGCAAGCTGGCTATTGGTCTGCCTTGCATCGTGTAAGGGGTGGGGGCCCTGTCGCTACTCGATTGATTATGCCTAAGTTAGGACATGACATATGTCACGTGGATTATGTCATATATGTGGATATGACCAAAGGCTTAGATCTGTCAAAATTATCCGTTATTTATCTGCGTCTTTTGCAGGGCCGGGAGACAACTGTCAAAGAGTTCAATAGTGCTAGTTGTCCTCTTAATCAGGTAAGTCCCCAGCTGTCTGTTTAGTAGTGGCATCCGCCACTGTTTTTTTCGATGGGCATCGCTGGTGATACGGATTAGGTGTATCTCCTGTATGCAGTATGAGAGGGTTTCCTTACCCTAAATACCGGTTTTTTAAACGTTCCTTGGTATTACCACGGCCCTGATCAAACTGTCGCTTTCCACCCCTTGTTTTGACTTCGAGCTAATTGTGTTGTCCTCTATAGACCGGCCGCAATCAGTGAACTTTTGATGGAAACCTCCTTGACCTTTGCGCTCACAGGCGCAGGGACCGCCCCGAGCAATGCTCATTATCAGTTTGCCTCTGAGAAGGCACTCGTCAAAGATTTCGTGCTCCGGTATCCCGCAGTGAAACCGTCGTACAGAATCAACGTCGTGATGCCAAGGAGTTCCAGTGCGGAGTACAGGTTCATGGACTTCATGTCCCGGAGCGCCCCCAACGTCTTTATGCTTAATAGTGCTCCGTCGTCGCTCCCCACCGGTGAAGTGGAGTTGGTCAAGGCCACGGCGCGTCTCTATGAGACCAACGGATTTCTGACACCCGCAGATTGCGGCGTTAAGTTCAGCCACGATCCCGCCTATGAAGTTGACGTGGCACGCGATCTCGGCATCAGCGAGGAGGATCTGAGCTCTCTTGTTGAAGCTTCGGACAGCTGGGGATTCAACGTTCACGATTTCTCATCGAACGAGCTTCTGGCCATCACGTTCATGATATTCAAGCAGCACACCAGCGCCGCAGGTCTGCAGCGCCTCGGGCTAGTGTCTGATAAGCATCTTCTGTGGTTTTTATGCATCGTCAGGACTCTCTACCGGACATACGCTCCGTACCATTCATTCTGGCACTGTGTGGACGTAGCGCAGTTTGCGCATATGCTCGTTACCCACCCCAACCCGTGGCAGCTTCAGGAAGAGAACAAGTTCGCACTCGTGCTAGCGGCCCTTGGCCACGACGTATTGCATCCTGGGATGGCGTATCCCGTTCTCAAAAGCATTAGCCCGGAGTTTGGTAGCCGGTACAGCTCTCTGGAAGAGTATCATAGCAGCGTCTTCGGCGCCCTAGTCGACGAACTGCTGCCCGAAATTGCATCTACCACATCGACAGTGCGGCAGGCCATCGCCGCCACTGATCTAAAACTGCATTGTAAACTTACCACCTGCCGCTCGCCGACCTTTGTGCATGTGCTAAAGATGAGCGACTTTGCGTGCACGGTGAGACCTGGGTACGGCCCCCACTATGCGACGTCGGTCGCGATTTTCCTGGAGTTCCGCAACCAGTGCGACATCTGCCGCTACCTCAACATTCACGAACACCACAAACCATTCTTCAACCCGCACATTCCCGAGGTCGAGGCACTCATCGACGTGCAGGTAAACTTTTTGACGAACATGATCGTTCCGTACTTCAAATGGTTGAGCGAGTTCTACCCGCCTTTCGTACAGCACCTCACGAGCGCTGAACAGAAGCTCAACCGGTTCGAGAACATGAAAAGAACAAAATCGCTGGGATTTTGCGAGAACTACCCCTTCGTAGGCATGGTTTCGTACACGTCTAAGCCGGGCCCTGAGGAGGGCGCACGAGCGGCTCCGTAGTACTACATACTTATCTTCAGCATCTGACTGTGGCGGAACCCCCGCACATGATAAGTCCGCGCCGTAGTGCGGAAACGAACCTCAAGCGCAGCGTGGTAACATGCCATGGCTTGTGTGGTGCCATTTAGAGGCACGGATAGACGACAAGATTGCATGGTTCACAATGCACGGGGGTGTGACGTGGAAAATTTTGCTCAAGAGGAGCTCTGTGAGGCAAGAGCGAATGCACCAGCCTGCTCCCGCGGGTCAGAGAATAATATTCCTCAGAGCCCACGACGCCTTGAGCAGCATATAACGATACTTGTCCTTACAGCAAATATTGAGCCACACAATGATGTCATGCCTGGCTAGCTGATTATCGATAAGAAATTCTCACCCTACCAGGTGGGAGCAGCTATAGGTGTGTCGGCTGATTCGACGCAATCGATGGTTCATAAATTGCCTTGAACCACTCACAGTGGAAGAGAGGGGCATGCCAACAAGTTCAAGTTAACTTGTAGCGTCTAGCGCGACTACCGCTCTGAAAAAAGCAAAAGGATAGCAGAACAATAGATCTGAGACAAAGATTTTTTTTCAATGGATGCGATCCAGCAGCACCTGGGGGCTGCTTGGCCCATGAGAAAATTCACAGCCACAACCAACTTCAGGCTGGAGTTCTTCGTACTCATTTATCGCCACCACGAAGGGTTGTTGTGTATGAGGGGCAACGTTCCTGGAGAATGCCAGCAACGTGAGCCTGCATAGCGTGTAGAATACCAGACTGAGAACGTACCGCGATAAGAATTGAGACCTAAACAGTCCGCTCCGGTCGGATTCGATAGCAATTGGGAACTCGTTGCCTCCAAGCGAACGATAGCGAAGAAGAGAGGCTGCAGGCACAGCTCCTTGTGCTTTCCCCGAGCTCGTGGCAAGTACCTGGGATTATGAGCTTTGAGGACGCACCGACCGATCTCATTCAAAGCTGACTCGAAACTGTGCTCCAAAAAAGAACCAACTAGATGTCGCAAGCAGTCGCCGTATATCAGGGAAATCGAGTCTGCGGGTAAGAGAATCTCAAAGTCTATGCAGGGGCGGTCGCGGCGCTTGGCGCGGCCAGCATACATAAGTACGTTGCTATCTAGCGCTGTGAGGGAGCACGCCTGCCTCCTGCGCGTCCCGGACCTCCTCGAACATTTTCAGCAGCTTCCGGCGCGCGCCCAGCGCGTTGACGCCGCGCGCCTCGAGGCCGTCGTTGTCGAGCTGGATGACCTCCTGCCAGTGCATACCGGCGAGGTTTCCGGTGTACTTGTGCAGCCGTGACGAGCGCAGCCAAGCGCCGATGTCCGAGAGCAGCTCGACGTCTACGTAGCTGACGGCGCGCTTAGCGCGCGCGTCGCGGCTGGGCACCGGCGATGTCTCGCGGCTGTCGTCGCCGCTATCTGGCCGCGGCCGACCTGCGGCTGCGTCGGGCGGCTGCCCGATGGGGCTCGACGCGGTGGGCGAGCGGAACGTCGGTGGCAGCTTCAGCGCCGAAGCCTGCGGCGACAGCTGTAGCGGCGTGCGCAGGTTCGCGGGGATCTTCGGCGACGTCGGGCCCGCCGCCACACCGGGCTGCGCGAGCCACGCCGATGCACCGGCACTGCTGGACGAACCCGGCCCGCCGGGCGCGCCGCCGCTGCTTGGCGAAACGCTGAGCGCCGGCTTGTCGAGCCCCGCCGCGGGCGCAGAAAGCGGCGCGGGCAGACCCGCTTCGGGCCAGACCTCGGCGGCGCTGTGCGGGCGGCGCTGCTCCACCCATGGCTTGTACGCGGACGACAGAGGTAAGAATGCCTGCGAGTAGAGGTCCGCGGACGATGCGTGCGCAAAGGAGACGGGGGTCAGCGGTGCCGTCTTGATTTTGTTGGCGAAGGCCGCCTGCCCGTTGCCGGAGTGCGGCACCGCCTGGGGCTGCGTCGCGTGCGCGGCATGCGCCTGGTGCGCTTGGAGGGGCTGCGCCGCGGCCGTGTGCAGCTGCGGCGCTGACGCCGATGTCGACGTCGGTTGCGCATGATGCCCGGCGTGCGGGCGCACGAGCGGGCTCGCAGTGCGCGGAAGGTCTTGGACGTGCGCCGGCGCGCTCTTCGGCCCCACGCTGAGGAAGAGATCCTCGGCTGTGAGCAGCGGTGTCTCACGGTCCGGCGCGCGCGCCAGCGCGCCGGCTGCGCCCGGCGCGGCGGAGGCGCTATTACCGGTATTAATAGCCATCTTGCCATGGAACATGGATACGGGGGCCGCAGTCGGGCCCTGGCGCGCCGGGCGCGTGCCATGCACGCCGAAATGGTGCGCGTTGAGTGACTGCAGCGTCGTGCGCAGCACAGCCTCGTACTGGTATATTTGCGACTCCGTCGAGCGCGCTATGAGCGACGTGACAAGCGACACGCGCTCGCTCGCGTCGAGCGCGTCGAACCAGCTTTCGATGCCCTTCAGATCCAGCCAGAAGGACGTTGCCGCGCGCGAGTCGGCGAGAGCGCTGCCGGCAGCGGCTCCCGGCCGCGGCGTCGCGGCGCTCGACGCGGCGCCCGGCGCAGTGCCAGGCACGCCGTGGCCTGCGCCCAAAGATCCTGACGAGGACATTGATGCGGAACGGACGCCGGCCTGCGGGCTATCTCCCCGTTCTAAGGACATCACCTTCCAATGTTTTTTGTGGTCGGAATGCTGCTGAACCCAGCGCGTGCTGACTAAACATGCGGCCCGGCAGGGGTTCAGGCTGCGCGCTGCCCACGCCCTGTAGAGAGCCGCGGTGCGGGCCAGGCGCGCGGGCCGGGCGGGGATTATAAGCTACGGAGCTAGATGCGGCGACGCGCGGCGGTGCGCGCGGCCGACCTGGGCATATTATTTCGCCAGGCACGCTCGGGCCTCGAAACTGGCTCGGATGCACGACTCCCGCCCCGCCTGCTTATTCAGCCGGACGTCGGAGCGACGGCTGCGTCGCCAAGGCTTTAACGGCGGAGCTCCCGCTCCGTGCTGGGCGTGCGAGGGTCGCAGCTTCGGCTGCTGGTAGGGCGCACAGTGGAGCCACTGTCGCCGAGCTCGCGGGAGGCATTGAATTAAGACGGCGGTGCGTGCTATTATTAGCGGCGCGTGTGTGTCATGGCGCAGGGCTGATGCATTCTGAAACCGCGCGAGATAGCCAGC
The DNA here is from genome assembly GCA_030579095.1 of Starmerella davenportii. Lineage (NCBI taxonomy): Eukaryota > Fungi > Ascomycota > Dipodascomycetes > Dipodascales > Trichomonascaceae > Starmerella > Starmerella davenportii. The sequence goes on from JAKUAD010000003.1 coordinate 43,969, forward strand.
CACGTCATGGCGGATCTATGAAAAAAGCTGCAAACTTGCGAATCGAGGGTCGTGGTAGCCACGCATTGCCGAAATCGCGTGGCGGCCCTGGGCTGCAACGACGCGGGATGGGGGCCCGGGCAGGAAGGTTCCGCGCGCTTCGTACGCGATTCTTTATTCGGCTTTAGTAGCGGCTTTCGTTTATAGCAAGTGCCGGGGCACCGGCGGCGTGTGGCCGCACGCACGACCTAGGCTGAGTCCGTGCGTCTTCGCTGCCGTGCCGCCCCAAAAATGGAACACTACATAGTGATGGCCTCCTCGATCTGCAGCTTACGGCTCTGCCGGTCGAACAGCTCGGTCATTTCGCGGGTCGACAGCTTGTTCAGGTCGGCCACGACCTGCGCGTTGTCGCGGAATGTGACCTGGAGCTGCGCGTCCGGGCTGCTGGGCTCGAGCAGCTCGAACTTGACGTCGATCTGCGAGCGCCGCTTGGGCGGAATGCTGGACAGAAAGATGCGCGCGAGCTTCGCCGAGGGTCCGACAGGCGGCGCCTTGATCGCCACGGCCTTGAAGAACTTCGTGATCATCGGGGGCGCGGGCGGCGCTGAGCAAGAGAAGAGAGGGGCCGCGGCTAATAGCGCGCACGCTGATTAGGCGGCGAGCTTTCACAGCCGGCAACGGAGGGGCGACCCATGCTGACTCACCAAACGGGTATCATGCGTCAGCGCGTGTGCACCTGGCCAGCCGTTTGGCGTAGGCTCGCGGTGCCCGTTGCCGGCGTTCGTTCCCAACTTGCTCGGCCAGTTCTGCGCGTTCCCGGGTCGATATCCGCAAAACCCCGTGCCGTGCCGCCGTTCGCGTTTCTCTTTTAGCACCCCTGCGGCGCCGCCCTGTTCGTGCCATGAACACTGCCGAAGGCATCGAGGACTCGCGCAGCCGCATCAAAGTGACGATCCGGTTCCAGCCCGTGGGCTCTGTCAAAAAGCTTAAGCGGCCCGTCATTAGTGTGCCCGGCAACCAGACGTTTGCGTCGCTGGTGAACTACCTGGCGCGCCAGCTGCAGGTGCAGACCGCGCTGTTCTGCTACATCAACACGACGTTCGCGCCGCAGATGGACGCCGAGCTGTACGGCCTGTTCGAGTGCTACGCCATCGACGGCATTCTGAACGTGTCGTACTGCGACACCGTGGCCTTCGGGTGAGCGGCTCTGTTGCAGGCCGAGCCCGGCCGATTTTTCTTGTTGCCACCGCTATTTGTGCGATGACTCGGCCTTGCCCATGCCTATACACCAGCGATGCGGAACAAGCGTCCCGACCCAGTGCTTGGCGCCGGACGCCACTAGGGTCGCGAGTCCTCGAGCCCTGACGTCTAGTCGGATGTCAACAGATGGCGGTTGTTGTCGCTACCAGCGCGACGTCGCACATACATACATACATACACACGCATAGAGGAGCCGGTGCTAGCCACCGGCTCGGGACCCGCTGTAGACCTGCACAGGCAGGTCTGGTAGGGTCCCGTTCAGTTCTGTACCCACATTCGACGCCGCGCCAAGTTTTGACGGGGCGCATGATCAGTATGACCGCTATGGTGCGCACACGAGGAGCCCGTGTCGGAGCCAGAGACCGCGTTCAGTCACAAATAGGAGCCGGCGGCGCAGGCCGAGCTACCCAGCTCACAGGTCCTGTTTATTCTGGCCCGCGTCCGCGGCGTCGAGCTGCGCTTGCACGAACTTGTGCAGCCGCGCGTGGTCAAGCTTGCCCTTGTACGCCTTGCGCGCGCCATCGGCGCCGACGTAGACCAGCTGCGCGTCTTTCTGCTTGCGGAAGCCGAGCTCCGGCCACAGCGCGGCCGTGTCGCTGCGCAGCACGTAGAAATCGACGCGCCCGAAGAAGTCGCGGCTGAGCGCCTTGACTGGCAACGGCACGACCTTGCTGGCGTCCGGGCCCTGCAGCAGCACGAGCTTCGGGGCGCCGGCGTCTGCGAGCGCCGCGGCGGCGCTGCTGCTGTTGAGCGCGACCGTGTAGTCGGGCACCTTCGCGCGCACGAACGAGACGAGCGCGTCCTTGTCGCGCCGGGAGTTGTAGTTGAAGCGCGCGGGCCGCTTGCGCGGGACGCTCGAGCCGTTGTGCGCGGCCGCGCGGTCCGTGGCGTTGAGCGGCGCGGGCTGGAAGACCTGCAGCGAGGGGTAGCCCTTGACGCCGTACTTCTTGCACAGGTACTGGTTCTTGTCGAGCGTGCAGTCGACGGCCACGAACTTCGCGACGCCCTTCAAAGTCTGCGCGGCGGCCTCCCAGTCTGGCGCCATGCGCTGGCAGTGTCCGCAGTATGGAGAGTAGAACATGACCGCCGCGACGTGCGGATGATACAGCACCTCCTCAGTGAACCGAGCCGCGCGCGCTTCGACCACAGCGCTGTTGCGGCTGTTCGCGACGCCCTTCAAAGTCTGCGCGGCGGCCTCCCAGTCTGGCGCCATGCGCTGGCAGTGTCCGCAGTATGGAGAGTAGAACATGACCGCCGCGACGTGCGGATGATACAGCACCTCCTCAGTGAACCGAGCCGCGCGCGCTTCGACCACAGCGCTGTTGCGGCTGAACAGCGCCGCGTCGCAGAGCGCGAACGCCAGCAACAGCGAGGCCAGCAGCGTGCGCATCGAATGCAAAGCGGCCAGCTCGACAGGCGATGACAAAGCAAGAGTGGCAGGCGCACGCCGGCGCCACCGCGCATGCGCGGGTTTGGCTCGCGTTGAGCTCGAGTTCACGCTACATAAATTAACACAGCGACGTTACGTATCAGCAGTGAGAGTGAGGTTCCAGCAGCTCACGGCGCGGGCTGCCCGGCCCCGGTGGCGCTGCGTGGTGGATCGCTGCTCACAGGCCGCTCATAGCTCGAGGTTGCCCTTGGCCGCCATCTCGACGGCAGCCTCGGCCCAGTCGAGACCGAGGTTGCGGTGGCTGTTGAGGAGGCCCGCGCGCTCGAGCGCCTGGTCCTCGGTAAGACACGTCAGCAGCCCGAACACGATCGGGCGCTCGATCTCGAACTGCAGGCGCATCAGCTCCTTCGAGACCGAGTCCGCGATGTACTCGAAATGCATCGTGTCGCCCTTGATGAGCGTGCCGATGGCGATCGTCGCGTGGAAGCCCTTCGCATCCGGAGACTTGCGGCCGTCGACGATGTTATGGTGCGTCCACACACCAAACGGCAGCTCGTAGCTGCCGGCGACGGCGTCGACGGTGATGTTCTCGGGCTTCACGCCGAGCTCCTGCAACCGCTGCTTCGCGCCGGCCACGAGCGTGTCGACGATACGCGCGTTCCAGCGCGCGTGCAGAATCAGAATCTTCAGGCGCGGCGCGACCTCGCTCTGGTTGAACTCACCCTTGCTCTTGAACTGCATTCTGCTCGCGGCAACTGCACGCAGCGGTGCGTCAGTGCACGTTCTTATACCCGCGCATGACTAACGGGGGACTGCATAAGGCCGGGAATCCAACGCCTAGTTATAAATGCAGGGCGCGCGGATGCAGGGTAAGCTGCAGCCGCGCCAGACGCTGCTGGCGGCGTGCAGGGCCGTTTGAGCGGTCGCGTAACGAGCACGGAGAGCCGAACGGGTTAATAATCGGCTGGCGCGCAGCCCGTCTATGCCCAGCGCCTTCGGGCGCATGGCAATGGTTCGCGGTCGTCAGGACGAGCACGCACCGTCGCCGAGCGGGCGCACCAGCGCAGCTGTTCACGCACCGCAGCCCCTCGCTGACCATCTCTGACCATCTCTGGCGCAATGCGGGCGCTCCTCTCCACCACTTAATGCCTAGCGCTCCCCCGTTCACAGCTCCTGGCGCAGGCGCAGGCCATCTACTGCACACAGACGCGAGCCACTCTAGTCTCGTTGAAGTAGACCTCCGACGAGGGCACGTACTGCCCGCTTGCGGCCGGCGTGTCGCCGAGCACGAGCACCGGCTCCGGCAGGTTCTGCGCGACCTGCAGGACCTGGAATCCCGCGCGGTGCGTGTACTCGGCCGCGGCCGCGTTCAGGTACAGCACCTCGGGCGCCTCGCTGTAGTACGGCTCGTCTTCCTCCGCGTCCGGCACGAAGAACTGGAAGTAGCGGCGGTCGCACGCCTGCAGCGACCACTCGACCACCGCGCCACGCGGCAGCCGCGGGACCACGGCCGCGACAAGCGGGACGCGCGACGCCGGTTTGAGGCTCGCGAACCGCGCCCACATGTCGCGCGCGCGCGGGACGAGCGCGGCGTCAGTGACGTAGACGATCGCGAGGCGAGCGTCCCAGTTGCTCTCGCGCTCGTGTACGAGATTGAGGATGCGTATGGCGTGCTGCAGCGCCAGCGGCGCCTGCTCGGCGAACGTGGTCGCGAGGTCGAGCGACTGCGGCACAAGTCCGATCTGTCCGGCCGCATACGAGATGCCAAACGCCAGCCGGCACTGCGAGTACGGCCCGATCGAGGCCGGCGCCCAGTAGCTGAGGCCCTGCACGTGCACGCCGCGCGCGCTGGCATCGCGCCGGCGCGTACACAGCAGCGTCAGTGTGATGTCCGCCTCGACCTTCGCCTCGATGCACGTGCGCGAGGGCGGCAGGTCGAAGCCCGCAGCATCGAAGGCGCGCGAGTACTCCGCATTCATGGCGCCGAACACGGCCATGTCCCTGAGCACCACGAAGACGTGCACACACGTTTCAGGGTCCGACTCACGTAGGCAGCGCAGCACGCTCGGGAAGATCGAGTGCGGGCCCGCGAAGTCACCGACAAACGTGTGCGCGAGCAGCTGCTGGTCGCTCTCGTCGCGGAGGGGGCCGCGCTGCGGCACGTCCGCTAGTACCGGCGGCCGCGCCGCATCCGGATGCTCGCCGATGGCTTGGAACCGCGGCTCGAGCAGCGGCGGCACCCGTAGGGCCGGCGCGGCCGCAGGCGGCCTGTCGGAGACGCGCACCTCAAACTGCAGGTAGAAGACATCGTCAGCAGCGTGCTGGACGACGCGTGAGCTCGTAAACTCGAGGCGCTGCTGGAAGAACGGCGCGTCGAGCACGAACGTCTCGTACTCGCCGCCCTCGCCGCACGGGTGGATCGGCAGCGCGAGCAGCTCGTCGCGGATCGCGGCAAGCGGCTGCCCGAGGTGGCGCGCGTGCAGGCCCATGCTGGCGACCTTGACGATGCGTGCGTCGACGCCCGCGGCGACGATCTCGTCGAGCAGCTCGCGCTGGTCGCGCTGCCACATGTACGCGAGTGAGCGCAGCCCTGCACGCGCGCACGCCTTGTCGACGCGCTGCTGCTGGTATGACGAGCCGATCGCGCCGACGCTGACGCCGTCGACGCCGGCCGCGGCCTTGATGCGCATCAGGAACGCCGCGAGCTCGTCGACCACGCGGTCCTCGTCTTCGCTGATCTCAGCGCGGAACAGCGGCACGCCTGCGCACTCCGCAAGTCGCTCGACGCTGCCATGGCCGACGGTCTGGTACATGTAGCTGTCGATCTCCTCCGGGCGCCCGCCGCGCGGCCGCAGGTTTGCGACCGCGGCGAGCTCGTGGCCCGCATGCAGGCAGTGCGCGATGTTGAAGCACGAGTCCTTGCCGCCGCTCACGAGCGCCACAAACCGCATCCAGGCCGGCGCAGCTGCTGTCCGCGACTATAAACCCACCCCGTGCTGGTTAGTCAGCACTTCTTTGGCGGCGCGATGATTCGGCGTCAGTTCATGAAGTTCGCGCCCAAGGAGCACGACGACAAGAAGGTGAAGAAGACGCTGGCGAAGCACAATGTGCCGATGTTCGAGGGCAACGAGCCGAGCAAGTTCGCCGCCTACGGCACCGTCGCCAAGGACGTCACGTCGCGCAACCGCAAGCCGCTCACGACGCCGGACGGCGGCCACGTCGCGCCCGCGGACAAGACATTCCAGTGGCAGCAGAAAGCCGTCTACGGCGGCGGCACTGGCGGCTCCGGGAGCGGCAATTCGTCTAACCCGTACGCCGTGGCGCAGCCAGAGGGTAACCCCTACGCGCGCCGCACCGGCGGCGCGAACCCGTACGGCGCGAGCGGTGCCGGCGGTGCCGGTGGCGCCGGTGGCGTGCAGTCTAGCGGCAACCCGTACGCCGCGGCGAGCGTTGGCGCTGGTGGAGGCGCGGTGGGCGCCGGCGCGTACGCCACGCAGTCGACACCGGCCCCGCGCGCGGCGCCGCAGCCCGCTGCCGGGCCGAGCTCGTTCGCAGGGTCAGACGTCGGCGACATGCCTGCAGTGCCACGCCGCGCGCCGTCGACAATGGACATGCGCGCGCCCGCGGACCAGGGGTACGACTCCGGTCGCGGGTACGACGCCGGCATGGGCGGGCCCAATTTCGAGCCCGAATCCTTTGACCTGCCGCCCGTGCAGCGCGCGCCGACCATCGACGACGACCTGAACCACAGCAGCTTCGACGCGCGCAGCGTACACGCGCCCGAGGCGGTGACCGCGCGGCAGAGCAGCCGCAGCCGCTCGACGTACCGCAACCCGGCACTCGACGGCTTCGCCGAGACAGACGAGCTCGGTGCGGCGCCGACGCTCGATGTCGACCCCAGCGCGCTGCCACCGCCACTGGGGGCCCCAGAGTTCGCGAGCGACGCTGGCGGCTTCGGCGAGCAGCCATTGGCAGGTGCAGGTGCCGTGGGTGCTGGCGTGGGTGCTGGTGCGGGCGCGGCACGCGTGGACGAGCGCGGCGTGTACGCGCACCAGCCGACGTACACTAGCGCTGCGGCAGCCGGGATTCCGCTCACGCGCACGCAGACGAACCAGACGACGGCGTCGGTGAGCGAGGCGCGGCGCGAGCTGTTCGGCGCGGCGCCGCAGCTGAGTGGGCGGCCGACGGCCGAGTTCGACGAACTCAACCGCACGGAGATGGAGATGGACCCCGGCGACGTGCTGCGGGAGGCGCGGCTGCCGCTGGGCGGCGTGCCCGAGGAGGACGAGCTGAACGCAATGCCGTCAGAGCTCGCCGAGGCGCGCGGTGCGGACGGCTACGGTGGCTACTCTCAGCAGCAGCTGTTCGAGGACAGCGAGGACGAGGACGTCGACTACGTGAAGCGCGAGATTCGGCAGACGAAGCAGGAGAGCGTGGAGTCGACGCGGCGCGCACTGCAGATCGCGGCGGACACCGAGGTCAGCGGGCGCAACACACTGGGCATGCTCGGCGACCAGGGCGAGCGGCTCGGGTTCGCGGCGAAGACGGTACAGCTCGGCAACGTGCAGTCGCGCGTTGCCGCGAGCAACGCCGAGGAGCTGCAGCGGCTCAACCGCTCGATCTTCATCCCGAACATCTCGAACCCGTTCAACTCGCGCCGACGCAACCAGATGCGCGAGCAGCGGCTCAAGAGCCAGAAGGAGTACGACGAGCGCGAGCAGCAGGCGTTGCTCGAGCAACAGCGCGAGAGCGAGCAGCGCATCAACGACGGGCTGAACTCGTCCGGCGCGGGGTACTCGGACACGGCGCTGCGCGTGCGCCAGCGTATCAACCACGACAACCCGCAGCGCCGCATGTACCAGTTCGAGGCCGACAGCGAGGACGAGGAGCTAGAGGACGAGCTCGAGCAGAACCTCGAGGGCATCTCCGACGCCGCCAAGCGCCTGCACAACCTCTCGCTGCGCATCAACGACGAGGTCACCGCGCAGAACGTGCGCATCGACGCCATGGGCGACCGCGTCGAGGACCTCGACCACAAGCTGCACAGAACCACGGCCAAGATGTCGACTCTGTACTAGCGCGGCCCGCGCCCCCCCCGGACCGCCGCAAGGCCCTCTATGGAGCTTCCGCGGCCATACTCCTGCGTCCCTTTGTAGCATCTCGCGTCCCTCCGGCGCGCTTCGAGCGTCGGCGGCGGCGCCATCTAGCGTCCTATGTAGCATCTTACGTAGCATTAATTTGGCATGAAGCAGCGTCGGCTTGCGCGACGGCCGAGCGCCAGCTGCGGAGCCTGTGGGCCGCGCGTCGCGAGCCCCAGACGCGCACCGATCCTCTACTAAGCCGGCACCAAGCCGCCAGGAGACACGGATAAGCATTCACTAGTATTTACAGCGGTTAGCGCCGATGCGGCCGCGGCGCCGGTCCGAAGACGGCGCTACGCGCGATGGCAAGACACGCCCCCTGCGCCGCGAGAACCAGCCGGATAAAGCCGCATCTCCGCCGCACTCGGCACCGCAGTAGCGTTCCCGTGCGCGTGCGCGCGAGCCGCGATGTGCCGTAGCGGCGTCAGATACTCTACAGTCTATACGCGGCGACTCACGCGGGCGTGGGCGGCAGCTGGCCCTGGTCCTGGGCCTTCAGCATGAGCTGCTGCTGCTGCTCGAAAACCTCCTCGGAGCCGGCCTCGATCTGCAGGCCAAGGCCGACCTTCGCGGTCTTCTGGACGTGGTCGATCTCGCCGGCGAACGAGAGCGCGAGGATCGGCAGGACCTGGCGCTCGACGAGGCACGCGACGCGGCCGTGCGAGTCGATCTTACCGCGGAAGATGCTCTGGCGGAACTCGTACTTCGCGCCGATCGACGTCGTGCCATCGAGCAGCTTGCCCGTACCGAGCAGCATCGCGTTAGGGTCCGGGCCAATCTCGGTCTCGATGCCGGCCTCTACCTTCTCGGCGATCTTTTTGTAGAACGAGAGGACGGCCTGGCCCGAGCCGCGCGCCTGCACGGACGCGATGTAGCTGGGCGCCGTGTAGCGCGCGAAGTAGCTTGTGCTAACGTCCGCCGGCACCTCCGGGTTCGCGGGAAGCGAGTACAGCGTCTCCAGGCCCAGCGCGAGGCGCTTGGTCACGGACTGCATCAGCGAGCCCGTGTACACGCCGGAGAGAGTGCCGCTGGCCATGCTCGGGTTGAGCGCGCGCAGCGTCAGCGCGAAGTCTGGCCCGAGGAAGTCGTGCTCGAGCTGCACGAGCGCTGCGGGTTGCGCGTCACCGAGCTGGAACTGCGCGCGCGACGTGTTGCGCGCGTCCCAGGTGTGCTGTGCGCGCCCGGTCAGCGACAGGTCCGCCTCGATGTTGCCCTGCATCATCGTGCGCTCGGTCGCGAACGCCGTCGCGAACGCGTACGCGGGCTGCGCGGGGTTGCCCAGCGACAGCGCGTGGCTCACCTGGAACACGGGCTGCAGCGAGAAGCTCTTCGACACGTCCGCCTTCAGGCCGGTGAAGAAGAACGGCGTCAGCAGCACGTCGCGCGACACCTCCTTGCTCACGTTCTCGGTCGTGCCGGGGTTCGGCAGCCCGAGCCGCGCGCGCGACTCCAACACCGAGTCCACGGTGCGCGTCACGAACCGCGTCAGGAAGTTCGACTTCAGCGGCGCCGTCCAGCCCTGCGTGTGGGGGACGGGCTCGAACGCGGGCGCGGGCACAACAGCGCTCGCGGGCGTGCTAGGCACGATGCTGGCCGCCTTCTCGTTTGCGGACATGGTGTTCTGCTGACTGGTGAAATTTGTTACAAATCAGAGGCGCCGGAACCGCCGCGCGCGAATGCGGCCCTGCGTGTGCGGGCGCGCATTGTACGGGCGCGCTCGCAGACGCGAAAGCGCGCCTCTTTATAGAAATTTTGCTGTATCGAGTTTGTCTCGCATGAACGGCGCCGCGTGCGCGAAAGTGACGGGGCAGGTTTGCTATGGGGCAAAGGCCACCAGGGACCCGGCTGCGTGGGCTTGAAGGTACATACCTAAACAATACAAAAAGACGTAGCTATAGCAATTTGCTCGTCTACTCGGCCGCAGCCAGAAATTTTCGTTTCAGCGCGTTCCGTCGTTCCAGCGTCTCGATGCGCTCGTCAATTGTGGCGAGATCATACTTGCAGATGGTGGCTTCGAGGTACTCGCGGCGCTTGGCAGCCTGCTCGAGCTCGTAGCGCACGTTTCCGGCGATGTTGTACGCCTCCTTGGCTCCACGGTCGCGCGTCTCGCTCACAATCCGCGACGCGAGGTCCACGACGTCCAGAGACTCAAGGAACTCGATCGCTGCTTCGGCGCGGTTCCAGTCAATTTCCGAGTACTGCAGAGCCATCCCACAGCCGCCGCACTACGTCGCACACTACGTCGTACGCCAGAGCTCGTCCAATATTATATAATAGTAATGTATACGTAGAGAGCTACCTGAAACATAAGAAGACCAAGCCTGCATGGGGCTGGGTTCGCTGAAACCATCACGACTCCCCGCGGTAGGAATGCCGGCTCAGAAGAGCACATTGGCGAGCCGGCCGCGGCCCACACCGAGCTAGGCGGCTTGCCAGTGCATATGATTAGTAATCACCGGGTGCAATTGCTGTATCACGTGCCGTATGCTGACGTACGTTAGGGCTTCCAAGGATGCACTCAAACCGTGGAAAATCGCTTGACAAATCCCCAGCACTAAGTTTACTTCACAATGGGTGCCTACAAGTACTTGGAAGAGATCAGCCGCAACAAGCAGTCCGACGTTCTGCGTTACATTCTCCGTGTGCGCTGCTGGGAGTACCGCCAGCTCGCTGCGATCCACCGCGCGAGCCGCCCGTCACGCCCCGACAAGGCGCGCCGTCTCGGCTACAAGGCCAAGCAGGGCTACGTTATCTACCGCGTGCGCGTGCGTCGTGGTGGCCGCAAGCGCCAGGCCCACAAGGGTGCCACGTACGGTAAGCCCACGAACCAGGGCATCAACCAGCTCAAGAACCAGCGCAGCCACCGCTCGATTGCCGAGGAGAAGGTCGGCCGCCGCTGTGGCAACCTGCGCGTGCTGAACTCGTACTGGGTGAACCAGGACTCCACGAACAAGTACTTCGAGGTCATCCTCGTCGACCCGCAGCACGCTGCGATCCGCAGAGACCCCCGCATCAACTGGATCGCGAACCCCGTGCACAAGCACCGCGAGAGTCGCTCGCTCACCTCTGCCGGCAAGAAGTCCAGAGGTATCAACAAGGGCCACAAGTACAACAACACCCGCTCCGGCCGCTACCACACGTGGAAGAAGCACAACACTCTCAGCCTGTGGCGCTACCGCTAATCTCGCCGGTCTTCGTAGCATCTTGTATACAATGTATCGGGTTTACCACTTCACTTTTTAGCTATAATGACATTCTAGCCTCTGGCTTGCGTCTGTTTTGATTTCGTTCTGTGCTTTCATAGCTGCGCTCGCCGGCCGGACGGCGGTCGCACTACGTAGCTAGCCGACAGCAGAGAGGTCACGGCAGTGCGGCATTAGTTCTCATTTTCCCAAGCAGCTGTGGACGCTAGGGTTTCTACTCCGGCGCGACCTTAACCTGTGTGGATACTCGTAGCGCGGGAATGGGCTCCGCTGCTGGCGTCTGAGTGATCAACCGGGCAGTCAGCCGAGCATGCATGCCTGCTGCAATGCTGCAATGGACGATGAATCAGCCATGAGGTCCACTGCGAGGCGAGGTCTTGCACGGTCATCTCAGCGGCGACGAAAGAGATCAAGGCCCCACCACTGGATTAAATGTCGATTCCTGTGTCGGCCACGGGACGAATTGCGCTCCTCGTCAGCACGCAGACCGGTCAGCGTGACTAAAACGCGCAGCGGATCCAAACAGTTGCTGGCGTCCGTGTGCCGCATACAGAGCCCGCAGACAGTGCAATGCTCTGCTTTTCCTCCCATCTGCGTATCGCGGACCCCAGCAGTCCTCTTAGTCTCGCCCGCGGTCGCGCGGGTCGAATCTCCGCGCCCGGATGCCCCGCGAAACTGTCTGACGTCATTGCGGCTCCGATTTGTCTCAGAAGGGTACTGCGTGTGTTTACACCTAACCCCGTCCACGTGATGCTGAAATTTAATTTTTGGGCGTTAGTAACCCAGGGAGCCGACATTGGTTTCCGCATGAGTGAGTTTCAGCAGTATGTGCCGGAGCACAGGCGCACTGGCTACAAAAATCGGGGCCAGTTCCGGATTGACGAGCTGCGCAGGCGGCGCGAGGAAGCGCAGGTCGAGATTCGGCGGCAAAAGCGCGAGGAGAATCTTTCTAAGCGGCGCACTAACCAAGGAGTGGCGGCGGAGGAGGAGGCCAGGCCGACACTGATCACGGCGAACGAGGATGAGTTCCTGTCGATGTTCCCGCGGTACGTCGAGGACATCCAGAGCGACGACCCCGTGCGGTGGAAGGAGGCGACGATTGCCATCCGGCGCGCGCTGAGCAGCGAGGGCAACCCGCCCGTGCAGATTGTGGTGGACTCCGGCGTGGTGCCGCGAATCATCGGGTTCATGCGCAGCGACGACGTCGATCTTGTGTTCGAGGCGGCGTGGTCGCTGACGAACATCGCCTCCGGCAACACGAGCCAGACAGCGGTGCTGATCGAGCACGGCGCGCTGCCGTGCTTCGTCGAGCTGCTGCGCTCGAGCTGCGAGCAGATCCAGGAGCAGGCCGCGTGGGCCATCGGCAACATCACCGGCGACTGCCCGCGCTTCCGCGACGAGGCGCTCGAGGCCGGCGCGCTCGACGCGATGATCCCGCTGCTGTCGTCGACACGCATCGGGCTCGTCAAAACCATCGCGTGGACGATCTCGAACTTCTGCCGCGGGCGCGACCCGTACCCGAGCTGGGAGACCGTGCAGACGGTGCTGCCCGTGCTCTCGAAGCTGCTGTACCACCAGGACCCCGACGTCGTGGGCGACTCGTGCTGGTCGGTCTCGTTCCTCAGCGACGGCAGCAACCAGCGCATCCAGGCCGTGATCGACTCCGGCATCCCGCGGCGGCTCGTGGAGCTGCTGGGCACGAAGATCGAGCAGATCCAGAGCCCAGCGCTGCGCTGCCTCGGCAACATCGTCACCGGCGACGACATCCAGACGCAGACCATAATCAACGCCGGCGTGCTGCCGATGCTGGGCACCCTGCTCAACTCGCGCTCGGAGGCGCTGCGCAAGGAGACGTGCTGGGCGCTCTCGAACATCACGGCGGGCACGTCGGCGCAGATCCAGGCGGTCATCGACGCAAACCTCGTGCCATCGCTCATCCATATCATGTCCACGGCCGAGTTCAAGACGCGCAAGGAGGCGTGCTGGGCGATCGCGAACGCGACCTCGGGCGCGCTGCAGCAGCCCGACCAGATCAAGTACTTCGTCGAGCAGGGCTGCATCAAGCCGCTCTGCGACCTGCTCACGATCACCGAGGCCACGACGCTCAACATCGCGCTCGACGGCATCGAGAACATCCTCAAGGTCGGCGAGATCGAGAAGGACCAGTACCACAAGGAGCACAACGAGTACGCCATCTTCGTCGAGGAGGCCGGCGGCGTGGACAAGATCTCGGAGCTCCAGCAGAGCCCGAACGAGCGCGTGTACCAGCAGGCCTACCGCATCATCAGCCAGTACTTCTCCGACGAGGGCGAGGAGGATATCGACGCGTCCGTCGAGCCAGTGCAGCAGGGGCAGTACTTCGGCTTCGGCATGAACTGAGGGCCCGCGGGCGTGGCCAGGCGCTCCCTGCTCGCAGCCGCGGGTGGGGATCAGCCTGATGCCGGCTCCGCGGGCTGCCGCGAGGCGCGGCCGGGAGTCGGGGTATATATTGAGTAGATTGCTAGTATACCAGAATATATACGAAAACCGTCATATTTATTGCGCTCGGGGCTGGGCACGGTCGGCACGCGCGAAACAGGCACACGGCGGAGCGGGCCGGCGCGGCCGCGGGGTTCCTCTGCCTGCTCCGCCTCAAGGGGCTATACCTTCGACTTATTTTCCGGCCGGGCCTGCGCAGTGAGGAGGCACCACATGTTCGACACGCAACGGTGGCATTAGACATGTACATGCAGCTGTCCCCGCTCATCAGAAGAATATACGTATATATCCGGGTCTGGCCCGCCGCGGTCCCGACCACGCGACTGCACTTGGCTGTGCGGCTGCACTCAGCTGGGCACGCCCTGTGTCTATAATTGGCACCACGATCATAATCTATCTACTCTCTGCGCTCGCCAAAGCTGCACGTCTTCCCCACCCTCCACAATTAACTGCAAAAGTAGCCAGCACGAAGGATGGGCACCCGGTGGGAAAGTCGCTCACAGCTTCGGCAGGAACCGGTACTCGAGGTACACCACGTGGTCGTCGATGTCGCAGAGACACTGCAGACTGAGCACGCCGCCCGCGTCGACGCGCAGGCTTGTCCGGTTGGACGCCCGCAGCCCCTCGCGCGCTTGGCCCAGGCTGTCGAAGTCGTAGCGCACGAGCAGCTCAGTCTCCACGAGCAGCGCCTCGATTACTCGCGGCTCGTTCGGCAGGACATACTGCGCGGCCACGAGGTCGCCGCTGGATGCGAGCACGAGCTGTGGCGGCTCGAGCTGCACGCTGAGCGCGAGCTCCTTCGTGCCGATGGCGCCGAGCTCCTTGAACACGTCCGCCAGCACGCCCGAGGGCATGATTGCCTGCAGACGCACGTCCTCAACGTCGAACGGGACCTCGGGCGCGGGCTCGGCCGCCTCGTACAGCGTCAGGCGGCACACGCTGCTCATCGTCTCGCTTGCGTACTTCAGCTGGAACGCGCCGCGCGGCACGAGCTCGAGGAAGCACGCCGCATTGCGCCCACTGCCGCTCGCGGGGTCGCTGGACGTGCTCGCGTGCTGCTCGTCCGAGGACCATCGCATGAACATCTGCAGGCAGTGCACGAGCGCCGCCAGCGAGATCTCGGCCTCGAGCACCGCCGCTTCAGAACCGGGGTTTGCGGCACCAGGCACGTCCAGCTTATACGACGCAAACAGCTCCGGCGCGAGGAACAGCTGCGCGCCGAACGTCCGCGATGGCGCGACCGTGTTCGCTTTGAGCCCGTCCACGGTGACGAGTACGCGCGCCTGCGCCTTGCTCAGCCGTAGCGACCGGAATAGCCGCGCCAGCTGGTCGATATAGATCGTCGACGCCGTCCACCTCGGCTCCATGCTGCGACGCCTATGCCCTGCCTACGACGCGTAATTGGCGTGCGCACTTAATCAGCTACGACGACGCGCCAGCGAGCCGGGAACGCAGCGAGTAACGAAAGCGTGTGCAGGGGCGAAGCGCAGAGAGTGGCTCAGCAGCATGCTTTAATTGACTAGTCTATTTGGAGTGGAGTAGCCAGTTGCGCAGCGTCTCGCGGCGCAGCCGCGGCTTCGGGTCAACGTGCGCACTATGCGGCATGAACACGCGCCGCGTGTGCCGCAGACGGCGGAACCCGAGCAGGCTGCCGAAGTATGCGAGGAAGATGGTCGTGCCGGAGATGGCGGCCATGCTCCAGTTGGTGTCCTCGATGTAGTTCTCGAGGTTCATGCCGTAGAGGTCCGCGAACACCGTCGCCAGCGCGACACCCAGCGTCAGCACCGACAGCTCGAGCCGGTACAGCAGCAGCGAGTTACGGTTCGAGTCGATGATGATGTTCATGACCTCCTCGGTCATGGCGACCTCGTTGACGGTGCGCTGCGCCTTCTGCACGAGCTCGTCCGCCTGGCTGTAGTACGACTCGAGAAGGATCTCGATATCGTTGCTCTCCGGATTCGCCCCGGGCCGCTGCGGCGCCTGCGCATGCGTGCGCGTGTGCGCGTCCGCAGGGGGCGGGCCGTGCCTATGCAGACCATGCTGCGCATGCTGTGCCCGTTGTGCGTGCTGCGCGTGGTGTGGCCCGCGCGGCGGCGGCGGCGGCGGCGCGTCGGCAGCCGGGCGCGCGGCGCTGTCGCTGAGGTACATGTCCTCGAGCCCGAGCTCATCGTCCAGCGAGTCGTCGAGCGCCTTGCGCACGGCGGCCGACTTGCGGTAGAACAGCTTGAGCGCGTTCGAGCACTCGAGCAGGTCGCGCAGCTTCGCGTGGGTCAGCTCGGCGTCCAGCGCCTTGAACAGCGCCTCCACGCGCTGCAGCATGAGGTTCAGCTCGACCTCGAGGTACGCGACCGCGTGCATGAGTACGACCTCGAGTGCCGTCTGCTCGTAGTCCTGGCCGCCCCCGCCGAGCCGCGCGCGCGTGCCGAGCTTCTCGGAGAAGTCGTACACGAGCATCGAGAGCCGCTCGGCAATCGCGCGGTCCTGGCTGTGGAAGACGAGTACGCGGTCGCGCTTGATGAGCACGCGCAGGTCGCAGATGTTGAGCAGCATGTTGTTGTCCTTGCGCACGAGGATCAGCGGCACCAGCGAGCGGCTGCGCCCGTCGACATGCCGCAGGTCGCGCGAGTGCAGCCCGTAGTCCCGGAGGAACTGCCGCCGATTCAGCAGCGCCGCCACGGCCGTGACGCGGCCGTGCGCGTCGAAGATCGTGCACTTCAGCGGCGGCTCGGCCGCGGCAGGGCCACCTGACGCGCGCCGGCGCAGGCCGGGCGCACCCGGCTGCACCAGCAGCGCCGTCCGCGCCAGCAGCGCCGTCGCAGGTGCCCGCCGCAGCGCCGCTAGCTTTCTCAGCCCGCCTAGCATGGCATCCCAGAAATCCGAGCGTTCACCGTCGCTCGCAGTGATGTGTAATCACGCGCCTGGGCGGCGCGGGGCCTGTGCCTGCCGGCGGCACGCGGCCGAATTGGCGGCGCGACGGCGTTGTGAGACCAGTTGCGGCGCCCGCTGCTTTTTGTACTTCCAATTGCCACTTCTGCAGATTACAAGGCTGTGGCCGCTGTGTACGCGAAGGCTCTGGGGTGCACGCAGTCGACACTGGATAGAATATATACGGCCGCACCCCCGCGCTTGGTACGTAGTCTCTCTTTTTTAAGTATAGGGACCGGCGAGATAAGCCGGAGCGCTAGACAGTCTGTGAGCGCTAGCGCGGCGTCGCAATGGCCTCGCGCCAACATGAGCGCGCGGCGCGCAGCAACCGGGCACGGACGTCAGGCTACAAGCATATATTACGTCGATTTTAGCTGGTGGATGCTGGCGTTGCGCCACGATTAGATGGCCGTGTGCGGCTGCAACGGCGCGCCGGCCCGAAGAGGGTCCGGCGCGCACATGCGGGCGGGCTCGTCTAGTCGAAGTATTTGCGGGTCTTCGAGGGGCCGAAAAGCTCCAGACGGATAAGCGGGAGGATTTTCTGGCCGAGAAGATGCAGGCGCTCTTCCAGGCTGTTGTTGACCACGATCTTGCGGTCGGCCGTGGACACGAGAACGCCGCCGGCGCTGTCGGCGTCGATGAACCCGGTCTTGCTGATGGCGATGTCGATCTTGTCGCCGCCCTCGAGGGTCGCCTTGGCCTTCTCCGCCGCGCGCTGGGCCACCGCGACGTCCTTCTCGCGCACGGTGAGCAGCAGCTTGGACTCGTTCTTCAGCAGAGGCACGCCCTGCGCAATCAGCTTCGTGAGCAACTCCTCGTACTTCTGCTCGTCGGCGGCGATGCGCTTGAGCTCGGTCTCGGCCTCCTGGAACACGCCGTCCAGAACCTCGGCCTTGGCGTCGAGAACGTGCAGCCGCGTCTTGTTCGCAGCGGTACTCTTCTGGATCTGCTGCTGCATCAGCGCTTGCTTCGTCCTCTGCTCGTACTGCTTGTCAATGCTGGCAACCTCGCTGCGCACGATCTCGGCCTTCTCAATCTCGTACTCCTCGTTCGCCTTGATGCGAATCTCCTTGGCCTTCTCGTCCGCCTCGCGCTTGATGAACTCAACCATCTTCGCGAGCTCGCTGTTCACCTGATCATCGCTGAGGCCAGAAGCAACCATTTCGTGCAGGGTTAGCAGTCGTAGAAGTGCTCGCTGCCTCAGCCGGATGACTGCGCTCACCTCGTGATAGCAATGACTAATCCGATATTAGATAATTGGAGTGCGCCATTTGGGCCTCGCGTGCACGCGTTGGTGGGTAAGGGAGACAGTGCAGCGGGTGCCGGCGGCAAGTAGCGCGAAGCGCCGAAGCATGCGGAAACGAGCCTGCTAAGGGTGGTCACCGCGCACGTCATCTTTTCGTGTCACGAGTGGTGTCACTGTGTCAAGACAGGTCTAGGCCTGCGCAAGCACTGACGTCCTTCGCCGGCGCATCCGGTCAGCGTTCGCTAGGACCATCTACTTTTTCATGGGATCCTACTCTGGGCCCAGCGTCTTGACACGTGCTGTAGGATATGCAAGGTCTTTAGGACAAAAGCAGCATCAAGGGCCTCTGCCGCGCAGCGTGTTCGAGAGTATGTACGCGACAATTCTAGAAGGATTGCAATCCGACTCTCGTAAATTCTTAACAGTGGATGAAGTATGACTTGGCGTTGTCTTAGTGAGTAGGCTCCCCTGACCGACTCTCCAGGCTTGAAGCGCTGTGCCAACTGCCGTCAGGGGCCTCTTTGATTCTGTAGTAGTGTGCCCATACAGACCGCCAGCCAGATATCATGGAAAGCTCTCTGTAAATTGGAAAGTAGACATCGAGCGCTGTTCAACCTGCCTGCAATGACCCATGGGAATTGACGCCAGCTGGACCGTCGCATATGTTCAAGTGACAGAGGCGACCAACAGTAGACGATGCGAAGGTTGGCCGACTCGGAGCAGGGGTATCCTCTCTCGGCATAGCTGTGCTGGTGATACTTCTTGGAGACATGGTGGAAGGAGCGCTCTGCCCCGGGACTCAGAGGAATCACTCACGCGGATGCATTCACTAGGTGCTGTTACTGTTAAAGGCCGCTATCAACTGCTTCTCCCTTGTCATTCTCGTGTTATGGATCGGAAGGGATGGACTATCTTTTGCACCAGCTAAGGTGAACATTACGGTTCACGCAATCACATGTGAGCAAGCTTCCATCTGGATCAGGTCGCGTTGCACGTAATACCTCAGCGTTCTGATCACCTTCATGGCCCTTCTCCCCAAGCATAACGGTGAGCGATTGCACAGCACCCTACCGCCGGTAGGTTGAGCCTGAGTCCAGCAATGACAGTTCCTTGCTTCGGCTTTTGACTCGAACTGAGTGGGTATAGGACACTCGAAACATCTTCATCCGCTTAGCGTAGTTTGTACTGAAGGGAATAGCCGATATATAGGATGTTACGGAACACTCCACCGGCCGATCCGTCTGATCGGCATGTTAAAATCTCTGGTGGACCTCAGCTTTATATATGAAGTTTCCTAGCTCACTAAACTATCTTTGGGTTTCAATAAGTAGAGACCGATGGTGAATTCTGTATACGTGGTGAATCTTGTATACTCTGCTCCACATTCTGGAATCGGATTGTTCAAGCTCGCTGACCACTGTGCGCAGGCCTGTGAAAAGGTTGCTGCCCGCAACCACCACGATTTTGTCAATCGCCGAGTTGATTTTAGACAACTATTGAAAAAAGTTTATGCTCAGCAGAATTATGTATGGTATACACTGCACAGAACCCGTCATGTTTCGGCCGCTTGATTGCGAGAATGTTACACAATTGTTACGGCCCCGGAAGCGGAGCGCCATATCGTGCGGGGGGACTCATGTCGCACGCGGCTGGCGCACGCGCAGCCTGTGCTCCCTGGCACGCCGAAATAAGACTAATGATTTTGTACCTGATTAGCGATTATACCAAGTCCTATTGACTTAGGCCGGTCCGCAGGCGCATCTCCTGGGCGAGAACTCACTTTGGTCGGCGCGGAGCCGAGCCACGCCTCGAAATTGAAGGCTGCGGCAAACCAACAAAAGCTCCAGACTAGCAGAGTAGCTGCGTAAGCCGAAAGCCGCTGCTTTGTTCTCTCGCTGTGTCTAATGCGTCTACTCTATACAGTGCCTCACTGCCTAAGCTGACCCCACAGCGGGCGGCGCCGGCGCCCTTAGCATTTAGGTGAGACCTAACCCCAGGTGCCTACTTCTCCTGGTACGGGCGGCGAATACGGTTCATGACCGGGCAACTACCTGCGAATCTGACCGCAGATGCGCTCGCGTTGTCTCCGGCAGAATACAGAACCTTCCCCCGTTGGTATACGGATCTCCTGCTGCGGAGGCACGCGGACAACGTCACCGTAGGCGACGTGCTGCATTTTCTCGACAACTTTGGTGTTTCCGAGGAGAGTAAGCGCGAGATTATAAGTATTTTTGGCGCACAGCTCGCTGTTCTGGAGCCGGTCCAGTTCTATATCTTCCTGCGCCTGGCCGGACACCTTCTGCAGGGGAAGAAGCTGCGAATCGAGCTTGCCTTTGTGGCGGCGCCGGTCCCGCACCCGCGCTCGATTCTCGCTTCCAAAAAACCAAAAAAACCGGTAGCTGGTGGCGACATCGACTCGTTCATGTCGTTGATGACCGGCAACGGCGTCAGTAAGAAGCGCAAGAAGCGCGTGACGTTCGACTCGCGTCCGCCACAGGTCAATGAGGCTGCTCAGCGCAGCATGGAGGAACTCCTGCGCCAGCTCAGCGTTCGCCCGGACGTGCCGATCATGATTTCCCATCCTATGGCCCAGATTTCCATTCAGGTCACTGACGACAAGGACGAGCCAGACCAGCCCATCGTAGATAACCATTTTGCCCACGTCAATATCGATACCGTGCTGCATAACGGTCAATCCATTCTGCCCAAGCCGCCGGCCCCGCGGGGCTCGAGTGGCACCGCCGGCGATTCGTTTATCAACCAACTGACCTCCAGCAGTCAGCAGCAGAGCCAACAACAGAGCCCGCAGCGCCAGCAGCAGAGTCGGCCGCCGCCGCCGCCGCAGAGGCTCACCAGCTCTGACAGTCTCCGTCCCCGGCAGCAGCTCAGCCCGCCGCTTCTGTCTCCGCAAGGTTCAGGATTTCAAGGCACAGGTCTGCCTGCTCCAGAGAACCAATGGTCCCCGCGCCAAAAGTTGCCTCCGCAGTCCACGGGGTCGCTTCCAATCAGTTTGCAGTCACATCAGCAAGTCAGCCGTGCGCTCGCGCAGCAGCAGACAGGACCCGTTGCACCTCAACCCGCGTTGCAGGCTCCGGGACAGCAAAATCAGCTCTCTGCCCACCACTCCGGCTCCAATATGGCCCCTTCCCACTACCAAGGCCTGCAAATGTCGAATGCTGATCCTAACATGGGACAACTGTCAGGTATGCTCCCACCGCACATGAATCCCTCACACATCTCAGCACAGTCATCGGGCCAATCCCAAAACCTAGGGGCTAACGACGCTGGACAGTACCAGCCGGGACAGCTCCAAATGCAGGGCTCCGGCCAGATGCTGGCCCTGCAGATGCAGGGCAGCGGGAGTATGATGAACCAGCAGCCTCTACTGATGCAAGGCTCGGGCTCGTCACAACCTCTACAGATGCAGGGCTCGGGGCAACTTGCACAGATGAGACAGATGAGCGCAGGCGTGGGGCCGCCGCAGCAGTCGATGCCGGGCATCCCTGCTGTTCCTCTCAGCATGCCGGCCATATCGTCCGGTCACCTACATCCGCCTCCGTTCTCGACCATGCAGCTTCAACAGCTTCGGCCGGGTACGCAGCCTCATGTCCAGTACCCAATGAATGCGACCTCCCAGATGCTGGGATATATGCAGCCACCGGGAAACGGAATTACTCAAACCCCATCTGGCCAACGGGGTATGGACTTCATAAATTCTGTGCAGATGCCGGGCTCTCAAAACAATCAAGGTTACCAGAATTATCCGTGACGAGATGCAGCGACACGAATAGCTTGAGGCCATCCTTGCCGTCGTGTGTGCTGCATGTTCCTGGAGTCTTGCGACATGCGCACCCGTAGTGTTTCTCCGACGGTGCATATTTTTGTGGCAGTCACGTGTTATTTGTTCACAATATACTAGCACCCTAAACCTATTACAATAGCCCTGACTCAGGGCATACCAGGTCGAGTTTCCACGATTCGTCTACGCACCAGAGAGCATACACCAGAGTCTCCGCGTTTCACGCGTTTCAGTGGACCACGAGTAACAGTGGAAGCAGTACATGGAGTTCCTAAAGTCTTTGTGGAAGCCTCGCGGCAGCACCACCATTCCGCAATATGGCCCGGACGACTCTGCAGATATTTTGGTGAAGAGCCTGGTGTACATGTTCAAACGTCTAGATCTCTCGGAAGCGAAAGATTCCGTCACGCGCCACGACGTGGAGGGTATGACGAAGGAAGAGATGCTCAGGCTGGATCAGATGTACAATATCGAACAATTTGAGCGAAAGCTACAAGACGACCCTCACCGAGTTCTCGTAGATTGGCAGAAGAACAAGTTCCGAGCGATGCTGATTCTGGCGCATATGCCACAAATCGAATCCCTGCCTAAATTTGACATTCCGAACCTGCGGTTTGCTGTCCTTGAGTCGGACGCATCTAATGACGAGTACATTCGAACCCTGTCCACCAGCGATATCTACGTGGAGCATAACTTGCCCATACAGGTCAGACGTGAGATTGCGGCGACGTGCCTTCGTAAGTACCGCGACCGAAACCTCCAAACCAGAGATCAAATTATAACCGACTACTTGAGGCTTGTGGCGACAGAGATACAGGTTGCCCGTATCTACAAGGCGATGCTGAACAAATCTCAGCCCCCGTCTCAATCAACGCCAGCAGCAACGAGTGGCATTCCGAATCAGCCAAAGGGCACACCATCGCGTTTCCCTGCACGATCACGGTCGCCCTCGCCTGCCCGTGGCAAGAACGCCAGGCCCGATCTTCCTAGCGGGAAATTGGGAAGCACCCCGTCCTTGGCAACTTCCAACCAGTCTTCCCCGCTGCATTCGCCGAAGCATTCGCCGCAAGGTTCTCCACGCCTCTCACCTCAGCAGGCTGGGAGCAATCAGGAGCCCGGAAGCTCGCCAAAGCTCAAGAAGCAGACATCGTCAAACTTCAGAATGGCTCCTACTCCGAATTTGGGGGCGCCTCGGACCGGCGTCGCGCCGTCTGCTGAAGCTAACAAGAAGTACGTCCTCCAACAGGCGCGGCTCGCTGTCAAGTCTAGAATCGAGAAGGAGCAGAGAATTATGAACGAGCACACTTAAATTCTACGAACTAAACAATTACATATCGCAAATGCCCAGAATAGGATTTGACCACAGGCCACGATGGTAAATTTAACATTCGTTTCGCTGAAAAAAAAATGATGTTTCAAAAAGGAGCTACCCGGAATCGAACCGAGGTCTCGAGAAATTCCAATCCTCAGAATCTCACGTGCTAACCGACTACACTATAGCTCCAGGTCATGTACTTTCGTTCTCATTGATAATATATATTGAATAACGTACAATATAATTTGTCCTACTGTATTGTCTTTTGTAACCTGAAATTCGGTTGAGATTCTTCTGAATCGGTGATCACGTCTCACAGCTTTCTCGCAGAAGCTCGCAGCATTGTGCCAGCAATGGAATCGAGAAAGATGGGTTACTAATTAGGGCTCTAACATGAATACCCTAACCTGAAAAATATGGCTACAAACTCTGCCGAATCTGCCCTCCCTTTTTCACCAAGCTGAGCAGATTTATCTGACGAGGAAGCAATAACAATGAGCGACGTTGAGGAGGTCCAGAACGATATTCAGAACGAGGTCGAGGTCGAAGTGTCTGCCCAGGCTGCTGCTCCCGGCGAGATTTCTATCGAAGACGCTGTGAAGGGTGCTCTTCGCATCGCCCTCGCCTCTCAGGGTCTTGCCCGTGGTCTTCGCGAGGCTGTTAAGGCTCTTGTTTGCGAGGAGGCTGAACTCTGCATTCTTGTGGAGTCTGTTGATGAGGAGGCCTACATCAAACTCATTGAGGCCCTCTGCCAGGCTCCGAGCACTCCTGTGCCTCTGATCAAGGTTTCCGACGCCAAGGCTCTTGGTGAATGGGCCGGCCTTGGCAAGATCGATCGTGAGGGTAACGCCCGCAAGGTCGTTGGCTGCTCATGTGTCGTCATCAAGAACTGGGGTGCTGACTCTGAGGAGCGTCGCACCCTTATCAAGCACTTCCAGTCTTAATTGAATGCGGTGATTGTCGACTTTTTTATTTTTATTTTTCAGCTTCGTGTAGTTACGTTGTAGTACAAACTTCTAATGCTGCATCAGCTAGTGTCCTCGTTAGATCCGCTGTCGGAGCTGGCGCTTGAAGAATCCGAATCTGAGGAGCTAGCCTCATCCTCGGAGCTTGCGTCTTGATTGCTCGCCTCGGCTTCATCGCCTTTCTCTGGTTCGCTGTTTCCAGTCTCAATCACGTTTTCTGCCTGTTCTTCGAATTTCTGGTGCACGCCAGATTTCGGCCTGCTTTGAGGCTTCTGCTCCATCTGGGGCAAATCTTCATCGTCGCCTGAGATTAGCGAGCCCAACACTAGGACGGTGCGGCTACTAGTGATGAACTTTTTCACGGTGAAGGTCATTTTACCCTCTACTCTCTGACCATCCTTGTCTTGCCAATGACCAAGCGTCGTTCCCTCTGCCTCGTCATCTTCGATAGGCACAAACGTCCAAGACGGCGGTATGTCACTGTATTTCACCGTAGCATTGAATGTGTCGTGAATCAAAAGCGCAATATGACTCGGGGACTGAACCGTCACATAACCCTCTATAACATCACCCTTGGACGGAGACCAAACAAGGAGGTCTGTCGAAATCCATGTGAAACTGAATGGGCACTCGCCTATTATTGCACCTAAGGCAGTCTCCGATCCTTTTTTGCGGTACACCTTCAAATTGTTATAGGCGACGACCACACCACGCACTGCGTCAAAATACCTTAACAATAAAGGGTCTAAATGCTGCTCGCGTATGCCATCCAGAGGTTTGTTGACGTATTCAGGCGCTATAAACACGTGCATACGTACGGAGACTCGCCGGAAGCAAGCCGACTGTCCTCCAGCATCGAGACTTGCGCTCGCAAGCTCTGAATCCCCCGGAACTGATAGCTTTTTGACCTTACTGTGGCTGGTCTCCTTCTCGGCCGCCCGTTTTGCCATTTGCGTACGCAAATGCACGATTTTGTCGCTGTTAAAAGCTTGGGTTAGTAACCACGCTTGGCGAAAAAAAAGGATTAGTCTCAGAGGGTGAAATAGGCAGAAAATGTCACACCGTGAAATTGCAAGGCATGAGTTTATGTACATATAAATACCTAGCATGTGGAGCTCGACAAACAGCACAAATGCAATGTCAGACATCATTATGCACGCATTTTCAGAATAGCCGGCGGTACCAAGGTAGTGCTTCGGCGTTACTGGGTCGCCAAGCATCCAGGTGTTCGGCGACCTTGGCCAGCGCCTCTGGCCCATCGTAATTCCGTCCAATGACGTCGATAAACTTGCCCTCTGGATCCATCATGTAAAAGAAGATCGAATGGTCGACTAAGTAAGACTGGCCTGGCTTCACGTTAGGCGGAGTGCTGAAATACACCCGGTACTTCTTGCAGATATCCTTGATCTGCTGGTACGTGCCGGTAAGCCCGATGATGTCAGGGTGGAAATCTGCAAGGTACTCCTTCAGAACCTCTGGGGTGTCGCGCGCTGGATCACAGGTAACGAATATGGGCTGGATTTTCTTATGCGCTGGGTCTTTGTTCGTCTCCTTCAGGACATAGGCAAGAACTTCCAGCTCCTCAGGACACACGTCAGGGCACATCGTGAAACCAAAGTATAAAATAGAAAACTTGCCCAAAAGATCTTTGTCTGTGAAAGTGCTACCGTTCATGTCTGTCAGCTTGAAGGGCCCACCAATGAGTGGCTTTCCGATGCCTTGTCTCTCTTTTTCCTGTCTACGAATTTCTAACCGCTTCTTTTCGCGCTGGAAGAAATACGCGATGCCTCCTCCGCCAATAATCATAATCAACAAACTGCGCCATACTGTGCGAGCCGGCATCTGGCCTCCCTGTTTCGTGACCCTTTGTGTGTTGCCAATTGCAACGCGACTTAAAGGTTTGCTCGCCCTGGCATTGGTCTCAGCGTCAGGCGGCGTGCTCGACGAAAGCAACCGCCGTTGTCCCCGACTCAGGCTGGCAGTCGCGAGTGCATGTCGATGAAATCCAGCTACTCGTACCAATGAACCGCGTGCTCTGCCTGCTAGGCCAAAGCAGCCAAGTCCTACCATGACGAAGTTAAAAGAGAGCTGGTAGACTGAACACCTTTGCGACCTTGCCCTGATTGTTCACGAGATCTTCAAAATTGGCTGTGAGGAGCCCAGCAGCCTTTGGGATGAGTTAATTGGAGCGTGGGAACATCAAGAGGCTAGACAGAGGCTATGTGGACCAAGCTATTCATGTACTCATGGCTGCGTTACTGCGAGCAAAGCTTGAGCTTTAGTAAACTTTGAGGCATCACGCAGAAATCTGAACTTCTTCTGTTAGTTCAAGACTCTGTTAAATAATCATTCAACTCGCGCTCCAATGCAGCTCGCAGAGCCCAAATGCATCTTGATATTTGCCTGCCAAGCTTCCCCCGATGCGTCAGGGTAAGGTATGAACGTCGCACTCATCTGCGAAGAGAACGTTCGTTAGTGATACTGCAGCTTGCTTGCTTGTGTTGCTGATTCATCGCGGTGTGGGGCTTAGGTTTAAGCGGGGGAGTCCCGTGCTGTATTGCACCGGATACCCTCAGTGCCATCCTGAACTGAAATGCCTACCGCTCCCAAAGAATTCAAGTTGAACGATGGCCTGACGGTTGATAGCGTTATATTTGGATCCTATAACAATAAGGGAGATGATGGAGTTGACGCAATCGTGTACGCGCTCGACGAAGCGGGATACCGCGGGATCGATACCGCGTTCTTCTACAAAAACCATGATGCCGTAGCGCGTGCGCTGAAAAAGACCAAAGTGCCCAGAGACGAAATTTTTTTGCAGACCAAGATTTGGCCGACGCAGATGCGCGAGCCCGAGAAATGGCTGGACGAGGCGATCAAGGAGCTTGGAACGTATGTTGATTGTTTCATGATTCACTGGCCTATTCCGCTAAAGCCGGAAGGTGACAGGGTTCTAGACAAAGAGTGGGATTTCGTCAAAACGTGGAAGCTGATGGAGAAGATCCCCAAGTCTAAGGCGCGTTCGATTGGCGTTTCAAATTTCACCGTGTCTCAATTGCAGACCCTTCTCAAGGAGACCGATGTAGTACCTGTTGTGAACCAGTGTGAGTTCCATCCTCAGCTGCCACAGCAAGAGCTTGTCGACTTCTGCCACGCTCATAAAATTCTGCCGCAGGCGTTCCGCCCTCTGGCTAAGGGGCAGGTTCTGAACGACACGATCAAGGCCATAGCCAAGAAGCACAGCTGTGATCCAGGCCAGGTCTGTCTGAGCTGGAACGTGATCAGAGGTGTCGCGGTGCTGCCAAAGTCGGCCACTCAGTCCCGCATTATCTCCAATCGAGAACTAGTCACCTTAACCGATGAAGATATGGCCGAGATAAACAAGCTTGGCTCGGCACATTTCCGTTCAGTCTCTTCCGTGAAAGTACTTGGCTTAGACTACCTCGACGAGTAATAATAGTTTAAACTTAGTGGTCCCATGTCCCATAAGGAATACGCCAGTACTCACAGCATTATGCCCGTGACCCGCCCCACGCCTCATTCGCTAGCCCCCTCAGCGCTGCTGCTGGTTGATATTATATGCCGTCTGAGCGTTTCATGCGATTAATCCTACGTGCCATGCACATAAACGCCTGACATGCTGTAAGCACGTTGAGCCATTATTCATTAAAGAATTAAGTGTTCGTGCGTCGGATTATGCGTGCGCAACCCACGTTTGCGGCTGCATTACGCCGTGTGTTTCAGCGCTTGTCAATTCATTATCAACAGGACAG
The DNA here is from genome assembly GCA_030579095.1 of Starmerella davenportii. Lineage (NCBI taxonomy): Eukaryota > Fungi > Ascomycota > Dipodascomycetes > Dipodascales > Trichomonascaceae > Starmerella > Starmerella davenportii. Next base: position 71,443 of record JAKUAD010000003.1, read on the forward strand.
CCAACGTTACGTATCCCATCTGCCAGTAATTTTGCAGGCACGATCTCAAGCTTAATTACTTACTGTCCAGCATGCCTTGAGGCTTTGCCGACCATGTCCAGCCACGCTTTAATTGACTGATTAATATCGAGGCAAGTGTTATAAGCTGTATTTACATCACACACAAGGGCGAGGGTTTCGGGTTGATATAAACAAACACATCTTCTCCCCATTCAGTCTCTGACGCTAAACCTATTCACCGAGACCAGCGCCTCCAGAAAGTTATGGACGACGCCACTGATTCCCGTAGGCCTCTCCCTGAGGCGCCGAAGTCGCTTGCAAGTTCGCCAGTGCATTCATTGCCAGCAACACCAAGGCCAAGTGAGCCACTGCCACTCTACGAGAGCAGTGGAAGTCCTCGCAGATCTCATCGTCAATCGCATAGATCACCGGTAAGGTCGTTGACGAGCTCTCCGGTGCGTTCCCCTCTCAAAACTCCAAATCGCTCAGTTGTCGAGAACCCTTTCGGTTCAGGTTCTATGCATGTTTCTCCCGTGCATATACCCCCGGCCATGTCATCTCCAGGCCCGGGGAGCGTACACGTAAGTCCATATGGATCGCCCTCTCGTCGCCGTTTTCCCAGTGAGGACGAGCCCGAGCTTGGATTTCACGTACGTGACTTGCCCGACACTCCCGACTTCGACACATCCAGTACGAACTTACTACGCGATGTCTTTCACTCCAAACACGAGTCAACGACCAGTGTCTCTACGAAGTTCAGTTACCAAGAGAAAGACACAGATTTTGATAACATTGACGATAGAGATTCTGTCTTCTCTGGCGTGACGACCATCGACGGTGACGACGATCTTGAAGACAAAGACGGCGAGTTCTTTCTGCCCCCAAAAACTCAGCCGAGGCGTCACAAGGTTACTAGCCGCAAGGAAGTCAAACTTGTGCAGGGAAATCTCGTTTTAGAGTGTCCAATTCCGACGGCGCTGCACAGTTTCATACCCCGCCGTGACCACGATGAGTTCGTTCATATGAGATATTCTGCGTGCACAGCAGACCCCGATAACTTTGCTGATGCTGGTTTTACGATCCGGCCAGCTCTGTATGATCGGGAGACCGAACTCTGTGTGTGCATCACGATGTACAATGAAGATGAGATACTGTTCACACGTACGTTGCGCGCAGTTTTCAAGAACATCGCGTATCTTTGCCAGCGGACAAGATCCAAAGTATGGGGCCCCGAAGGCTGGAAGAAGGTTGTGGTAAATATTGTTGCCGACGGCCGCCAGAAGATCCACCCTAAGGTTCTGCACGCTCTAGCGGCAATCGGGGTATACCAAGATGGAGTAGCCAAGAACCTGGTGAATGGTGAGAATGTTCAAGCCCATATTTTTGAGTACACTGCGCAGATGAGTCTTACTCCTGACATGGAATTCGAGGGTGCCGAGATGAAATACATGCCAGTCCAGATAATCTTTTGCATGAAGGAGAAGAATGCCAAGAAAATAAATTCGCATCGCTGGTTTTTCAATGCAATTTGTCCGCAGTTGAACCCGAATGTTGTGGTGCTGCTAGATGTGGGTACGCGGCCGTCAACCTCAACTCTGTACCATCTTTGGAAAGCGTTCGACGAAGACTCTAATGTTGGAGGGGCCTGCGGTGAAATCAAAACTATGACTGGAAAATTCTGCAAAGATCTTCTGAACCCCCTGGTGGCCGCCCAGAACTTTGAGTACAAGATAAGCAACGTCTTGGATAAGCCCTTCGAGTCCGTGTTTGGGTATATATCTGTTCTCCCCGGTGCACTCTCGGCGTACCGATACCGTGCTCTTCAGAACGACCCTGAGACAGGTAGCGGTCCATTGTGCTCCTACTTTAAAGGTGAGATGTTGGATTCGGGTAAGCTTGATGGCACGCAAGCAGGAATTTTTGAGAAAAACATGTACTTAGCCGAGGATCGCATTCTTTGCTGGGAGCTGATTGGCAAGCGCAACGAGAAATGGGTTTTGAAGTACGTCAAGGAGGCTAAGGGTGAAACCGATGTTCCGGACAATCTGGCGGAGTTCATTAGCCAACGGCGGCGATGGCTCAACGGTGCCTTATTCGCGGCCGTGTATTCGCAAGTTCATTTCAGCCAAATCTGGTACACAGGACATTCGATTGTGCGCAAATTTTTCCTGCATTTGGAATTCATTTACCAGTTCTTCTCGATGCTGTTCACCTTTTTTTCACTTGCGAACTACTATCTGGCAGTGTACTATGTCGCAGGCTCTGTTGCAGGAACAAGTGCGGCTGCTATCAAGGGAGGAGGCGGAGAAGCGCTCTTCATTATCGTCAAATACCTGATGACTTTGGCCATTGCTTCTCAGTTTGTGCTGTCTCTGGGCAATCGACCACAGGGTGCGCGTGCTCTGTTCATGACTACTGTGGTGGTTCTAAGTCTTATCACCACCTATGTGACCGCTATTGGCCTATATTTTGTCTGCGAGACATTCATCACCTCAGGAACCTCAGATGTCTCAATCCGCACGTTATTGACCATTGTAATTGCACTGATTGGAACTTATGGCGTGTACGCGTTGATATCGATTCTCTTCTTAGATCCGGCGCACATTTTTTCCTCATCTGTGCAGTACTTCTTGTTGGTACCGCTCTACACGTGTACACTCCAAATTTATGCTTTCTGCAACACGCACGATGTCACATGGGGAACGAAGGGTGACACGATCCAGCACACAGATCTTGGGGCCGCGGTAGTCATGAAGGGCGCCAAAGGCGAGAATATTGTTTCAGTCGAGATGCCGTCAGAGCAAACGGACATCGATACAGCATACGACGAGGCATTGTATTCGCTGAGATATCCGAGTGAATCACGAGATGAAAAACAGGTAGACCAAAACACTCAACAGCAAGACTATTTCAGGGAAATCAGGTCTCGCGTAGTTTTAGTCTGGATGCTGTGCAACTTACTCCTGGTCATGCTGGTGACGCAATTCGTGAGCGTGGACAATCCTGGAAACAATGTCTACCTTCAAATCGTACTTTGGTCTACATTTGTCTTTGCATCCATTCGGGCTCTTGGATCTACGGTCTATTTGCTGCAGTATACGGCTCGCGCGATCCATAAAATGCACCTATACACCTCGGGGAAAATTTCGTCTTGGAAATCAACACCAGGTTCCTCATTTTGACGTTTTGAGAGTAATTTCTGTACTATAGACATATAAATGCAATTTTTGTGACATTGCAGACAACTGATCAATAATCGTAAAGATTCTCGGCATACGAGAGGACTCGAATACTACCAATCGCTCTGAAGCTCCGCCAACGATGCAGCCCTGGACTCCGCTACTTGTTTTCCCGAAGTGTCGGACTCCTCAACAGGGAGAGAAAACGTGGAAATCACGATCCCATGTTTGCCGACTTTAAATGTCAACTCTCGTCGCCTCTCTACCATCTCTCCATGATCGCTTAAACTCGCGATACGGTTTACGTGAAGAAATCCGTGTGCCGAATCGTCGTTGGACTCGAAAGGCTCCAGTTCTATGCATGTGTCGCAGAGCAATTCGAGTCCGGACACGGTAGGCAGGTGCCTAGGGAATAATATCAAGGGCAAAGATAACAGCACGATAGCGTTGCCATAGACTGAAATGGTCTTCCTTAACTCAAAAACAAACGGCAACAAATTTTGCGGTTCAACCATATCTTTGGTGCAAACCAGGGGGCTCAAAAAGTGTGGAGCTACTACTCTAACCAAGGTCTCTTTTGGCGTGGAAGCAAGAATTGCTCTGACTGAGGACAGTACATCACGAAAAGGAGAGAAAGAACTGGTAGAACATCCAGTTTCTTTGATTTTCTGGTCATTGGGATTCGACAATTCAATATAGACAACTTCTTCATGTCGCGGAGGTGGCGCTGTTTTTTTCGAGAAATCAATTTTGTGAGTCGGCGTGGACGACATTGTGGCCATTTCGTTCGCGTACTTCGCATATCGCCACGCTATTTTCATATCTGTCCGTGAGCCTGTGTCACGAGTTGTCTCTCGTGCCGAGTTTGAGACAGTTTGCGCGCTTCCAATATTTGCTGTCTGGGGCGACTTTGCTGACGCTTCTACACATTCTGCGAAGGGCAGCCAGTCTAGCGAGCCTCTCGGACCAATACAGATAACTTTTGAGTTCATCCGTTTTCTAGATTCGGCAATAGAAACAGCGCAGAGACATTTCATGAATGCTAATGAAAAATCAGTCGTTCCATGATCAGCAATTAGTGTGACGGTACCCAACGGCAGTCCACCATGTCGCAGGACCTTATCCAGTGTCGCGCTAGTGGTGCTGGTGCAAGGAGTGGAATTGATCAAAGATGGGATAATTCCAGGATGCCTTCTGTCTGAATGCCGCACTTGAGCCGAGGCCACCAGGCTTCGGGGGCCAGAACGTCTGGTTACGGGTATCTGTTTTCGGCTCATGTGCAGTCTAGTTGCTAAGGGCGCACTGTACAGGCAGTAAGCGCCGCACAGCACTGCTTATGCCGACAGGCTTTTCTACGTTGACTAATTATATAGAGTGCCTACCCGTACGATTCACGAGAATGGCTAGCGGAGTCAAGGCATTTGCAGCTGAAAATGCCAGAAGCAACGGCTCTTTGGTAGGTGATCAGCACCATGTCTGACTGGCGTCTTCGTTTCCTAGCTGAAGTAAAACATCGCTAGTATGAGTACATTCGAGCGCCTAATAATCGAAACTCGGGTCTAAAATCAACAATTAGGATTGACGGTTCCATTTTCTGAGGATGCATATGCATCTCCGAGAGTCTTACGGCGCTATCATTCCTACCACACGTCCGCGCATTGTTAATGCCCGTATTTACCCTTACCCTCTTGGTTCAGTAAAGTAGATCAACCGTATACCCTAGCCCAGTGACCAATATAAAGGCACCCGAGGAAAAGCCTGCGTGATAGTTTTCATTGCTCTGTGTCGAGGCAACGATCGTCATCAGCTGTCCCTTCCTGAAGTGAGTATTTATTTCTGAACAATGTCTTTGGCCCCGCTTGATTTCACGAAATTGACGATCTCAACAGTCGAGAAGAGGAAAGAGTATCCTGAATCCAATTCGGACTATGTCTTCGGCAAGATCTTGACTGACCACATGCTGGTCGCTGACTGGGACGCGGAGCATGGATGGGGCGCTCCGTCTATTAAGCCGTATGCTCCATTCGAGATGGACCCCTCGAGCTCCGTATTCCATTACGCCTTCTGTTGCTTCGAAGGCCAGAAAGCGTTCATCGATGAGGATGGCGATGTTCGCGTGTTCCGCCCGGAAAAGAATTTGGCCCGTCTTAACAAGTCCACATCGCGAATCGCGCTACCGAGCATCGATATTGATGTGGGAGTCAAGCTCATCAAGGAGTTCGCTAAAGTTGAAAAGGATGTGATCCCTCGTGGCAGAGGCATGTCTCTTTATCTCCGCCCCACCGTCATTTCCACTAACGCGAATCTGGGTGTCGGTGTACCTACCAAGGCACGTTTCTTCATCATCGCCTCCCCTGTGGGTAGTTACAAGTCCGGGCAGGTCCGACTGAAGGCTACCGACGACGCAATCCGCTCTTGGCCGGGTGGAACCGGTGACACCAAGCTCGGTGCCAACTACGCGCCTTGTGTGGTTCCGCAGCAGCAGGCGGCTAAGGACGGCTTCTCGCAGAACCTATGGCTTTTCGATGGCTATATCACTGAGGTCGGCATGATGAACTTTTTCTTGATTTTCGAGGATAAAGAGACTGGTAAAAAGGAGTTTACCACGGCTCCGCTCGATGGGTTGATTCTTGAGGGCATCACTCGCATGTCTATCTTGGAATTGGCTCGCGAACGTTTGGATCCGACCGAGTGGATTGTGACCGAGCGCAAAGTTCATATCACTGAGTTGATTGAGCGCAGTCGGAAAAAGGAGCTTCTTGAAGCCTTTGGAGCGGGTACTGCTGCTATCGTCTCGCCCGTCAAAGAGGTGAACTATCATGGAGAGTCTGTCGAATTGCCTACGCCGGACGAGGGTGGAGAAACGACCTTGCAGATCCGCAAGTGGATACAGGATATCCAGTACGGGGTCGAGGATCATCTGTTCTGCCAAAAAATTTACTAGGTATTTGTTTGTATGTCGCAAGTTCAGAGCAGACAGTTAGTATGTACATAGCTCATCAATACCTGGGCGTGCCCGGCTACGAGTCTGACGCCGCTGAGGCATACTCTTCTATTTTATAGGTGACTGCCGCATGCGAAAGTACGGTTGGCAGCGCATAATTCCAGCTAGTCACCAACATATCGGGAAGTGCTTTCGAAATTTATATACAGGGTACTGACATTGCTTAAGTTTCCGGTTTTGACGTAAACACGCTTGACGTACAAATTTTAAGATCATGTCGCTCCAGATGGGAGCTAGGGACGTCAAACGGAGACATGGAAACTAGCGCCGCTAATAATCAGTGCGTGAAATAGTGCTTCACGTACAAATGGTAGATGATTTGTGTCACGGACATCGTTACGAATGCGGAAATGCAATTGTAGACACCAACCAGATATGGTTCCATCTTTGGTTCCATTCTCGGTTCCATCTTTGGAATCAATACTGGGCGAATGTCTTCGGTATTGTTCTTTTGTGTTTGGGATGATGTGAGGAACGACGCTGCATCGTTAGATTGTGGTGTGTACCTAGTGGTTCGCGTCGTTTGTTGTTCGAGGTGATTGGGCTCCAGACTTGAGCTATCGCCTCTGATCGGAGTTATGTTGTATTGGCTTAGAATTGAGTCTTGACGCGCCTCAGCAGACGTGGTGGTTTCAGGCATATATCCTTCCCCTGTATGACGCGCAGGTATAACCGACGCGTCAGACAACACACGGTTATGTGGCAGAAAGAAGCGTACACGCTTGGCAGAAGCCATGGTTTCGTAATACCGCAAGAGAGAAGAAAACCACAAACTCTGTTTGAGATGCACCACTAACCACAGTATATATATGTATTTGTAAAAACTTGGGAGGAGGATTGGCTGCATATTTCCAGATTAATTTAGGGTTCTGGTGGCCATGACATTACCCCTACCCTGTGCACGCGATGGGATGTAATAGTAACAATGACAACCCCGAATAAATTGCGCTGTTACTTTGTCCCATTGGTGATAGTTTCTGAGCTTATTTGCTGCGCAATATTTTGCGTGTTGTTTTCGCATTCTTGGGTTCTCGTAACCATCGAACACGCATGCTGTAGCGTGGAGGCCAGCTTACACATAAGTAACAATAACCGCACGGCTGCCGGATACTTTGTAACATGAGGAGGCCACACGTTGCATGTGTAATGCCGCACTCGCCCGAAGCTGAGTGTACGAAAACCGTTGGCATTGATCAGTCATAGAATGACCAATTCTTTCAAATATACAAGCGTGAATTACAAATCGATCGGGAATATCGGCTTGGTATTTACCGTGTCGAACGGCTCGGCTGGGACTTGGAACAAGTCTCTATTTTCAAGAGCTCGGAACTGCAATCCATGGAGAATGTTGTATAGCATTGTCAGTGTCGGTGCTGCAACACCTAGCTTCTTGGCAATTCTCAATGGGTTTCCCAAGATAACCTCGATTTCTATGGGCTGACCTTTTTTGATGTCCACAAGCATCGAGGGTTCGAAGTAAACTCCACCATCGGAATGTATCATGAACTCTTCGATGCCCTCGGGGAGAGGTTCTTTCAACTCACTCTCTGCAATCGCTCTTAGTTCCTTCATGGCCGGCACAACTAGAGTATACGTCAAGTCGCTGAGCAAGAGGCGTCCCACGTCAAGGCCGGTGACTGCAGCAGTCGTGTTGAAAGTAGAGTTGTAGACTAGTTTCACCCACCTGCGATATCTCAAATTGGTTACAAGTTCAGTTTCTGACTTGGATGAGCTGTACAACTCGTAAAAACTTTTTAGAGCATCCTGGGCGCCAGAACGTGAGTCGTATGTGCCAACGATCAGATGATCAGGGACAGTATGTTGCAACTTGTTTCCATAAATTGCCGATCCAATCATTGAGATACCGCCAATCACGTAGCTATCAGGGAATGCGCTCATGAGCTGCTCTTCTCCGCCAAGGCCATTCTGGATGAGAACTATAGCGTTCCCCGGAGTTACTAGAGGACGTATGATGTCTTCAGTGCGTTGAACCTCCGGGATGTTTTTGGTTGAGACAACTACGAAGTCATACGGACCGTGCTTGACAGCCTCAGTCACGGAGTTTGTGATTCTATGGGGCTTCCAGCCGGGGATTTTCCCGTAATCCACGCTGTCAATATCGAAGCCGTGCTTAACAGCCACGTCGTACACGCTGCGCGCCACGATTGTCACGTCGCAACCTTGTCCATACTCGAGGGCTAATGCAGCCACGGTACCCACGCCGCCGGTGCCAATAAGAACAGCTTTTTTCACCATGCTCTATTGTGTAGACGTCTGCTTTTGTATTTATACACGCAGGTTTACAAGTACTATGACTAACTGCAGCAGCCTGCGGGGAGATAAGCTGTACCGCTAAAAGCTACGTTTGCCGAGGGTTAGAGGAACCTACCGCTAACCGCTACATTAAGCGAGGAACGTGAGACTCTTGGTTTGGCTATGACTCCCGAGTACTAAGATTCATTTGTAAGACTGGCTGCTCAGTTGAAATCGAATGATGCATTATTGTGCGCAATAGAGAAGTACGTACATCTCTCAGTCGTCGACGGTACTCTCAAGTTTATTTCGGGCTACGGCTACCGAGTTTTCTGTGATGTGCGTGGTTGCATGACATCCCACATCGTCCCTTACAGCAGTACGATGAAAATCCGCAGAGCGGTCTGTCTGCCATTGTGCGAAGATCTCTCGCGTCTTCAGCGTCGACGCTACGCGCCAAATGACAATGAGGCAGCTTTTAAGCCACAGACTCGGATCATTGTTCCCCATGCTATTACGCGATGAGACAAGCTATGTCGTGCCTTGAATTGTCGAGGGCTAAATCTGTGGGATTCGTCAGTCATTCCCAAAGAACTTAAAGAATGTGGGACTCAGGTCTTAGGATTTGTTACCGCTCGTCGCTGAGTGGGTCCTGATGTAGCCACGCTTTACTAAATCGTCACCCAAAAGCCCTGGCATTTTAGGCCATCGCATGCTGCACATTTTTGTACACTATTGAATATAAATACCGCAGTGAGCAGCTCGACTGAGTAGTTACGGTCGCCAAAACGAGGCGTGATGCCTAGCCAAATAGTCCCTAATTGCCTGCCACAAAAATTGGGGGAGACGAAAATTTGGCAGGAGCTTCTGTTGCGTCAAGCTTTATACTTGTCAGCCTACGTACGCACGACACGGTTGTTTTGAAGTTCGATATTGAACCACTCGCGTTGAGTGATTTGATCAGGAGTGAGCGGTGTGCCATAGCATAAAGGTGCGAAATAGACGAAATGGGCAGCCGTCAGCACGAAAAGACTAATCGCCACGACCATCATCGCGGTGTTTTTCTTGAACCTATCCAAGGGCTCGTCGACTGCTCCGACAATCAGATCCGCTAAACCGCCCACCAGAAGACATCCTAGTGCTTCCGCTGGCAGGTAATGATGCAGAAAAAGCTGACGGCCCATAAAAAAGAACGGAACATAGTGAAAGAGATAGCCACCGAGGAACCAGAGCAGAGTTTTATTGAGCTTCTGGGTAGCGAACGAGGACAGCCATTCATAGTTACGCAATGCTGTGAGCTGGGATACGATGAGCACTGCTACCATCAGCAAAATAGCAGCATCAACTGTGAACCAAGCTACGTGATTTCCCACGAGATAGATTTGCTCCGTATTCTCGTCGTTATTCCAAAACGAGATGCCTCGAGTCATGAGAGGCCAAGTCCAAGGAGCAGACATATACGGGTGTGTGCTGGTCAGTCTGGCATTCGTATAGAACATGGTTCCTTGAAGTTCCATATAGTCGGTCCAGAAGGCGCGCTTTGGTTCCGCTTCACTTAAGCCTATTGTCTTCCTTTTAGCGATGTCATCAGGATCGGTCACCCCATCGATACTACCAAAGGTCCAAGTTGTTCCAGGTGCAGTCATCTGTTTATTGCCGTTGATCTCAAACTGCTCAAAACCCCAGTCCGGTAGTTTGTTGGGCGCTAGCCACATGGATACCTTTGTGGTGAAGTGCTTCAACCGAAAATGCGAAAGCCGTGTGCGCGCAACCGGGCCACCACTCACGAAATCGATTATGAAAGTGCAGTCATCTCGACGCTCTGTCATTGCGATCTCGTACGGCGCAGTAGTGAACTCCTCGTTCGTGGGATAACTCGGACTCGCGACGTCGTGTGTCATCAGGAAGCTGTTTGTCGCAACGTGTTTCAGCATCACTTTAGGCGAGCCCATGATAACCTCTTTGCTGAGATCAACACCATCTGGCTCCTCAGCAGGGACGATCTGCCAGAATACGTTCAAGTCCTCGTGTGAATACCCAGTAACTTGCTGTCCGCTGGAGCTGATACGCCCATCTTCGTATTGGGTTGGGTACCGCTCTGGATGCGAGTGAAGAAATGTACCTGCAGGAACAGACCTGATGCTGACTATGTCGTAGTAGCGAATATCATACGCTTCCTTGGTAATCGGATTTGCATTCAATGTCGCTTGAAATTCGGGCGACATGAATTGGTCTCCTGGACCCGAGTTGTATAGGACTTTGAAGTGGACAAAGAACCAGAACAAATATAACAGGAACGGTATGATGACGAGTGCGATAAATCGCGTGAAAAAGTGCTTTCCAAATAACCGCAACGAAATGACCCTCTCCTTGGGTTTATTGTTCACGTCGAGCAAATTGTATAGATCAGCGATCACAGCAGATCCGATCATCAAGAAGGAAAAAAAGCCAACATATTTGATCGAGATGACACTAGACAGCGAGACACCCGTGGCCAGTAGCCAGCCGTACCATCGCGCGCTGAAAGGCTTGTGCCGCTCGTTCCGGAACTTTACGTAGGAGTAAACCGAAAGGAGACAGAAGAAAATGAGGCTGGAGTCCAGCAGGATGAGCCTCTCCTCTGTTATCTGCGCCGCGTCGAACAGCATTAGCGAGGCGCCGAGGAAACAAGCCCAGGGAGAGAAGTGGCAGTTTTGAAGAATACTGAAAATGATCGGGACAGTCAGGGAGCCGAGCGTTGCAGGCATTGCGCGGTACAAGATGTACGGAACATTGTTCTCAAGGTATGAGTCCCCAATCTGGTCAAACTTGAACTTCCCGTTGTACCCAAGCAGGTATCCAACGGCAGCAAAGAGTAGTTTTCCCAATGGTGGGTGAACGTCGAAGTAGTACTCATGTTCCAGGTAATGACTCGCGAACTTGCCGAAGTGCACCTCATCGAAGACCACCTGGCTAGGGTGATGGATCTTGTAGAATCTGGTGACGAAGGCCAAGATCGTTACGACGTACTTGAGCGTTCGGTAGAGTCTGTTGGTGCTCTCAATGTTCTCAGGCGTTACGCCATCTACAGCTTTTGACGACAGCGCGCTCGGAGATGATGGAGAGTCTAGCTTGAGCTTTCTCTCGGGCTTCTTTTCGGTTCGTTTGGCTGGTTTCTTCTCCTCCGCCCCCATTTGTGATGAGCTGCTGAGGTCTTCAGGCAATAAGCGAAAACGACTTAAGCGTCGGTTGCTTAGCAAAGCGACACGTAGCGCCTAAACCCTGTCGCGTTTACACGCAATCGTGTACTAACGCGTCTCCCTAACTGTATCCAGTCGACAACTTGAGCTAAGAGCTAAGACAAGAGCAAATTTGGAAACTCAAATACGGGTGCCGCTACTCTGGTTTCCAAATAGTCATAGCATATGTCGAAGCTTTAAAAAATACAATTCAATAACATAACATATATCTGGTATCTCGTGTACGTCACTAACATGTAGGCGTAAAAATCTTACGCGTAATACCATCAGCTCAAAGTCGCCAGATATGGCTTAGTCGAGCAGGTAACACGTCGCTATGCCCAGCATGCATGTGGCTCGTGTTTTCTAGGGCGTTTTGGTTAACCTGTAGCAATCCTGTCGTCAGTTTGAGGTTTGCCATCGGTTCGTCCAGATCCCCACGGACGTTCCGGTGGTATAACAAAACATTAATACGGTGGATATGATTCGACCCGGAGCAGAATCACAAATCCTCAGTTCATTAGCCGGTCGAAGGAGTGCATGCTAAATAGTATTCGTAGCACGACAACAGTCAGTTGACGCTTCAAGTCACCCAACTAACTCAGTCACGCTGGAGGCCCCAACGAACGGGATGTCGCTTTCAACCTAGTCATCAATAATCGCACCTAATCAGATGTGAATTATGAACTCTAGGTGGTGAGGTGTCATTACCCCTTAAATACAACTCGCATCGAGGTCTTCATAAATCTAAACAGAACTTGTCCACACAACGGTCGTATCGGGCCGAGAATATCGCAAGGCCAGTCCTAGTCAAAGCAGTCACCTTCGCCAATGTTCGCTCGCTATGCTGGAGTCGGTACGTATCGAGCGACCAAAATCGCAATTGACAGTCTGCGCCCGCGGTTACCAAACCTAACGGTGTGAATAAGGTGGAAGTGACGCTGGCGGGATGAGCATATATAGTGGCCAGAGGTTGTTGCACCTTGCGAATATCTGTGACGAGACACACATTGTCGTCTCCACCGCTAGCGAATGTTAGCGTGCCGCTACGCCACGAGCAACAAGTGACACTAGCAGCATGGGAGGCCACCTGCTGAACAGGGCTTGCAACACGCAGGTCACTGAGAGCAACGCTGCCATTCGAGAGGGCTGCGAGCACTAGCGCGCCGCATTCATGCACGGCCATTGCGCGTACCGATGCACCATGGATTTGCGTCAGCATGCACACCTCTTTGTTGAGGTCCCAAAGCTTGCAGACGCCGCCTGCATCTGAAGACACTAGCATTGCATCAGGAATCGGCTGCGTTCCGGTGATGCGATTTGCATGGCCGTAGAGAATTGACTGTCGCGTCAACTCAAAGTCCGCAACAACAATCTCGCCATTACCACCACCGCTGTAAATTTTCGAACGCGCAGTATCCACTGAAATACCACGTGCTTGCGAAAGATGCAGCACCTCGGAACATACTGGCTCCAAGTCGGCATCGAGCAGCGTCACTGTTCCACCGTAGTCGCTCACAACTACGTGCGTAGGTGTAGATACAACATCGGTTAGCGGGCGCGTACCGAGCATCTGAGTCCCGAACAGCGCAACTGACCGCAAGCGAGCATTGTTCTGACGCCCCGTGAGTATACGCTCGTCGAGCCACTGTGTGGGCTTAGTCTTGTACTGCGCGTATACGTCCGACTCCAGGGCATAGAGCTGCTGGAGTACGCCGTTAGCGTGCCTTGCGATCGCAGTACGAGCGGCGGTAAGCGCCGACCGATCTGCCGACTGCCCAATTCCGCTTGCAGGATCGCTCACCAGAGTAGGAGCGTCACCGGGCCCCGGCCGCTGCTGGTGTATCGGCCATTGCACACATGCGTTGTCGTCCTCACGTGGACGTCGAACGGACTCGAAATGCGAGCGCAGCGCAGCATGCACGGCCTCGTCACCGGCCGGGGTATCCGGCATCGGCACGAACCCCAAACCTCTATTACATAAACAAACCTCCGGTCACCGACGAAATGGACGCTTTGGCTAACACTAGTAGCGACGTTAGCGGGTTTCTCGCTGCAATTGCTCAGCTTGACGCCGTAAAGATACAGGAGATCCCCGTGATGTCTCATGTTAGGGTGCTTGTCGCCCGTCTCGCTGCTTACATCGATTCGACATCACGGCTTGACTTTGCCCGCGACGTTGCGCTCTTGTGGCTTGCGGGGCAAGTGCTTGCCCCAGTAGAGGATACTTTGTTGAAGTTTGGGGTTGTGGGAGCCTTTCGAAAGCTTTTTGGCGTTGTATCGTCTTGGGCCTTCTCCGTTGCCTACGGCTTGCCAGGCGTGCGTAGTTTCGTCCGACGCAGGGTTGATGAAGAGCTTGCCAAAATCGAGCCAGGAATCATTGAGCGCAATAGTGCTGTGGACGACCACTTGGAGTTGCCTGAGAGGGGTTACACGAGGGCGGAGATTGAAAAGGCACTTCGGCAGCTGCAGACGCTGAAGCACGCTGACTGGGAGGGCGGTGCACTATCGGGCACGATCTACCACGGCGGAAAGACTCTCCGCGAGCTGCAAACTGAGGTATTCGGTATGTTCACTTTTGCGAACCAGCTGCACCCTGACTGCTTCCCGGAGGTGCGTAAGATGGAATCGGAGGTCGTCAGCATGGTCCTGAACCTGTACAACGCACCCGAGTCGGCTTGCGGCACGACTACCAGCGGTGGTACGGAGTCCTTGCTGCTCACTTGTCTCGCGGCGCGCGAGTACGCACGCCACACCCGGGGGATCTCGGAATTTGAAATCGTCGCACCTGTGTCTGTACATGCAGGCATCGACAAGGCTGCGTACTACTTTGGAATGAAACTTCTCCATGCCCCGCTGAATCCTCGCACCATGCAGGTCGATCTTGCGGCAGTCCGCCGCCTTATTGGTCCGAAAACCGTTCTTCTCGTAGGCTCTGCGCCGAACTTCCCGCATGGAATCATCGACGACATCGCAGGACTGTCTTCGCTTGCTCTAGAATACGGTCTGCCCTTGCATGTAGACGCCTGCCTTGGCTCGTTTGTCGTGCCGTTCATTCCCGACATTCAACCCTTCGACTTCCGTGTACCTGGAGTCACGTCGATCTCGTGTGACACACACAAATACGGATTTGCACCCAAGGGTTCGTCCATCATCATGTACCGTACGCCAGAGCTAAGGCGTTACCAGTATTTCGTTTCGACAGACTGGACAGGTGGCCTGTACGCCTCACCAACGCTTGCAGGCTCGCGCCCCGGTGCGCTTAGCGCTGGTGCGTGGGCGACATTGTTATTCGTAGGCCGCAATGGCTACGCCGAAGCTGCTCGCGAGATCCTGGACACAGCACGCAAAATCAAGCAATTTTTGCTTGCACATCCGGAGCTCTTTTTTGTTTACGGCGATCCAGTTTCTTCTGTCGTTGCCTTTGGATCGTTTCGGATCAATATCTACGATCTTGACGACGCGATGAAACGCCGGGGATGGCATATGAATGCCTTACAAAACCCGCCTGCAGTTCATATGGCTGCAACCAGGCTCACCAAAAACGGCGTCGACCGCTTCTTGGCTGACCTACTTGAAGCAGGGCAGGAGCTAGTGCAGGCGGGTTCCGACGCTTCAAGCTCCAGCGGCACGAAGGCCCTCTATGGTGTCGCAGGTAGTGTGCAGACCGCTGGCGTTGCCGAGAAACTGGCAGAGGGATTCATCGATTTCCTATATAAGCCTTGACGCATTGCGCATTGAGCATATCGAAAATTTTGTTTCTCCTGCTTGCGTTGCAGCTCTGTTAGAACCAAGGTGTACGCATTCTGGAGCCTTCAGCTCATTTTAAAAAGCTCTTTATCCATTTGTACCATTCTAGAATCTGTAATCAGCAAATCGCGTTTCCCCTTCGTGTTGCTTCTGCGATAGGCGTAGCTATCTAGGCAGACGCGAGGGCTAGGGGTGCCACAGTCGGTTCTGGGGTTTTTCGACCAAGCTGGCTCTTCGGAGGGTTAGTATATCTCTGACATCGAGTCTTGAAAATTAGTGAAGCCAAATGCTCTGCGAGTTAGTATTCCCCTATAATCGTGTTATTTGAAGATGCGTCATGGAACTGCTGGTACTGTTTCGATAACTTGACCGGCAGGTCTTCCACGCCGCGTCAAGAGGTTGTCACGACTTACGCACATTCCACAGTTTCGAATCCTGAGAAATAAGCCGATAGTGCTGAAATTCATCACACAATCTCAATGAGTACCTGCATAGTTTCAGCCTTAAATTCTCGTCATGTAGGGGAAACTGCAATAACTTGCGTATTTATTTATATATTTCTGTTTTTGAGGATGTGCTAATATGGCCAATTAGTTTTAGGAGGTGCACTAGCGTCTAACATTTTACCTCGTGCATATCTAACAGCAAAATAATATCGGTGCTCTCTTCACATGCAGGTTGTTTAATCAGAGCTTATGTGTTTGCAGGAGCGAAAATATATTTGAATATGCTGTCGACGCCTCACTTGCTGCGATCCTGCAGTATCTGGCGAAATACAAGCATCCGCTACCCTGGGGCAGGAATGATGTAGGTCTTGTAGTTAGGAAGAAACGATCAAAAGTTTGTGGACTTCCAAAGTTCTGGCTACATGTGAGGATAGCTACACGTTCGCAACTCTAAATGGCGCACGTCATATATTTAGTGGCTCAGTCGATGTGTATCTCTGTGGACGGTGAACTGATAATTGGGCCAACCTCGTATACGAATTACCTGAGCTTTTCCATAGGCTTCATTCTAAGTGTAGGACTTCTTTGTAACTCGAATGATCATCATGAGCACATTGATCATGGGTCGTGCTCTCAAGAACGAGTCGTTGCTCTGATTTGTAGACGATAAGACGGGTCGATCAGATGCTCAATCTTACATTGGTCCTAAATAAACATGTATTTCTTACGTAGCGCTGAGATATAAATGTCGTTCCTCTCCCTTCTTCTGATCATAATTTTCATCCGTTGCTTTTCTTTCCCCAACCACTTGAACTTGCGTATGCCAGTATCCTTGCCCAGTTCGTCCCGAATGGGAAACGATGGTGTCGGCTCGTGGTAGCACGACCACACCACTGGTCCTATTCCCTACTAGCCTAAATGACGCTGCTCACATCAGAAAATGCGCAGCATTTTTATCATCTGAAGTGCTGGCGTAGCTGGCTGAGATATCTCGCGAGTTTGCGCCTTTTCTGATCCAATAGTTATTAATTACCTGTGTTTCGAAACTACTTGAAATTTGGCGTTCAATATCTCTGTAAAGATGTACCTGTGGAGTCCTATTTGATATCTATCGCATTTGAGGCCTCTGATTCGCTAAGCGTTGTCAAGTCCAGAGAATGTTACATCTGGTGACGATGAATTCCAAGACTCCAACGCCGCATCTATTTACCACTTTGCTTTGAATTTCTGTTCGAGGATATTGGATGTTCACATCTTGCCGATCCGTAACACCTGTTGGAATCTAAGTGTTTGCACCTCGCCCTCAGCTTATTTACGGCTGCGCTCAGCTAAACCGGACGGTCTGAGTTTCCGCGCACTCTCAGCTCGAGTCGACGACGTGGGTAAGCTCCAATTTGGCTTTCAACTTCGAACAAATGCGATAAGCACTGAAACAATCGACCTCTAAGGCGTAGAATGCTGCGCTCTCCTCCCCCCATAGAAAATCTTACTAGTCTTGCTGGCGCTTGGGCTTGGGTGCCGAGAGAACTGACAAACCCACGCCAATGCACTACAACACGGTCAGCTTTTCGAGCTCCTTAAACGCGGTGACGATAGTATTTGTTCCCTTATCGTAGATTTCCACTCCAATCCTGAGGACCGGTGCCTTCACTGCATTGCTGGCTTGCCTATAGCGTCAATTAAAAACCTCCAGTGATGCTCTCTCTCTGCATCCACATTCGAGACCAGCTCGCAATCTTTTCTTCTTAAGTTTCCTTTACGCCACCCTTTCGATACTACCAGTACTGCAGCGACACAATTCCTATTTTGGAGCCACGAAGCTTCATTTTCGAACTTGGAGATCTAAGACGCAGAGGCCTGCAAGCCAGTATTAATATGCCCTTAGCACCAGTATTTATTTATTTGAGACGACTCCACGGGTATTTCGACAATTTTACAAACCTTGTAACCTTTATGATACTCGATCTTCTGACTGAACCGATGAATCCAACCAGGTCTTAGCATGCAAACGTATCAGAGTCCTTTCTCTGTCAACTGAATATGGCTGCCAATAGTTTGCATGAGAAGTCAAAGTACGCTTGAACAGGGTTATACCAAGGTGAAGGGCACCTTTTACGTGTTAAGTACTCCATTTCGCGATCCACGTTGGAGCCGATTCTGATCCTCTTACTGCGTCTGACGAGTCCGGGACCAAAATGTCTTATAAACTGGTGCAGAACATGCCACTGGTTCTGAAACAGACTCCAATTCTCTAATTCACGGGCGGAATCGGCGATATCGGCTATTTCGCACTCTTTTTTTTAGTCCATATGAGCGTGATTGTGATTATATTCCAAGACAGAGGTAACATTACTCCAGCTTTGCGTTCAATAACTATCATAGCTGATCCTTACAAATTGATATATGACAGCTCTCAGCTCTTGCGATGTCATTTGCGAGCAAGGTAACGTTGAGTTCCAGAAAGAGCTCTTTATCAGGGCCTGAGCCGGATCGAGTCATGCGCTGTAGTCCATCTCTATCCCGTATTACTACTCCGTTGTAACGGCTTTCAGATCTCCGGTGGAGGCGAAGGCATCTTCGGTAACAGAAACATCCGCATCTCAGATTGAGCTGATGTGTTTCACTTAAACACACGCCCACTTCCGATGGAACCTGACAGAAATGCCGAGTCCACGAATTATAGCAACACTAGCCATGTTTGGAGTGTGTGCTTGGAATTTAAGAAACAGATAAGAGTATCTTGTCTTTGGTATAAATGCTCTGTGAGCGTTCAAAGATTGATAAATATCAATAGAGCATTCATACCTTACAGCGGCGTTGAAACTGTGAGGCGATGCGTGGCTCCTGTCACCTGTACGTGTCAGATAACTCCAAAACAGCGCTAGGGTTAGAAGCCTTGTGCGTGTGCGATGCTAGCCGCAACTACTTATTAGAAATTACAGAGAGGTATGCAACGTTGCTGAGAGGCAAAGGGACTAAGGTATTCCTCTTTTCCCTATAAATACACTAGAATACATCACACCTCGGCGGCGGCCCGACCTCTGCCGCGCCCTGTCCGGCGGTCTGTTGTGCGCCCGCTACGGCCACGGTCTTGGCTAAATTGCACTTTGATTGATTCGCGCAAGTTGTCCATTTCTGCACGGAGGAGCTTGATGTCCTGATCCTTTGCTGCTAGCTGAGCCGTGACGGAACGCTGCCTCGCTGCTGGCGCGTCGAGAGTCTGCGCGCGAAGGTCAGCAAGCTCCTGCTTTAACTTTTCGGTCTCTTTTGCGAGGCCATCCGCGTATTCTGCGGAGGCCTGGGCCGTGCGCTGAAGCACGGCATAACGCGTGCGCTCGTTGGCTACGTCGGCGGTGAGACGCTTATTGTCTTCCTCGAGCTCAAGGACACGCTGTGTGAGCACCCCCAACCGCGCACCTTCGTCTGCGCTCAACGCGAGTTTTTCGCGTATGGATTCCCACCACTGCTGTGTGTCGGCTAGTTCTTGCTCTACAGCCTGATTGCGCAAGCGAAACTTCTCCGCGCGAGCCGCGGCGTCTCCAGCCTGCTTCTCAAAAGTGCACTTAGCAGCTACCTGCACCCCCAACTCCTCGCGCAGGCTATCGATGACGGCCTCGCGCTCAGTTGCGGCTTGCCGATGACTTGAGACTTCCTCTTGATGGGCACGACGCTGCGCCAGTAGTGCGTTCAACTCAACAAGAAGATTAAATGCCAGCGGCTCTGCAGTGTCGAGCTCCGCGAGCAGTTGATGCGTGCCGGCCTCGAGTTCCACGCGGCGGCGTTTGCGTGGAGGCGGCTCCTCGGCCTTTATTTGTACCTCGTGGACCTCAGGCTCAGGTTCAGAGCCAGATTCACTGGGTGGCTTCGCGTGCGCACTAAAATTGACCTGGTACTGGTCAGCATCATCGAGATAGAGCGTGCGCTCGACGTCAAGGCGTGACGCTTGAGCAACACGAGGGATCGGGGGCAAAGGCGGAGCGGTATCAGGATTGACAAAGAATGACTCTAGCGCCGAGAAGTGCTGCTGGTGGAGCCGCTTGAAATCTACTGGAAGCACGCCGGCTTGCGTCCGCAGAACCACGGCGGTAGCGAGCATGTCGCCGAAAGCGAGAGCACGGTCGAGCTGTAGTTGTTCCACGGTGTTGGAAGTGACGAGGCGGAGAACCGGTGCGTATGGATGTCGTGTTGCGGGGTCTCGAAGCTGCAGGCGCAGCCCTCGACCATAGTCGCTAGCGACGTCGAACTGCTCCTCTAGTAACAACATGACATCAAAGGCGACGTACGCGGCTTCACTGAGGTCGCCGATATGCGCGGGTAAAAGATGAAATTGTGCGCCCTTCGCTTTTGCCTCGCGTTTGTACGACTTTGGCCCGGCAAGACTGTAGCGTCGTACGTTCATGCCACGCTCGCTGAGCAGCACCTCGACGAGATCCGTCATAATTCCAGCCTTGCAAACGATAGCAACATGTTGCTCTGGGCGTGTGAAATGACGACACAGCGCCACGAGCGCCTCAAACTTACCACTGGCGTCTTCGACGAGGTTTGCGGCGCGCTTGGACGCAAGATTGGGCTGCATATGCGGAAGAAGCAGAAATGGGTGCGTCGCGACAGCGTTAAGGTCCGCCAGCATTTGCGTGAGCTTCGCAGAATATTTAGCGCGACTCTGCTCGCTGCCGTCAAAGTACGAGAGGATCTCTGAGAAGTTCGACGACACGATCGCAGCGTTGACCTTCTTCTGGATCTCCGTCATTCCCACCAGCAGGACATAATCGCCGTACACCTGCATTCGGCGCCTTGTAAAAGGAGCTGCTGGAATCACGGAAATCCCGAAGTGCACGGGGGCTAGGGGTCTGGTGCAGGGCAGATGGCCGCGGCAAGGGCCGGCCATAGTGCTCACGTGAAATGCAAACTCGCTCGGCCTTGATGCGCTATCGTGCGCAATATTTGACAACAGAACTATGTACACAGTTTCAACTTTGACTGACAATACAAAAGTAATTCGCCGCGACTAGCTGTGCGTCTGTAGTGGGTGGAGGAAACGGTAAGGCCCATGCCGCGCATATTAGCGGGGGCATTTCCGACACGGCGCTGGGTGAGGGAGTGTGATCTATAGTGGGCCATACGTTCTACCTATCGCTAATTTCTTGTTTGCCATATTTCTGAAGTCACTCTCTAGCTGACTTGAGCTTATTTGCCGTTGGCAGAAATCGGGCGTGCGTCAGTGGTTGGGTTCTGCAGGTTGCGAGCTCGGGCCCGCACGAGCCCGTTGGCAGGCCTCGAGCGACAGTGACGCTCGACACAGCAGATTGTTTATGCTCGCACGGTGACGCTAGTGCGACAGCCACCACCAATGTATATCAACTCTTCCGAGTAATCGGCTGGCACCAGCCCGCACGCATTGCGCGTGGCTTATTTTCGTACTGCATCACATAGTCCCTGATATGTGCTTACTACTGCGTCGAGTATATGCATGCAAGTAAGCACACACCGGAAATAGGTCGGTAGACGTCTCCGAGGCACAAGTCGAGGACATAGCGTCTGCCGAAGTTTAACACAATGGACGCACATGATCACTGGCCAACTGTGCTTGCCACTCCGAGTTTTATGCCTGGGATCTTGTGCGTGCATTTTTTAGCCCATTCTCGCCGCTTACAAAAACGTTTCGACTGCGCGATGCAAATCTCAAAGGACGAGCGAGAGCTCTACGATCGGCAGATCAGGTTATGGGGGCTTGAAGGCCAGGGACGCCTTAGCAATGCTCGCGTCTTCGTCGCAGGTCTGTCTGCGGCCTCTATAGAGGCGGTAAAGAATCTAGTTCTAGCAGGCGTCGGTATGCTCTTGTTGCAGTCTTCGGAGTTGGTCACGGAGGAAAGTCTGGGCTATAATTTTTTTGTCTCGGCAGCCGACGTCGGCGAAAACGTGGCTGAAGCGAGCAAACGAGGTGCACAGCGGCTCAACCCTCGTGTTGCTGTGAAGGCTGATTCCACACCCATTGCCAATGTGTCGGATGACACGTTTGATAACTTCAATGTGTTAATCGTCTCTCAACTTGCCGATAGAGCAGAACTGATACGACTCAACGATCTTGCGCGCGCCAACAATGCCGCTTACTATATGGCGCTGCTCAGCGGGTGGGGAGGGTTCTTATTTGTAGACCTAGTCGCCCATGAATTCGCGTTGGAGAAAGAGACGCTGAGCCTTGTGCCCGACGTCACAAAATTGCCGGTTAAGGTTTCGGGAACTCAAGAGGTGCTCCGAGCTGTTGTGCCGGAGCCGACCTCGGGCTCCACGACTATTAAGCTAACCCTGCGCGAAACTTACATCAGCCTACGCGAGGCTCTGCAGGTCGGTTCCCAATTCGGAAATAAGCTACGTCCACGGGTTAGGGCTAAAATTTCACCTTATCTCTCAGCGTTCCTAGCGTACATTGATAACAATGAAAATCCCGACATTGCAGCAAAAGCTCTTGCATTAGGAATTCCTGTACCCGCTGACGGATTCGTCGCCGAATTCAATAAAAGCATTGGTGCCGAAATATCTGGCGTAGGCGCAGTCATCGGCGGGTTTCTCGCCCAGGAGGTACTGAATTACCTAACTCGTCGCGAGCTTCCTATACAGAATGTCCTCGTGTACGACAGTTTGCAAGGTAAGGGCCCTGTATATTACCTTTCCGACTGATTTGACGCACATGCAGCGCGCCTTCAAAGTGACCCCGGTTAGTAATTGTGGCACCGCACAGAGTTAAGCTGCCCCGGTGGACGTGCACAACAGTGAGCGCCTCACAACGATTTTGGTTCGTGTGGAACGCCTCTTTTTCTGACGCAAATTCCCATTCCCTCACTCATATGCTCTTGAGGTTCTGTAAATCAGACTGCCCTCACACACGGGTAAGCAGCTTTTTCGCGGAATTGCAGCCGCGCAAGTCTTCTGGTTTACTCTTCTCCTAAGCTGGCAGTGCTAATTTAATTTACTTAACGTCTAGTACCAGCAGCTGTATCCTGTGGAGTACACTTCCGGACCCTAACAGGCAGATGATTGCGAGGATCATGCGAGGTGCCTATTACCATTTTCGCGTCATATTGCTCTGATCATTGGTTTGCATTCGAAGACCTTGCAACGACATGGTGAAAGTTAGAGACTTGAACTGAGCAAGGAAGAGTGGCAAATGGAAATTGCTACAACAACCTAGGCCACTAAATATTTAGCTACGCATGCTTCGTGTAGCGTGCGCAGACCGACGCGATGTACGCCTTTTCGACTATTATACTCCGGCGCGATCACGAGGATGTTTTTACAGCGACGTCCTGCAGATGGCGCATGAACGCCTGCAGGTTGACGTCGTCTGTGAGAACGACGCCCCCCTGCGCAGTTCCCGGCTGGCTCTTGTGCGTGTTCGTCGGGTTGAGCTTTGAGAGCAAGAAACGCGCCTGAGATGCGCCCTCCTCGGTGTCGATAAAGCGCGGCAGCGGGAACCGATCGGCAAGAAGAGAGGCAGCCTCGTCACGTGGAGCCTGCAGTAGCCGAGCGAAGTTATCGTAGTCCGGCTGATCCTGGTAACCGGCTTTGCGCCACTGAGCGATGGTAGAACCATGCCAGATGAGGATGTGGAAGAAGGTGTCCAGGAGCAAAATGCAGTCCGGCTCGAGGGAGACACTGTCCAGCAACACTGGCTGCGGCTCTTCGTCAATCTTGAAGCTCATGAGTGTCGGCTGTATCATGATAGTTGAGTTTTGGACGTCTTCGCGGTTAAGAGTGTGCCTGTAGAAGGCAGTCTCGTCCGGCGAGTTGTTGAATACGTTCATGAACTGACTGCGGCGCAAATGGTAGATGAACTGCGGATACTGCGCGAAATTTTGGGCAAGTCTGAACGACCGCGGGTCGCCTTTGCGATAGTCGGCGAAGCGCTGGCACAGCTTGATGAGCATGCGGTCAGACCACTTGAAGTTGTCACCGCTACCTGCATCCTCTTTCTCAACCTTATAGACAGCGATCCGGCTCATAAGCGCTGCCGCGGCCTCCTGGTCGAACGACTGCTGCAGCGCCGGGTTTCCACCTGGCACCAGCGAACGCACTATGGTGGTGACACGCAAGCGGAAAGCACCCAAAGAGTGTTGATAGTGTGTCAAGAACTGGATGATAGTGTTTGGGAACTGGTTACCAGCAGGAGCTCGTTGCGCAGTCTGCGCCGCCTGAGAAAGCTCGAAGTACACACCATACGTGTGAGACGGCGTGATCGCGCCAATGCGCCACTGCGAAGTACCACCTTGACCGACCTCTACATCTGCGACGTTGCGGGCCTTGCGACCCATGCTCAAGCACGGGCCGATAACACCAGAAACCTTCAATTCCTCAGCAGTGTGCACATCGAAGGTGGCGTTGAAGCCCATGAGCATACCGCCCTGCTCATCGACAGCAAATTCGCGCTGCAAGGTCTGCTTAAAAATGGACGTTGTGAATGCATCATTGAGTACGAGTACGCCACCTGTGTGGTTTGCAAGGTTTTGCATCTCGTGCAATCCAACCTGGTCGTAACTGCCCACGTACACATCCACAGCATGACCACTGGCAGCAACACGAGCGGCAAGCGCGTCATAGAACTTTGTCGCCTTTTTATGATGAGGTGCATTGTCCTGCTCAATATCGTGATGCGAACGAATCGACTCCTTGAGGTGGCGCCCAACAATGAGACCCGGGCCCTCAGTCGGCGCACCAGCCGCAAAAAGCAAAATACGCACACCGGTGTTCGGCACCAGGCGTCCTAGCATCGAGGTAGCCACCGAGAGCGCGACGCCAGTGCAGCGCGCCGGCCGGCACTCTGTCGGATACTCCCAGGGGTCAGGACGAAGAGACTCAAGGGCCTGAGTCAGTTGGAACTCGGCTTCCTCCGCTGGAACAAGGAAACGGGCGAGTGCAGCCGTCTGTGCGGGGGCGACCGGCATATTGCCCCCAGGACGCTGAGCGCCTCCCAAAGAGAGCCCAAGCATTTCCGTCACTTGTTTTTCGGTATAATCAGTAGTGCCACGGAACACGTACGTCTTACTGCATGCAGCGTAGCCTAATTCGTAGACTTGCACCATTCCGCCGAAGGTGACAATCCCGACAAGCGCGTTAGGAGGAAGCATGCCAACGACAACTACTAACGCATCCCGCAAAGCAGCTAGATTTTCTTCGTCCTGGCACAGATCGATCACAAACATAAACACAGGCGGTAGCGCAGCGGGGCGCGAGAGCTCGTACTCGACAGTGCTGGCAGCAGATTCCAGCTCGAACGGGAGAGAGGTTTGCGACACGTCTTTATAATGGTTCGGCAGTGGATTACGCTCCTTGCAAAAAGGACAAATCCACACCTTCGCGCGCGTATCCAACTGACAGTATGGATTCAGGACGGCGCGGCAAGCCGCGCGGCAAGTCACGGGCTCGTACTGAAGAACGCGCAGATCGCTCTTCCCCCGCAGAGGCGTGTACATCGCAGACACGGGGACGACCGCACGGGTCGCCTCCATCTTCGACGAGGGAAAACAGTTCCACGCGAGCCGGATCCCGTCCTGGTCCTCAAACTCTTCGAAGTTCATCGGCGATTGATAGGAGAAGCCACGGTGTCGATGACAAACGCCACGTTCAGGATTGGTCAGACACGTCATACGGCTATCCTGACGCGTCGCGAGTCTGCGCGGTTTGCATATGATTTTCAGGCAGCCACCACGGCTCGACAAGTCAGTGGCTTCTGCAAAGCCCGCAGGTGACAAAGTATGCATTTTCTCAGGCTATTAAGGGAGATTTCTCGCAGCGCTGCATTTTTTCGGGGGCGTGAAACCGTTGCACGTGCAGATGTAGCGTTGCGCAACGCTTTGCAATGCGAAGTAGAACAATATAGGCAATACAAACCACGGCACGATATGGCCTCAACAGATTACAACAATTCAACTTCCTGACGAGATTTCGTCTGCCTACCTCTGTGATTATTTATATGTTTGCTGTAGGTGCCCACCATCGCTAGTGTCAGACCATCATGCATTTGGTCGCTTAGTCGCTTGCGGCCAAATCGTCATGCTGCATGTTTGTGAGGTGAACAGCTAGAACAAATTCCAAGGCATGTAATTAGATGTGAAATCAGTCTCTACATGATACTTCACCAGGTTTATACGGTGAGCCAACTTGTAATTCTCCCCAGCGGCTCCATGACCGAAAAAATGAGCAGAACTAGAAGATAGAAACCGAGAACACTACCCTTATTTCCCGTAAATAAGTCAAAATAGTGGGCATCAATGAACAGATATCTGCAGCGTGAGGAGATGCATTGTTGATCGCAATAGCCTTGTGCACAAGTTGAAAGCCGAGCCTTCTTTTGTGTGCATTTTTTTCTTTTCTGTGTGAAAAGAATTGCCGATGATGGAGCGTAGGATGTGCGAAACAATGCCTTCCTATTAGCAAAAGGAGGTCGCTAGCGAGCGAACGTCAGGTGCGTCTCGCATCTGGGCCTCCAAGGCTCAACAATCTCAAACGATTTAGAGAGCGCGGTACAAGATACGCGACATGCTTGTAAATCTCGGTCCTACCAACAGCGGATACGCGAGACAGATTCTTGTTATGTTATTCTATGCCCGGATCTAAACATGCGTACCAGGCGCAAGCACTTAGGTGCGCACAATGCCTGATGATCTCACCCGCCTGTGACAGTTGACAGTAACCATGAGCCGCGTCTTGGAATCGTAGGTGCCATTCATCTGCTCGGAACATCAAAAACTCTGTCGTCACGTAGCTGCGCGAAACTATATCCCTCCACTAGTAGGGCTTTGCTGCACCAGTGAGAATTCAGCAGATTATACTGACTCTACCGTTGTCGCAACAAATCTCACGTCTGAGGGCACTGATTGGATCGCCACAAAGTAGCGGCATATACGTTTTGTACCTGGTATGTGGGAAAACTAAGCATCAAATCACACCATGATTAATCTACTAGACTTCGCAGACGTGTTATTTATCAATAAAATGCTGATTTCTTGTGTGCACGTTGCATATACACATACCTGCGTGTCTAGTTGAGCGACTCAAGAATACCTCAGAACCCATTTACGGGATACCGCTTCATGCACATCCAACCACTGGATACTGTTATGCGCCATGGTCGACACGTAGCATACAAAGCGGACCAGAATCCGTGCATCTCCCAGCGCCTCGTGAGCGCGTCTTTCATGCCTACGACTGCACCACGGATGCGTTTACTCGCCCTCGTATCCACATATGTCGCACTGCGTGTACTGATTCACTCGTTCCTGCCGCCGCTATGGCCTCGGCTGTCTGCATGCGTCGAGCTTTGCACGCCAGTGTCGTCTTATAGGTCGACACTGGAGGGGGTCTATCTCTACACGCAGGCGCACATGAGCCCCTTCCGTGGCGATGTTTTTCAGCAGTCGCCGCTGCTGCTAGCACTTTTCACCCGCGTGCCCTTACGCATGCATTACCTGCTGTTTACCATAGCCGACGCGCTGGGCGCGCTGGGTCTGGCAGCAGCTGCCTATGCTCAGCACGCATCTCCGCTTGCCGTAGCTGCGGCGTATCTCTTCAACCCGTTCAGTCTGCTGGGGTCACTCGCACAGTCGACTAACGTGCTGGGAAACAGCCTACTATGTCTGGCCCTGGCGTTCGCCGCCAAGCGTCAGCCTAATCGCTCAGCGTTTTGCTTTGGGCTCGCTGTAGTGTTGCAGCTCTACCCTCTGCACCTTCTCCTCGCATTCGCTATGCTGCTGCGACAGCAGTGCGGCACATCTCTGCCTGGAGCTCTTGCTCGTGTCGTTGCCTACGTACTGGCATTCCTCACGATCGCACACGCCGTACTGCAGTCTTGGGATTTCGTTTCCGCTCAATACCTCACTTTATTAACGATGCCCGAACTGACGAGACCCAACATCGGTTTATGGTGGTACTTTTTTGTCGAGATTTTTGACGAGTTCCGCGCGTTCTATACATGCGTGTTCCAGCTTTTCCTCGTCTCGCTGTCGGTCCCCCTGGCTTTGCGTCTACCCGGCCGCCCTCTTGTCGCGCTCACCGTGCTTGCAGGGTTCCTGGCAACGTTCAAGCCCTACCCAGAGAGCTCTGACTTGGGGCTGGTACTAACGCTGCTACTTTTGAGCCCGAGGGTCCTCTCGCTGCTCAGCAATAAAACACTCGTGGCGCTGGGCTTCCTGTACTGGGCATTCCTCTCGCCAACTTTCTATTACCTCTGGATCTATTCAGGGTCTGGAAACTCGAATTTTTTCTACACCACCAACCTCGTGTACGCGGCTACCATGATCGTGCTGCTGGCAGACTTTACGTGGGCAGCCCTGCGAGACGAGTACGATGGAGGCAAGGACCCCACCGTTACTCAGATTTAGGCCCCTGGAATGACGGAATATTCACAACAGCACCGTGATGATCCGGAGCTTACCTCGGCTTTTAACCATAGGTTGCCGAGTGCCAAGATGTCGGTGCGCTCGTCGCAGTGACTTAGAATTCACGGACATGTGGCAATTGACTCAACTAACTCAAAAAGGAGCAGTGGGAGATGCCCCAGGCCGGATATCGGGCTGCCTACAGTGTTGGGCACAAGCAGACGTTCGTCATTCACCAACCGCCTTGGAGTAGTTTCTGTAAAATAGCACGTAGCTTATAGTCGTTTTTACATTGAAGGCTAATCCATACATCGCGGCATGATTGTGCTGTCGTGCTCTTCTCACCTGCCCAAGGGCGCACAGCCTTTGGGATACCAATGATGAGCGTGTGCTGAATCATCCATGCGATGCATGCGCGCGTTCCACGCAGCGCGTGTCGCGCCGCAGTTCAAGCAAGCTGGCACGCAGGCCACCCGCAGGCGCACACCGAACAAGTCTGCGGGCGAGTATCGTAGCTTCAAGCGCTCGGCCCCGTACTCACGCTTCAACGCGTTCGCGCCTGAGCTACCTGGCGAGGAGCTAGGAGTATCCTTGCTAACTTCTGACACCTTTAGCAAGGCAAGCGCCGGCACGCTCGTAGATTGGCCAGGACCAGTCCATGTGCGTCTCCACGCGCTCGGCTGCTACAAGCCGGCCCAGCAGAATGAACTGTTCAGACACCCCATTTCATTACTTACGCAGACAACCACCCAGCTGTGGTCACTGATGCGTCCAAAAACGTCGATTTTAGTAGAAGGTGATGCTGGTGTCGGGAAGACGACTTCGCTTTTACAGGCGCAGGCCGCTGCGGCGGTGCGCGGATGGGCTTCTGTGCACATCACCCGAGTAGACAAGTTACTGGACGGCTCAACGGACGTACAGTACGATGAAGACACGAAGCTGTGGACGCAGCCCATGTACATGCGCCAGCTCTGGAAGCGCACACTAAAAGCAAACAAGCTTCCCGCTAGGCCTGATGCTCCTGCCACCTTGGCCGGCTTGCTGAAATACTTGGTCAACTTAGACAAGCATGTTTTGCTCACCGTGGACAACGTAAACGCAATGCGACACTTTGTTGACGCCGTGCAGACGGACTTCGATAATAAGCCGCTCTACCATTCACAACTGGAGGTCCCTAATACGGTTCTGTCGTTATTCAAGGAACCAAAAGAGAGTGTTTGCATAGTTGGCGCGACTACAGGTGTCTACAGTCCTATCGCGTGGACGGGCGACGCATACGCGCCGAAACGAGAGTTCGATCCTGTATTGTCCGCCAGCTTCGCTGGCACACAGCGAATCACGCAGCAACACTTTACAGCTCGTGAAGCGCAAGAGTACGTGAGATATTTGCAGCTTGCTGGGCTCACTGCGAAGCCGTGGTTGGATTTGTACCAAGCCGGAAACGGTAACCCGCGCACGATGCTGGCTGAAATAACCAATTATGCGTATTAGTCGCAGTTTTGGGAACTCACTCGTACGAAGGCTATGAATCTAGAGATATATATAGAGATATTAGGGTATGTAGTGTCTATGTACCCTGATGCCGCAATTCGGATGAAAAATAATTACGTGATCGAAAAAGTGCGCGTAACCGTCGCATGCCTGCCAAGCCGAAGAATGGGCGCAAGCGCGCGCCCAAGACAGACACAGATGAGGCCGGCTTGAAGAAGCGCCAGGAGCGGATTGAACAGCTTTGTGTGGGACCGCAAGCCGAATTGCTGAAGCTCGTACGCTTTGACGAGCTCCCTCTGAGCCCACAGACCCAAAAAGGGCTAAAGTCGGCACACTTTACGACGCTAACAGATGTGCAAAAGGAGTGCATTATACCGGCGCTGCATCGCACTGATTTGCTCGTAGCTGCGCGTACAGGATCCGGTAAAACGCTCGGGTTTCTCGTCCCTGTGCTCGAAAGGCTACTGGCGGAGAAGTGGTCGCAGTATGACGGTCTGGGTGCACTGATTATCACCCCGACGCGCGAGCTGGCTCTCCAGATCTTCGACGTGCTCCGCTCGATCGGCAAGCAGCACAGCTTCTCTGCGGGCTTGCTTATCGGTGGCAATAACGTCAAAGAGGAAAAGGAGAGAATTGGCCGACTTAACATTTTGGTGTGTACCCCTGGCCGTCTATTGCAGCACATGGATCAGAGTCCAGGCTTTGACTGTAACAATCTACAGATGCTCATACTCGACGAAGCAGACAGAATCATGGATATGGGCTTCAAAAAAACGGTAGACGCTATAGTCCAGAATCTCCCTCCACAGCGTCAAACCCTTCTGTTTTCTGCAACGCAAACCAAAAATGTCGGCGATTTGGCGCGTTTGAGTTTGAGCAAGCCGCGCTATATCAGCGTTGTCGATCCCACTGATTCCGCGTCAGCAGCGGACTCGTCATCGACCCATATTCCCACTCCAAAGACTCTTGAGCAATTTTATACCGTATTGCCGCTGAGCGAAAAGCTGGATCTGTTGTGGAGTTTTCTTCGTTCGCACTTGAAGAGCAAGATTTTGGTCTTCTTCTCGAGCTCAAAGCAAGTTCGTTTTGTGTACGAATCTTTTCGTCGTATGCAGCCCGGCATTCCTCTGCTCCACTTACATGGGCGCCAAAAGCAGAGTTCGCGTAT
The DNA here is from genome assembly GCA_030579095.1 of Starmerella davenportii. NCBI lineage: Eukaryota > Fungi > Ascomycota > Dipodascomycetes > Dipodascales > Trichomonascaceae > Starmerella > Starmerella davenportii. The sequence goes on from JAKUAD010000003.1 coordinate 102,323, forward strand.
GGAAACAACTAATAAGTTCATGAAAGCTCGAGCATCATGTCTGCTTGCTACCGATGTAGTTGCGCGCGGTATCGACTTCCCTGAGATAGAGTGGGTTATACAAGTGGATTGTCCGGAAGATGCTGCTACCTATATCCACCGCGTAGGACGGTCAGCGCGTGCTGGCAAGACAGGAAAGGCACTGTTGCTGCTTTCGGAGTACGAACGGGCATTTGTGGAGAAACTGGAGCAACGACGCATCCCGATATCGGAGATTAATGTACGGGATTCCAAGCGAGCCAGCGTTCAGCCTGAAATGCAAGCTCAACTCTTCCAGGACCCAGAACTCAAGTACCTCGCGCAGAAAGCCTTCATATCGTATGTGCGCAGCGTGTATCTGCAGAAGGACAAGACCGTTTTCAATGTTGAGAACATCGAGCTTGATGCTCTTGCTCAGAGTTTTGGCTTGATGAGCGCGCCCAATGTGAAGATTCGTGCAGGCACGAATCTCGGGAAAAATGCAAAAAATAAGCCTCGTGCACTCAAGGCTGAGGAGAAGTCACCCTCCGAAGTAAAAACCAAGTACGACAGGATATTCGGCCGGCAAAATCAGAACGTGCTCAGCGAACATTACCAGAGGCTCAATCCTGCCGACGCGGTCGATGAAAATGATGAGTTGCTGAGTGTAAAGCGGCGCGACCATGATCTTGAGAGCAGCGGTAGTGAAAGCGAGGATGATACCTCCTTGAGCGGCGCTGCTGCTCTTGACACCGCATCGAAACGTGCACAAAAACGTGCGCTGAGCAAAAAGCAAAGTCTCCTTGCTTCAGGAAAGTCTGCTTCGAAGCTGGTTTTCGATGACGAAGGGGTGGCGCACCCAATGTACGAGTTTGAGACTGAGGCTGACTTTCACGAAGCTGGTCTTCCCGAGCACCAGCGACGCGAGTTTGTATCGCAGGAGCTTCAGCACATGGAGGAACGCGACATTGAAGACAAAGAAATTCTCAAGCAGCGCCGCTTGGAACGCAAGCGCCGGAGGAAGGAGCTTGAACGCTTGGCGCGTGAGGGGTCCGGCAGCGACAGCGAGGGCCAGGCCCCGCGCTTGCCCTCAGAGTCCGAGGCTGAATCTAGTGCGTACTCGGCTTCTGATGTGGAATCAGAAAGCCAATCCGAGGCAGAAAGCTCTGCTCCGCCCACTAAGAGGCATAAAAAAACCATTTCTGAACCTAGAGTCATCGAGGTGGAGGAGCCTGAAACGCTTGAGGACCTTGAAATGCTTTCTCGACAACTCTTGGGGCATTAAATTGCTCTTCGGATTATCTTGAACACAAGAGTACATATATACCCATATATATAGGCTATGAATGAGGGGTTTGGCTGAGTTCATTCGTGGGGAGAACCGGTCCTAACCGCTAACTTCATAAATCCGGGAGAGTAAATACACATAAAGGTTGCGAAGCTCGATGCATGCAGCAAATTGCATCTCGGAAGCCTTGTCGACCCGCATGCGCTCCGTGATCTCGCGCACGGATTCACCGAACGTCTCGTCGGAGCGGGAGAAGGGACGCAAATATCGGATCAGGGCAAAATTCTGTCGCGAAAACTTGTCGAGCTTGAGCTTGAGATGCACATCCGAAGCTGCCGCTAGCACTTTGCCTACGCTCCGACTGTCGTAACGCTGAAAAAGGTCGGGGTCCTTGATCACAGAAAGGGTATCCTGCTCTGTACCATCACTAAAAGCCATGGTCCTCTCCTCAGCGGAGAATGACTCGTCGCGTTCTTCTTCCATCTTTTTAGGCTCTTGAACGAGCTTGTCGAGAACTGCGATCTCGTGTCTCAACACGCGCGTCAATCGTGGCATGGCGTCGCCAACGTGTGCAGGTATGAGCTGCTTTTTTCTCTCTCGTCGGATTCCAAGGAAGTTTAGCATTGTTGAGGTAGTAGTGAGAGGATTGCTGGTGGATTGTTTCCATTTTATACCCATCCAACTGCTCACAAGGGTTGGGGCATTTTGTGGATCGGCGCGAGCTCAGGCGATGCGTCATCAAGATGCGACGCGTCATCAAGATCAGCCGCAGAAAGTCGGTCAGGCCATAGCACCATCGAATAGCATCAAAATCAAGCATGGTCTGAGTCAGACTCTGCGAATGCGTCGTACGTCTACCTTGAAAAGCACACGGTGGTAATCGACGGAACAGCGTGTATCGACGAACTATTTTGCCCTGCATTCGCTACACAGGAGCAGGCCCAACAGCATAGGACGTGGTTACCTCCCAAAGTCGAGTCAAGGAGGCGGAGCCGAATCTAAGCTGGATGGTCTGAGACATGCACGCAGAACACGGACATATGTGGCTGTGCCAAATAGTTATCGTGCGCTGCTCACTTTACAATGGCGTGCGTGCCTGGCTCCGCGCTCGTCCCGGGAAATCACCAGCCACTAGGCGTAGTTCTTCTAAACTAGAAAGGAGGGACGCCTCAAGGCACGATCAGAGGTGCCATGCACACGAGAGAAAAATCAATGGATGCAGATATAGGAGTCTAACTTTCCCTAAACTAGTGCATAGACAAAATTAATATGCTAGGAGGCAGGCAAGTGGCTGAAACTGTGAACTATGAGTGTCGTAAGAATGTGCCAAAATCGCCCTTGGAATGAGAAAATGCTGTACTGATGGTGCTAACGGGATATTGCGCAGCAACCGTTTTTACTCAGCAGATCCGTTGGTGCTAACCACAGGGCGCAAATCTAATGGCACACCGCCGCCCACCATGGAGGAGGCTCTCCTGCGGTGACCATGAGGGTTCTGATCAGCATCGCATGGTTTCAGGAACTGAGTGGACTCTTCGTCGCAATCGACAAGAGCCGAATCGTCCTCGGGACGAGTGCTATAGACGTTCTTGTCAGTGGCAACTTCACCTTCGTGGTTGAATAGTGTGTTCGAAAGTTTCAAGAAAGGCATTGCTTCAGATCTTGGGTGCAGTGTGGTAGTCAAGAGTTGAACGCTAATGAGCGTAGGTGGGGAAATATATAGTAACATATTTGGGTTGGGGGATGACGCAGACCACAAATTTTCCGTCGGGATCAGGCGGTACACAGCCCTGTCGAATGCGATGCGACGTACTTCGTACCTCGTGACTCATGAATGTGATGTAAGGACACACACGAGGGCCAGGGTTATGCGAAAATATACGTTGGGATGCACCCCGGGGTGCCGAGGCTTCCTATTCCAATCCACGAGGGTTCGTACATCGCGTTGACAGCGGAGAATTTTGCCTCTCCGCTCACGCAAGATCTTAGGCTATTATAAGTCGAAGAATCGTTGTAAGCACTGGTCTGGGAGCATCCCTGCAATTGAGTTTGTGTTTGCTGCGCTTATCAGGACTTTAAGGTTTGGTGCATCCCCCCAGCAGCTTGCTCTGAAATGCCATTCGGTGATGATGCATACACCCTAGCCCCAGGGCAGCAATATGTGTCATCTGTTTACTCATACTGCATATGAGTTGCCGCACTTCCCGGCGCACCCGCAGGAGCGGAAAATGCCGCACGATATAACGCACACCCCACCGCAGGCTTACGGATGAAAGATTGCGGCCCGAACATAGACCACGTGGGTGTCCTGTCCCTTGCGGAAGGTTAGCGTGGCTTCTCAAGTTCGCTCGCGGCTGGTTCGGCTGAGTCAATTGTCTCGCTAGAACAAGTGCGTCATAAATACAGCTTTTAGTATAGGCACAACTAGCAAAGTGCTATTAGGATAGAAAACTAACCAGATGCGGAGTGCTGAGCTTATTTAGAAGCTAAGGTCCGAGCATCTGATCTGCTTGTGCCCGAGAACCTCCAAAGGCTAAGCCACAGACCAGCGCGCAGCGAGCGTGCAGGCATGCACACCATCCATTTTCGTTGTGTTCCGGGCTTCTGAGGGGAGTGAGCTTTCTACTCCTCCATTCTGTCGCTGGGGTCGACGTTGTCGCCTCCATCGTGGCCCTCTGGCGCAGTAGCGTCCGCCTCTGGGGCGTCCGCTTCCTCATTCTGAGCGGGTTCCGCCGCATCGGCGCCGGCGTCGGTAGTTGCGGCCCCATCTTGATTGCCATTCTCATTAACCGCCGGCTCGTCGCCGTCGCCCGCCTGAGCCGCACGTCTCTGAGGTTTCCGCGCGGTCGTGTCAAGCTTGTCCAGCCAGGGTACGACAGCATCGTCTTCAAGGATCGTAAACTTTGTGTCCTTGCCGACAACCGCAATCGAGGTATTCTGGAACGTGAGCTCCTTGTCCTGGGGCAGCGTGTCGCGCAAGGCGACCAGACCGTGCACGACGAGCTGCTCCAGAGTGGCGTCCGGGAACGACTCAAAATGGCGTTCGAGGTACGTTTTCGCGGCCTGGGATCGGGCACCAATGGCAGAGCCGACGTATTCTAGCATGGACCCGCTCGGCAGGAACTCGAACAGATGCGGACCCTTCTCGTCGTAGCCGGCGACAAGAAGCCCTACACCGTATGGCCGGCGGCCATACTGCTGTGTGTTCGCCTGTGCCTTGTCGGCAATCGACGCGACCGCAGCGTTGACTGCAAGAGGCCGATCAAAGAGGTACTGCTGGCGCATGCTGAGGCTGCGCAAATGGTTGGACAGAAGGCGCGCATCCGGCGCCAGCCCCGCGAGCGCGAGGCCCATGTTGTCGTCGATGCGCGTTATCTTGCGTTGATACGAGCCGAGCTCCTCTGCGTTCCTTTTTAACGCCACCAGCACGACGTGGGTGTTTGACGCGATGCCGACTGCGGCGGAGCCCTGCTTGATCGCCTCAAGTGCGTACTCAACTTGGAAGATACGGCCTGTCGGCGAGAATGTGACCGTGTCGTTGTCGTACGAGTTCCTGAACATCCGAAACCTGTGTGCGGCGACAGCGCGAGTAGTGCGAGTGTGCGCGGCGGTAAGCAGTAGCTGCCTGGTGCGCGGAGATTTATAAGCACTGGCGCTAACGATGAGGTAACCACGATGGAGGCGACCATAATGCCTAGTGTCCTGGCAGGTGCGGCTGCGAGTCGTCCGCGAGCCAATCTAGAAGTGCATAGGCAACGTTGAGCGGGAGCGTCGCACGATTCTCCCTGGCCATCTACTTACACGCATGCTTAGGTAGTTTTATCTACGATTGAGGAATTAAAATCTGCGAGCGCGAAATAAACGTAGGAATGAGTAGGAACGCGTAAACGCGTAGGCCGAAAAAGCGAGCACTGGTCTTGGGGCCGCGGCGGTGGAATGTGAGGCGAAAGGTTCAGCGCCTGAGCTGTGCTATGAGCTCTCAATCGCTTGCTTCGCGTCGAGCCAGCTCTCGAGGTTTTTCTCGGCCCACTCGACGTGGCACTTGATGAACGCACGGACAAGCTCGCGGACATCCTCCTGCCGCGCGGTCTTGTACCGCTTGATCTCCGCGTCGACCTCAGTGTTCGCGACGGCTGCATCGCGTTCGGCAATCTTCAGTACCTCCTCGTATTGCTCGATATTCTCCTGGGTGCGCGTGATGTTGTTGCGGCGAGTCGTCTGGGGGTCGGCGTCCATGAGACCCGAAAGCGCGCTATTGAGATGAGACAGTCCTGGGAGCTTGAACCCGCGGCTCTTGACGCTGTGCAACGACCGCGCATCGGCGCTGACTGTGGGGTGCACCTCGCTGTCAGGAAGCGTTCCAGCCCGGAACCCTCGTGCGTCGTCGTCCGTATCCGACGGCTCATCGCTCTCCGTCTGCCCAACGCTGTCGACCTCAGAGCCGCCCTGAGCCACTTGGCGCGCGCGCTGGACAGCCGCAATGCGCTCATCGATGTGCAGCTCGGCGTTCATCTTCCCCACCTCAAGCTCGGCCTCTCGCATCCGCTCCAGTTTATACCGCAAGCGTCTGAGCACGTCCTTGACGAAAACGACCTGCGCCTCGCGCTGCCGGCGATACTGTAGGACTTGCCGCGCTGTGACCGCCATCTGCACGCTCTCAGCCAGAGGCTCGTTGAACACGATACCCAGCTTATCCGCGAGCGTCGACGTGAGCACGTAGCCCTGATCCATGGCCTGCCCGACTTTCTCGACCGCAGGCGCGAGCTTGTCGAACTGTCCATGGCTATCGAGGCTGAAGCTATTCAGCTGCCCACCGAGCTCAGCGTACTCGGCAAAGAGGCTTGTGTAGTGCTTCGTGACGCGCCGCGCGCGTTTTTCTAGCCCGCTGCCAATGGCGCTTTCGTACTCCTCGGCATCGCGCTCACACTGCACGAACTCGTCCTCGTCGCTTGGCCCTGCCTCCTTGTCCTTCTTGCGTAAGTGTACGCTCCCGGGCGGCAGCGGCAAGTATGCGTGCAACTTGCTCACCGTGTCAGCGCTGACGTCCGTCGGTGGGCCCAGCAGCGGCGAGCGCGGCAGGTTCTGCACCTCGTCGGTCTCCAGCACCTCTTTCCAGCTTACATTCGGATCCAGGAACTTCGCGAGCGCCCACGAGTCGCAAATCTGCGGCGTGGCGAGACAGCGGCTCAGGAACTCGGCCAGTGAGCGCTTGCGCAGCTGGATGGTGCGGATGTCTTCCTGCGCGCGCGTAGGGCTCACCGCGTACGCCTTGAAACTGTGCTTCTCCGGAATAGGTGGAACGACGAGGCACGGATACAGCTTGCGCAGTAGCTTTTGAAGGCTCTCGAATTCGCTATAACGCCGGCGCACGCTCTGCCGCGGCGCCACCTTCACGGTGTATGTAATGTGCCCGCGTGAACCGCCTTCGCGCACCTTCGTCGCCTCGGTGATCACAACGGGCTGCGACGCGGCTGCCGTTGGCGTCGCGCCGGCGCGCGGTCGCGGTGTCGCCTCGTCACTCGTGCCCAGCGGGTTGTTGTCCTCGAAGATGTCCATGGGCCGGTTGGACTCAACAGAACAGGCTCTCTCTTTGCAATTGCCTCACTACGAGTGGTGCCTGGGTACTCAAACGCGGTGGGATGCGTGCTCGCAGCGGTTCGATACAGTTACGTTGGGGGGCGAGTGTAGGGTCACATGCTCATGATATAAGTGTCGCGCATGCGCCGCCTATTTTGGGTTACGTGATGGCGTTCAAACGCGGCGCGCGCCGCGTATTAGCTGCTACGGTGTGCGGCCACTGCGGACGCGGTGGCCAGCGCGGCGAGTCGTCGAGTGCAGCGTATCGTGCGGCCACTGCCTTCAGCTACCGGATTATCCGGTAGGGGAGCAAGTTCGTCCAGCCGAGAGGATACCGTAATTAGCGTTCGCGATAAATCTTGCGCATGGGGCATATCTATCATAGGTAAATAGAAATAATTCTGTCGTTTTGAGTCACACACGACACAGGTTGTGCGTGTCGCGCAGCGGTCACGACACCACCGCGTCGGACGCCTTACTCCCGGAGCGAAGCTCGCCTAGACCCTTGCCAAAGGATAGTAGAGGCCATTAGTGAACTATACTGTATAATTTCAGCTTTTAGCACGCGAACAGTAAACTACTCGGTTTTGAAGAGCAGCACGTAGCATGTGGCGCTGCGTGTGGACCCATTTGCCGTGCGGAGCCGCGGGACCGGGATCTGAAGATACAAAAAGTTGTTGCGCGAGTGCGAAACGGCCGAGCCGAAGCTACTGCCGACGATGCAATGCCATGCAGGGCCGTCATAGTCTTCCATGCCAGCCTTGACGAAGCCCGCCATGTCAGACTCGGTCGTGAACTTTTCAGCAGCCGCCACGCACAAGTCAATGGCCACGTCCTGCCGCGCCTCGGGCATGTCCCCGGACTTGATCGTGACGCCCGTCTCCATGTGGTATTCAGATTATGTGTACAGTCACGCGTGTCGGTATTGGCCCGACGGCCGGTTCGGCGCCCCCGAGGTGGGCACTCAGTGAATGGCTGGTGAGCAAGCTTCTCGTGCGCGGCGTTTGATACGTTTCTGGCAATTACTGTATGGCGACGGGCTTTAACATTCTAAGCCTACTTCCTGTGGGGTATTTATATCCGAGAGGTGCATGTGACGGGGCAACGTGCAGTCCGGCGCGTTAGGAGCTTCCACAAGCGGGTGGTGTAATGATCCAAGTATGATGAGTTGATCTTTTTTCTGGGCTAGACAGCACGTTTTACGGAGTCTGCACATACTTGCTCCACTTGTCCACAGACGCATGCATGCTCTCGCGGCCTCGAGTTATGGCCACCAGGATCTGCTGTCGCTCGGCCATGAGATCCTCGTAGGTGAGGCGCTGCGCTGCTGTGTCTAGCGAGCTGAGACCCTGGCCTGTAATCTCGCGCACGAAATCTGACAGCGCAATGTTATGCGTCTCTGCGGCTGTGCGCTGCGCCTCGAGCATCCGGGAACGCACCTCCTGGCGCGCCATCTCGTCTTCGTAAAAGCGGACGAGCGCAGCGAGCTTACTCTCCTCACCGACGGCTTCGTGCGTCCGAGCGGATGTAAGCTGCTGCTTCAGCTCGCTTAGCTCGCGCTCCATTGTCGCAAGCCGCTCCCTGTGAGCGTCTAAGCTCACTACATCCTCATTGATCTTCGCTTTAGTAGTGATCTTCTTGGCCTGATCCGCGTATCGCAGCGTCGAGAGCGTCTGCTCGTAGTTCGCCTCGTCCGGCGACACGCAGGCGATCATGGCTGTGCGCGAGTTCCCGGACAGGCTTGTCTGCAGTAGCCGAGTGAGCACAGACTCTCGATATGGCACGAGTGCCTTTGTGCTTGGCCGCTCCGCTAGCTCGGCCAGTGTCGAGATTACGCGCCCCAGAATTACCAGCGACTGGTTGATGTTGCTGCCTTCCTTCAGACGATCGCCTGTTGCACCAGTCAAGCCGGCACGTTCGCTGCCGGCAAGGTCAACAAGTCGCACTAGCGAGACCTTCTCCTGTGTGACTTTGGAATCAACGTTTTGGATGTGCTGCTGCTTTATGGCTAGCGAGATCACCGCGTGGGAGCGGCTGGACTGGTCGTTCATCTTTGTCGCTGCGGTTGCGCGGTGCTGGTTGCCTTTGGCTAGCAAACTGATGACGTGCGGCAGGTTCCCAACCTTGTACTCGCTGAGACCGTCCACGATGCAGTCAGAACCAAGACTGCGCACGCGGACCTTAGCCGTCGGCTGTAGCAGATCGCGTACCTGCTCGTTGTACACCTCCAGCATCGAGAGCCGAATGGTGACAGCAGTCGTGGCTTGCACCTCGCGCACCCACGTGAAGAGGTTCTGGCAGATGCTAAGAACTAATCCAGGATCACGCTCGGTCCCCATCATTGTATGCGTTTTGCCCGAGCCGGTTTGCCCGTACGCAAAAATGCATGCGTTGTAGCCCTCAATCGCGTGGTCAACGAGATCTTGGCCAAAATCGCGATATATATCGAGTTGCGTGCTTGATGGCGGGAAGCAGCGGTCAAAGGCGAACATTCGAGATGTTTTTTTCGACTGGTCATGGGGCGGATTCAATTGTACGGCACTTTCGCTGACGATGAGACCATTCGTGTGCGGTAAGGAGGATGTGCCCGGCCGTGTCAGCTCGTTATCTCCAAGCATTTCGCCGACGGGGCGCACGCGGATCGCTACCCGGACCTTGAAATCCGTGTTCTGGCTGGATGACTGGTCCTTAGTCGGAGAAACTCGCCCCACCTCTTTCACATACGCCATTTGACGTGGCTGGCTTTTGGGCGATTCGTTTAAGGACAGGTCTCGCAATGGTGATTCGGCGCGGGACGGCGGCGAGTGCGACGCGTGCATTGGCACAGATCTCCGAACCCGCGGCGAGTTTAAACCACTCGTGGATGTTCTGGAGGCTGCCATTCTCGTCGGCGAGCTCATCGTGCTTGGAATCCGCTGCTCGCACCGCTTATTTACGTTTTGTTTACACTGATCCAGGGTTGCTCGAGCAGATAAACTTGTCATTACTAATGCCATCACAATGAAGCCTGCGTGCCTGAGCTAAATTGGATCAGCCAAATTAGTAGATCAATACACTCAGCACTGTCTGGAGTACTGCAGAATGCTGATGAGGATCATCTTTTCTTCCTTGTAAGTAGCACATTTGATGTGCAATGCGTACAGTTCTATGAGAATCAGCGAATTGAGGATCACAGTCCAGTTGACGAACGTGTTATGCTTGAATATTAATGCGCTAATACTGATGAAATTTTAACAATTTCACGATAAATTCACACGAGGGCCATTTGCAACGTCTAAACATGCGGAGGTAATAGTGCAACTGGGAGTCTCACACTTGTCGTTGAGATATTTTGACTCCGCACATCTTGAACGACAACACGTAATTTCTCGAGGCCATACGGTGAATCAGGAGAGTCCTATCGAGATTAGACCTCGCTTTAGGAACAAACAAACTCCTTGAGTAAAAACGTTTGGAAGTCACACTGATCATGCCTGTCTAACGATTATCGATACTAATGGTGCACTCGGAGCTGAAAAATCCGCAGTGAGTACAGCGAACTAGAGTCAGAATGTATAGGCGCTGGTATGTGGTCCAACCGAATCTCGCTGGCAGAATCAGGGATCTGCAGCTTTTTGGCACACAAATATACCTGCACAGTGTGACTGGGAGGAGCTAAAGGTTCTTGAGGAGCGATGCTGCTGAGTATTGCGGTATGCGCCGTCTAATTCAGCTATACGAAGGGTAAGCCGCTATATACAAAATTAATTTTTTGGATCCCGTAGCACCGAGCAGACGCAGGTCGGGCAAAAACTATGGACCAGATTAGCGTTGAATAAATAGGGCTACGCGGCCTTGTCAAGGCGCGCGTTCTCGTTGGCTGGCTGCGCATCGCAGCGAGCTTCAAGCTCGGCTATGCGTTGCTGCAGCTCTATGATGTACTTCGTAGCGCTCTCGACAGTTGCAGCTTTGCTGTTGGCCGTCTTTTCGTTTCCGCTGCCGAGGCTGAGCACCTTATTGAGCTCTACGATTGCGTTGTTCATGCGGTTGCGTCGCTCCTGCTCAGCGAGCTTGTGCACGGTCTTCTTTGTCCGTAGCTCCGTAGTTACGCGGTCCACGGTCTGAAATCCAAGGTGATGATGAGTACCATCAACAATATTCTGATAGTTCGACTTCGTCAGCACGTCGTCGAGCGGGTCAGTGACGTCCTGCGACTGCAGCAGAGGGGAGGGGTCGGCACTCACTGACTGCCGGGGGCGAATCCACGGTGCACTCTGGCGGATAGAAGTAGCCGAGGTGCGCCGTGAGTTCGCTACTGAGCCGTGGCGTGAGGTCGACCTCGAGACGACGCGTTGCGTCGTCGCGATAGCGTTGCGCAGCTTGTCGTCCAGCTCTTCGTTTTTCACCGCGGGTTCGGCGACGTCCATGGCAGGCTCTCCAAGCATGAACTCATCTTCGAACATCTGCGTTTGGTTCCGCCACCGGAGCTGAGGGCTTTGTTTCGTGATCTTGCCGGACGCCTGCCGCGAGCGCGGCTGCTGCGATGCCTGGCGTGCAGCAGCTGCATTGGGCGCAGGTGCAGTACCGTGTGCGTCGTGCGCGGTACCTCCGTCTTGCTTGGCGGCGTGCACTTCTGGCGTCGAATGGGACCTTTCGTGTGCGCGATGCTCGTGCATTCCCAGGGTCAAATGGGCGCTTGCATCCACATGGTCGTACACAGGGGGATATGCGTGCGAGCTCAGATCAAACTGTGCGTCCTGGGGCATAGTCTGTGGCGTGAGGATGTCCGGAATCTGCAGAGGCTGTGTCGGCGAGTCGTGGTATATCTCACCGTCATAAACAGGCGTCGGCATGGACGTTGGCATTGGCGCAGCCATGGGCGAGAAGTAGGGGCTTGTTTTGAACTCCTGCTCGAGCAGGCTCAGCTCGGTGTCCATCTCCCCGCGGTGCCCGAGGTTCTGAGGATCATTCTCCGAATGGAAGAATTCCATGTGCTAACCACAGAGGATGCTCGACCTCCAAACAGAAAATCGGACCTGAGGGGTCGCGAAACAGTCTGGCAGATCTTGCTAAAATTCTTTTGGAAAAGAGCTCTTTCGTCAGGTACGCCGCCTACAACGATGCAGGGCACGGCGCGGGGCTAGGGCCGGAAGAAATCTGGCAACACGTGTTGCTAGAACCGCGTATCACTGGCTGCCGGCTCGGGGCATAACCACTAATCGAGTGATAGCCACCCGTCGTTGGTCTGCGGTGTAATTGCGACTGTGCAGGTAAGGTGGGAAATAACAATGCTGCGCGATAGGAGTAGTTGTTTTCTTCGAAATTGATCGCAAAACCGATGCTCGGTAGTCCTGCTGGTCGAGCGTAGCTACGCGGTGTAATTCCGTACCCGGCTGAACCGCATTGGGGAAGGATACGGCTATCTGCACGCTTACTACCAAGCACCCATGTATACCATGAATCACGCTCATCGAGTGCCGAGCACACACCGCAAATCGCGCAGTTGACACGGAACAAGAATAGAATGTATAGAGAGTTTGATCCAGCGCGCTTTTCAAGTTCTCGAAACAGACCCAAAAACACGTAGTCGGTATGCAGAGGTGCTTGCAGCACGACGCTGGGACTTCCTGGCTACCAGCTATAATGCAGGCAACCGAGAAACGCTATCAGCTTATCCTTACTACGGCTCGGTTCTATAAAAGAACAGCCGACCGTTGCCGATGTTGTCATGTCGATGCACAGTCATACTTGACAGTATCGTGTACAATGACCAGATCGTAATGAGTTTGACAGCTTATGAAAGACGCGGTCTGGAACGCAAACGAGTTGAAATCCGCAGAGCCAGCACTGCTCAAGGGGCCAGCGGATACCATCGACAGAACTTAATTAAATTCAATTAATGTGGGCGTGCTGTGATCCGAGCAACTGGTTGGTGTGCCGCTCCTATATAGCATATTTGTCTCTGTATGAACACACACCATCCATTCGTCGTACTATACCACTCATCGTGCTTTCGTTACGCCCAGGAACCACATGAAAAAGTGCGAGATCGTGTTGCTGCGCACTACACCAATGACATGCGCACTAATGACCTGCGATAACCCGCGCGCACCGCTTGGGCATAGCGACTGTCCAGTCAGAAGCATAGCTACACTCTATACTCATAATAGTCTATGCCAAGTCTACGTCTTCCAGTCTATTTTTTGCTACCCGACGTAGGGAGCCCGACGTACGCCTTGAACGAGTCGTAGAGCAGCCACTGCATGCCGGTGAGGGTACCGATCATGACAATACGCGTGCCGAGACCGGTCCACAAACCGCCAAACCCGATCTTGCCGTAGATACGGCCCATCGCCTGGCCCATTGACTCACCGGGTTGCCTGTCCGTATTGACCTTCGAGACCATGACATCGGCCGGGTGCGAGACGATGGCACAGAGAATACCAGCAATGTAACCGCCGAGGAACGAGACACCCGTTTGCTGCAGCTTAGAGTACTCCTCCTTGGCACGCGGCAGCTGGTTGTAGATGGCAATAACCGTGTTCTCAAACGTCGCGAACTTGACCATGGTGTAGGGAATCTGGCGGGCCCACAGGGGAACGAGACCGCGGTAGAGCGTAGAGAGCCCACCGTCGGCCGCCGTTTTCGCGAACACGGAGAAGACGTTCCCGCCGACAGGCGGAATCGTAGCCTGGGTCTTGACCTTGACGGCCTCCCACGGGCACAGGGCAATGTCGGCCAGGAACTCCGCCGAGGCCGAGGCAGCCAAGAACAGACCAGTCTTGAACTTCTGCGCGTTCTCTTCGCCGATCAGCTTGCCGTACTGGTACTTGAACACCTCGTAGAAGCCGTACTTACCGGCGCCCTGCAGCGAGTAACCGATGAACGTCGCGCCGAAACCAGTGAGAAGGCCGGCGCCGCCCTCGGTACGCACGATAGTGCGAAACGCATCGAGATTGCCCTTGTAAAGCGACGGGTTCACCTGCATCCGGGTCTTCACAAGATCGAGGGGGGTCACGGACGCGTGCGTAGGGCCGCAAGCGAACACACCGCCGTAAGTGCAGTACTTAAAGTACTCCGGCGAGTACAGCGGCACGACGTGGCCCGGCTTGACCACCTTGGCCACGTCCTTCTCAATCACCTCGACGGCGTGGTGCGCCTTCTCGTCAATACTAGGCGCCCAGAAGTTGGGCACCGAGGAGCCCATGCTCGACTTCAGCGTGCTCGCGGCAGGGAAAAACACCATGCTGGTTTGCAACAAAGCAAAAGAGAGATGGAGCCGGTCCCACGTCCATGCCTAATCTGAGGGCAAGGGTATAACATATGGGCCCTTGATTGGCCAGCACGACAGGCGGTGAAGCTGCCGTACGCGCCCTTACCGCGCCGGACGCAAGCCGCCCTAGCCTTGGTCAGCCTGGTCCACAAAACACGTTACTACGTCAGTTCACGGAAGAATACGACGTCGTATTCCGTCGGGAGATGTGAGTATGATATTTGTGGTCGTGGTGGAGTGCGGTGGGACGTGTAAGGCGAGAGATGGAGACGCCTAAGACAAGGCTCGGCGCGGCCTCATCCGCGCCGGGCGCGCAAACGCGCCGTTGGAGCAGCTACGCGGCCAATTGTCCCCCGCCTGGAACCACGCCTAGCAAGGGTGCGCACGGCGCGCACATCGTCGGAACTTCGGCATCAGCGCCATCTACACATACACGTACATACATATTGTCGTTTCCGGCGTGGTCAGTAGTAACTGTCTTCTTCGTCGGTGTCGCCCTTGAGCTCGTCCTCGCCAGCCTGTGCTGCGGTCCACGTTTTCTCGATCAGTTTTTTGGCCTCCTCGACCGGCAGCCCGATGACGTTGAACTTGTCGCCGATGAGCTTCTCGACGAACTTCGCGCCCTCGCACTGGATTTTGTAGCCGCCCGCCGCGTCGGTGGCCTCGCCGCTGGCGACGTACGCGAGGATCTCCTCGTCGGTGATGTCGCTGCGGAACTTGACCTCGCTGACGCCGAGACCGGTCTCGAGCGCGTAGCCCGGCAGCACTGGTTTCTCGAATGGCACGATGGCTGCCATACCCGTGTACACGCGGTGCGTGCCCGCGTTGTCGCGCAGCCGCTTCAGCATGTCCACGTGGTGGTCGATGCCGCGCGGCTTCTCGAGGATGCGCCCATTGAGCTCGATGACGGTGTCGGCGGCAAGTAGCAACTCCGGCGGCGTGTCGGCGTTGGCCTCGGCGCGGTACACGTCGAGCGCCTTGTGTCGTGCTGTCTGAATCGCGTACTCGAAGGGCGCGAACGCATCCTTGGCGATATCCTCAGGGAATCCGGACTTTACGACATCAACGTGGGTGTATCCAAGCTCCTTGATCATGATCTCGCGCCGCCGCGGCGACCCGGACGCGAGCACCACGCGCCCGTCGATTTGTACCATGCTGGGTTGTTGTTATTGGTAAGCGATGCGACGCGTGCGGCGTCGACGAGTTGTTGGCCGTAAAGCGGGTACGCAGCAGCCGATTCTGAATTAAGCCTGCTACTAACAGGGGGAGGAGAGAGAGCTTGGCTAATTCGGACGCGCTGTGACGCGTGGGGTGCTCCTTGGATTGCCATCGCGCAGCGAGTACGGCTCTACCGCATCCACTGCGTCTGCAGCCCTGCTGATGCTGGGACCGAGCCGTTACGCATTTGATTAATTTATATGTGTATTCTTACTCTGCCAGCCTGATAATTGCCAACTTGCTGCGCGCAGTCTCTGCAGAGACTAGCGGACTCGAACCTCGCGGTTCAGCTGATCATTTCTAGAAGTGGTGAAAAAGCGGCTCGGCTGCGCGGTGCCGCCTGCCGCGTGCCGAGATAATATGTGCTTACATTTCAGACGCATCCAGGCTGGGCGCGCACGCCAGCCGCGTCCGCCCGGGCACGGCAGGGCCGTGACAGACCCAATTGCCGCTATGAGCTGCCGGGAATCGAGACAGAGGCCACAAAGGCGTTCACGTCGAACGCGCGGCCGTTCGCCGTGATCTTCGAGTAGCGGTTGAAAACGGCATCGATGTCGCTGTCGGCGAGCCCCTGCTCGCGCAGCGCGCCAGTCAGCGCAGGGGCGTCCAGCGAGCCGTCCGAACGCTTGAACGCGTCGAACATGGCTGCGAGCTCGCTCTCCTCGGGCATGTGCTGGAAGATCTCACTCATGACTGCGAGGTAGGCCGCGAAGTTGAGCGGTTCGCCAGTGCGTGCGAGCATCTCGTCGAGCCGCGCGTCGCTGGCGCGCATTCCCAGAGACGTGAGCATGTGCTTCAGTGTCTCGCGGCTGACGTCGCCAGAGGCCTCGCTGTCCAGCAGCAGGAAGCTCTCGCGCACGAAGCGGTACGCGTCCGGGAGCAGCTGGATCAGGCCTTCGCTCACTTTGCGCTCGCTGGCCTGCCGCGGCGGACCGCCGCTGCCGCCGTCAGCGCGCTGCGACCGCTTCGCGACGTTCAGGTCCGACATGCCGATGAGTAAGCGCGCGCGCGGCGGTCAGCCCGCGCCTGAGGCGAGCCCTCGGACACAGCCGCGGTGCGCGTTTCATTGCCGCAACGCACCAGCAGTCCAATTGAGCCTGAATATGCCGTCCGCGCGGTGACTACTGCGTTGTGGCAAGACTGCACAGGTGGAAACCGGCGCGCGCTCGAGACCTTGCCCTGCCGTAAACAAAGCTCGTAATCGGCGGCGTCGGCGCGAGGCACCGCGCAATTGATGCCCAGGCGCGCCGCAAAGCGCATGTCCCTCTTACATCTCCCCCAACCGCAATCATTCCGTCCTACTCTGCCGCCAATGTGCGCCAATGTGCGCCGCGGCGCGGCCTGGCGTCGCGTCCCCCAGTATGCGCTGTCGGCGGCCCAGTTAGTCAGGCCGGCGTTGGCAGCTGCAATGGAGAGACACGCGCTGAAGTACGAGGACTTCGAGCTGCGGCAGCTAATCGGCAGCGGGTCGTTCGGAAAGGTCTTCCGTAGCGTGCACCGCCCGACGCACACGGAGTGCGCGGTCAAGATCATCGACCTTGAGAGCAGCCAGGACGACATCGAGGAGACGCAGCGCGAGATCGCGATGCTGGCAAGCTGCCGCAACGAGCACATCACGCAGTACTTTGGATGCTTCGTGCACGAGTACGAGCTGTGGATCGTGATGGAGTTCCTCAACGCGGGGTCGTGCCTTGACCTCATCAAGAGCGTGCGCCCGCAGACGCTGCCCGAGCCCGTCATAGCGGAGATCCTGGCGCAATTTCTAGACGGACTGCGGTACCTGCATGATAGTGGAAAGCTGCACCGCGACATCAAGGCGGCAAACGTGCTTGTCGCGGCCTCGGGCGTCGTCAAGATCGCGGACTTCGGCGTCGCGGCGCAGCTCTCGGTATTCCTGAGCCGGCGCAACACGTTCGTCGGCACGCCGTTCTGGATGGCCCCTGAGGTCATTGGCGAGGTCAAGTACTCGTACGCAGCCGACATCTGGTCGCTGGGCATCACCGCCATCGAGCTCGCCAAGGGCCGCCCGCCGCTTGCGGACATGCCGCTCACCGAGGCGCTCATGGTCATCCCGACGCGCAAGCCGCCACGCCTGGGGCCCGAATTCAGCCCGGCGTTTCAAAGCTTCGTGGCAGGTTGCCTCAAAGTAAATCCGGAGGACCGCATGAACGTCGCGGACCTGGCTGCGCACTCCTTTCTCGCGGGCCGCAACCGCGCGGCGCTGACGGCGCTGGTAGCCAACATGCCCGTGCGCGCGGCCAAGTCACCGGCCAAGTCACCAGCCAAGCCGCGGCCTGCCGACACCAGCGGTTCGCTTAGCACGCTCAAGGAAAGCGCGCCGCCGCCGCCGGAGAGTTCGTTCTGGGACTTCGACACCGTCAAGCCGCAGCGGCCGCTGACCGAGCTGGTTGATAGCGCTGCTCAGGACCGGCTGGACGGATCGCGCGCGCCCTCGTCGCCCGACCCGTCGTCCGCCCCCGCGCGCGGCGTGCCCGCTGGCGAGGCTGAGTCGTTGGCGGGCACCGTGAACACTATCAGCAGCCTCAGCAACATCGACAGCGTGCGTGGCGCGTCGACGTTGACGCGCGTCCTCGCGCACGCCGCGCGCAAGTTCCATGAGCCGACGCTCGAGCTCGTCGTGGACACACTGCGCGCGGACCCGCTCACTGTCGGTGTCGAGTCGTACCTCATTAAGAAAATCGGCAAGCACGCCGTGCAGCATTACGATTTGAAGCCCAAGGAGCGCGCGAATCTGGACGCCGTCGAGCAGATCCTGCTCGAAAAATACATGAGCGAGATCCGCGACATTCATCATTAGGGGATCGGTAGCGCGTCGCGAGCACGAGGCTGCTGTCGTCATCCGCACACTGCACGCGCGTGCCCCGCCATGCTCAGATACAGTCGCAATCTCATATACATTTACATAGACAGCGCAGGCGCTAAAGACAGCCATGAAACAAATTAGCCCCAGAAAAACTGGCGAGCATCTAACCGAATAAAAGACGCCATGTGTGGCCTCCGTCACCAATACGCCGCGAGTTACCAACGCGTAATACTAAACGGCGTTTTCGCCAGCCGGATAACAGTCACGCAAAGCCGCAACTTGCGACAGAGACAGCTTAGCAAGTGCTCTGCGTCACCACTATCATCGACAAACGTCTCCAGATATCGACGGCAGCAGCCTCAAACAGCCGAGGCACACGACCGCCCCCGGCACGCGCCAGCTCAGTCCTGCTCCGCAAGCGCAACGAGCCGCTCCTCGATCTCGTCCGGCGAGAGCTTTCTGAACACGCCGTCGGTGGTCACGTACGCGATCTCCAGGTCGTTTTTGCGGAAGTCGACGGCCAGCACCTCGCTGAGGCAGGTGATGCCCGTCTGCACGACCTCCTTCCAGTCGCCGGGACAGTAGTCCTTGTTTTTCAGCTTGCGCGTGAGCCAGTTCAACGCCTCCTGCTCCTTTTGGCCGGCTGCAGTGGCGCGGTAGCCAGCGTAGTGCCCGGCGGGGTCGACCTTATACACAAGCGGGCCGCGCTCGTCGTCGAAGCCGATCACCGTCATGGCAACGCCGAGAGGGCGCATATACGCGCGCTGCGTGTATACCTGGTTGATGTTAGCGATGCGCTTCGCCAGCGCGTCGCAGGGCATGTCATAGCCGTGCTGGTGGCGCGCCTCCAGCGCCTCGCTGCGCGCGCGGCCCACGAGCGCGCGGCTGTCCGCGATGGGGCCGTTCATCACACACCCGAGCGTCGTGCTCAGCGGAAATACGTACGTCACTGTGCTGGGGTCTAGCAGCTTGTCGCCAACCTTCTTCTGCGACACGATCACGGCCGAGTCTTTGCCGCGCAGCGACACCGAGGTCAGGTTCGTCGACTTGATCGCCTTGAACGCGTACTCGACCTGGTACAGCCGCCCTTCGGGCGAGAAAATGGTGATGTGGCGGTCGAAGCCGGCGGCGCTCATATGGGGAAGGTTGCTGACTGGGAGCGTCCGCCTCTGCTTATGCGCGCTCAAAGGCTGGCGCGCAGGAGTCGCGCGCGCTGCCATTGCAGCGTTGGCGGCAAGATTCAGAGCAGATTGACAGCGTAGGTGGTACTTATTTAGAAGATGCACGGTGATCGCGACTTGCCGGGGACAGGAGATCGGGAACTGGAGGCCAATGTGGCGGCCCGCACGCAGTGTGGCAAATGACTGGAGTGCGCTCGCAGACTCAGCACGACTGTTATAGGCGGGCGGATCCTCGCGACTGATATCCAGCACACTTGGGCTATTGCAGGGTGCACCCGTGGTTACGCGGGCTCTTATATGCCCGACAGCACCTTGCTCATAATATATGTAAGTATTTGACGCACACCCCTGCCAGCTATAGAAACAGCCACCATTTCATAGATGCTATAGGGGCTGGAGAAAGATTGCCTAGATACCCTGTGGCACGCATACCGTGAGAGTGCAGGGCAGCACGTCGCGCATTCGACGAAACGACTCCGGTGTCATGAATGTGCGCTGCCGATCGACCTTCCTTTGGATGTATTTCCCGGAACCGGCGCGGCCCGATCGCTGAAGAAACAAACTTATGCTATGCCCTCATTGCAGATCATTTGACTTAAGCCAACCAGGTCTGATACCAGTCGCAAATATTGTGTTACGCCTATTTACGAGCCCCGGCGCTGCTGTGAGCTCAGCTTCGCACCACAGTTGAACGCCGTACATATCGGCATTTAGCCGCATGTTTGCATCTAGCCGTGCAAAGCGGCATCAAGACGCGCATAACGGCTGCAGTATCAAGCCATGCATTGGCCTTCGTAACATCCACCTTGCGATCTGCACCAGAGTTTGCTGATGAGGTCTTCTCCTCGCATTGGCAGGCGTTGCTGGACGCTCAGACGCGCCGCAGCCAAGCCTGTCCGGGCTAGGCGCCAGGGCTCGTGGCTCGGCCAGAGTCCTTGCACCCAACGACTTAGCAGAGAGGGAGCGTGACTCGCACCTCGTACTCTGTCTTCTTGATCGGCTCGCCATGAGTGTGGCGCAAGAAGCCGTCTCGGCGTCGACGCTCAACCATTTCCTAGTCGCATTTGCAAATCCCCCGGGGGAGCTCGGCGCCATGGAGGCAAGTGTCGTAGCTAGTTGCGCTCGCGACCATCGCCTGCATCTTGAAGAAGCGGTTGTGCTGGCGACGGCGGTGTCTTTATCCGGAGGAGCAGGCGAGGCTGTCGGTGACGGTGGCCACGACAACGATGCGCACAGAGTCTCAAACCACATCGACGGCAGAAGGTGGGCTTGGTCCGACGCTATGAGCGTTGGGCTCACCAGCAGCGAGAGGTACCTCCGCACACTCGCCGGTTTAGTCGGTACCATCAAGCAAAGCGAACAATTTCTGCAATCGCTCGCTGTCTGTTCGAACAACCTGAACCAACTCGCTCTGAAAGGTCATAACCCGCAGTCGGTTGCGAAGGTACCTGAGCTGCGTCGACTCTGCCGCGACGCTGCCACGGACCGGAACGACATGCGAGCATATCTCTGTGACATGAGCACTTCGCCTAAGAAGGTCGCAGACCCTGCTGAACGTGCGAGCCAACACAGAGAGGCGCCCCTGGGCAAGCCTGTCTGCCTATGCTCCAACCGCGACAACCGTCCCCTTGCAAGCAGTGGCTCTCCTTCGGACACGGGCACTGACGCGTGCCTTAGGCGCGTTGAGAAGAAGTTGCCGAGCTCGTTGACAAAAGTTCTGCATACCCTATCCGAGTGGTCAGTCGACGCAGTGCGCGCAGAGTGCACGCCAGTGGATGGACGGATGCTGTTTGGTAACCTCAGGCTCGCGTTGTGGACCGCGCTTGGGCGTCGCGGAACCTGTCCAATCTGTCTCAAGACGTTCATCCACGATGCTGTTCGACTGGCAGTCTCGCTGCCGTGCTCAGAGTGCCACGTCTTCCATTTGGAGTGCTTGATCAAGTGGCTGTAGGTCCATCGATCGTGCCCGCTGTGCCGCGACGTCTACATGACCCGCGTGTCGCTATCCAAGACGTGCCGCGCGATCACGCGAGTGCGCGCGGTCAGCATCGCGGCCATCAGCGAGCCTGTGGCTGTCGAGAGCGCGTATCCGCGTCACGAATCCTCCGCATAGAGACAGCCTTCCCGCGCAGAAGGGGCAGGGTTGTCGGTATCTTCGCGGGCTCCGAGTGCGAACAGCCGCAATACCGACAAGGCCAGGTATACGGCAATTGGTGGCGGTAGCACATCTAAATGGATGCAGGCCCGCAGATGGGGTCGTAAACACTATTGATATATGTAGCGAGTCCCTGCTTGCCTCGACGGAGGCGGCATCGTAAATCACCGCTTGCGACAGGCAGCGTTCCGCCACAACCACAACCAGCGCGAGGGGTACACGCAGTCAAAGTTCGCGAGCACCTTGCAGCATGTGGGAACGCGCAGTCAACAGCTGCGCCCGTATATATCTCCTGAAAGTCGTCGTCCGGTGCGGCACGTAGAGGCATATAATTGCCAGAATGCTGGTGATACCACGGCCCAGAGAGGCACGAAGAAGGCCACCCCCACCATGCAGCTTCAAATTGCCGGAACGTCTCCCCCGTTCCACGCGCCGGGCGGGAAACACACGCACGCGACGGATAAATCACCGCGCGCGCGCACCGTGCTGACCAATCAGGGGATGTCGACGTTCTCGTTCGACGCGCCCACGGCGGCGTCGTACCCCGCCAGCATTGTGCCCGCGCACGGCCCACGCGTGTCGTACCACTTCAACGAGGATGCGATCCCGTATCACTTCGGGACACGGCACCCGATGAAGCCGTTCCGGCTAATGCTGACCGACGCGCTCGTGCTGAGCTACGGCATGCAGGAGAGCCTACAGTGGTACAAGCCGCGCCCGGCGACGAAGGACGAGATCCTGCAGTTCCACAACGAGGATTACACGAACTTCCTGCAGCGCGTGACGCCAGCGACGCTGCAGGACTTCCCCGACGCGATCCAGAAGTTCAACATCGGCGACGATTGCCCGATCTTCGACGGGCTGTACCGCTACGCAAGCATATGCGCCGGCGCTAGCCTCGACGCGAGTCGCAAGCTCGCCAATCACCAGAGCGACATCGCCATCAACTGGTCCGGCGGACTGCACCACGCTAAGAAGTTCGAAGCCTCGGGCTTCTGCTACATTAACGACATCGTGCTCAGCATCATGAACCTGCTGCGCACGCACGCGCGCGTGCTGTACGTCGACATTGACGTGCACCATGGTGACGGCGTCCAGGAGGCCTTCTATCTCAGCGACCGAGTCATGACCCTCAGCTTCCACAAGTACGACGGGTACTACTTCCCCGGTACGGGCAAGCTCGACGAGATCGGTGCCGAGAAGGGCAAACACTACGCACTCAACGTCCCGCTGCAGGACGGCATCACCGACGAGCAGTACGTCGGCCTCTTCCGCTCCGTGCTCGAGCCGGTCCTCACAAAGTTCCAGCCGTCGGCCATCGTCCTGCAGTGCGGCGCCGACTCGCTCGGCGGCGACCGCCTCGGCGGGTTCAACCTCAACATCCAGGCCCACGCCGAGTGCGTGCGCTACACCAGGAGCTTCAATATCCCGATGCTCGTTGTGGGCGGCGGCGGCTACACGCCGCGCAATGTCTCGCGGCTCTGGGCGTACGAGACCGCCGTCTGCCTTGGCGCCGAGCTGGACCCGACACTGCCGGAGGACTTGCCGTTCTACAACTACTTCGCGCCAGACCACTCGCTCTTTCCGAAGCTTGACGGCAAGGTCGACAACAAGAACTCGCGCGCATACCTCGAGTCCGTGTACTCGTCGCTCATGGAGCGCCTGCGCTATCTCGACGGCGCGCCGTCCGTAGAGTACCAGGTCATTCCGCCGGACCTTGAGGGCAAGACCGAGGACGGCGACTCGGCAATCGCAGACAGTTTGGAGGACGCGCAATAGCGTTCGTGCCTGGCTGCGGCGCCGCTGCGGCGACAGCGGTGATTGCGGGGCTTCGGCGTGCGCGCAAGAGACAACTGCTGCGCGGCGAAGCGGCTGTCATACACTTGTGTCTGCGTTGCAGCGATTGTGCGTCCGCTATCCACTGCCGTCAGTGCCGCACAGCACGTACTGCGCGCACCTGCTGGTGCGCGGCCGCACAAGCACCCTTAACCTGGAGGTCGACGGTTGCGGCGTCGCCGCAGCGCCGTTGCCGCGCCTGCCGCACTGCGCTCACCCGGCACATCATTTGCCGGGTCGCACTATACATGCTGTTCCGCACGCGGCCCTGCGCAAGGTGCGCCGCTCAGCGGGTTGTTTTGGGCAACCGTGTCTACCCTTAACCAGTAAGCTGCTCTCGATTATGGCCTCGCTCGGATGAGCGACGACGAGAAGTATAAACACATTTTCCTGTACCATGCGCGGACGCCGAACGGCGTCCCCGTGATCGACCTGAACGGGTTCCTCGACGCTGTCGTCCCGCGGACGAGCGCAGGCCTCGCAGCGCGCATCGCCACGGGCACTTACAAGCTGCTCTTCCGCGCGGCCGACCGCGACGGGAAGGGCTACCTCAATCTGGACGATTGGATGCGCTTTGTGCGGACACTGCGCCTTCCGGACGCCGAGTTCCGGCTTGCGTTCGACGTTTTCGACACCAGCAAGACCGGCCGCGTGTCGCTGCGCGACTTCCAGAACGTCTACTTTCGCCACAAGTCGCCGCAGTCTCTGCCGTTCGACTTCACGTCCCAGTTTGCGCGCCTCTACTTCGGCCGCGGCGGTGCCGTCCCGTACGCAATCTTCTGCCAGATGCTCAACAGTTTCTCGTTCGAGCGCGTGAACCAGATGTACGCACACTTCGATCCCCGCGCCACGGGCTTCATCTCGGTCAACGACTTCCAGACCATTTTGAACGCCGTCGGTAAGTATAAACTGAGCGATCGTTTCCTGCAGAAGGCTGGTGCCATTGTCGACCACGCCTCCTCTCAGAGCGGCATGGTCAGCTACTCTACGGTAAACGCATTCTTCAACATCATCCGGCGCGCCGAGCTCGTCCGCGAGATCGCCCAGAAGTGCGCAAACTCAGAGGGATACTTCTCTCGCGACGCGTTCACGCAGCAGGCCGCGGCAACGCTTGACTGGCAGTTGCCGTCGCCGCTGGAAATCGACCTGCTGTTCTTTTTCGCTGGTGTCACTGTATCGGGGACAGTCGGGTCGCTAGACGCGTTTAACGGACTCTTCGATCCAATGTGGGAGGCCAAGAAACAGCTGTATATAAAGCGCCGGGGCAAATTTGTCGACGAGGTGCAGAACTCCGCAAAGAGCTTCGCTTTGGGCTGCGTGGCAGGGGCCATCGGGGCCACTGCCGTATACCCCATCGACCTCGTGAAGACACGAATGCAGCGTCAGCGTAAGTCGTCAGCGCACCCTACGCTCTACAAGAATTCCTGGCAGTGCTTCAGTACTCTTGTCAGAAAGGAGGGTCCACTAGCCCTTTACTCGGGGCTGAAGCCCCAGCTCGTCGGCGTAGCGCCAGAGAAGGCGATCAAGCTCGCTGTGAACGATTTTGTTCGCGAGTTTTTCCGCGCCGACAATGGGAAGGTGCCGCGGCCGGCAGAAGTCCTTGCTGGTGCAACAGCGGGAGCCTTCCAGGTCATCTTCACGAATCCGGTCGAGATAATCAAGATCCGTTTGCAAGTCCAGGGTGACACGACGTACCAGCCGGCGGCGGGTGGACCGAAGACTGCTCTCAAAATCATTCAGGAACTTGGCCTCTCAGGTCTGTATCGTGGATGTCATGCGTGCCTGCTGCGGGACGTCTCGTTTTCCTCTATTTATTTCCCGGTTTACTACCGACTCAAGGTAGACTACTTCGGGGAGAGCCCGTTCTATCACACCAAAATCGGCGAAAATCTCGTCGCCGGCGCCACTGCGGCGGTCCCGGCGGCATTTCTAACCACGCCTTGTGATGTTATCAAGACACGGCTTCAGGTTGAGCCTACGGCGGGCGAGCTTCCGTATCGGGGACTCATGGACGCTGCTGTCAAAATCTACCGAGAGGAAGGCCTCACAGCTTTCTTCAAGGGTGGTCCTGCCCGCGTGTTGAGATCGGCTCCGCAATTCGGGATAACACTGGCTACTTACGAGTTTCTGAAAAGGCTGGTCCCTACAAATGAAACCAAGAGCCGGATGTTCGGATCCAAACAGCTACCGGAAGCTCTTACCAACAATGGGCTGAGACTGCTACTTAATATCGATGAAAATTTCGGTGCGGGCGCGCAGTGACTGATGCGAACATACGATGTTATTTTCTGCCACGAAGACAGCTGCGAGCACCACACGTGAATGTTATATAGCTCTTTGATGTTTGGCAGTTGGTTTTGCCGTGCCTGACTGATTAGTTTTGTAGAAAAAATCTTTCAAGTACTTGAAAACTATTCTGCTCTCATCAGAAAGCTTTTTCAGCGCTAGGTCAGATTTCGGAGGAGGTCTATAACGTGCGGCATATGCTTAACAGTTTGGAGAAAAGAGGCCTGCGTGAATTGTTATGTATCGGAGAATATTCGCTTGAGTCGCGAAACTATGACAACAGCTAATTAACGATGATCTACGGGTCCACACCTGCGGTTGCCTACGGCCGTGACGTATGACCGATGCGAAAGGCATTATAAGACGCTCTATAAGACGCGGTGATGCACACCGGGGTCACCACAGCAAGAACTTCGGATGGCGTAATGATTATCCGACGTCCATGCATGCCGAAGCTACAACGACAACAAACTCATATTGAAGTGACAGCGGCACGTGTCAACTTCGCGCGCCGAGTAAAGCTGCAAACGCCACCTCCCATATGCGTGATAAGTACACTTTTGACACCGCTGCCCTGTGAGTAAGCACGCGACGCCCATGAGCTTTGTTGCTGCACATATATGCACATGGCAGCACTAAGCACTCTGTGCGTGCACGACGAGTGACCGTAAAATCCCAAACACAATGCCGTTTTGACGCGAAAATAGTTTTTACATTACTGATTCATCCATGAGCTGATGCCAGCCGTGTGACTTTTTGACAGCGCCGCTACCGGCGCCCACTTAATGCGACGCGTGCCAACATAGGCTGCACCATGTAATCACCATATATGCATAGGTACGTCAACCAGCGTTCCGAACGCGAAACGGTAAGCAGCTGCCGCGCCCGTCGTATGCGTGGCTAGAGTCGTTTCTACGCCTGCATTTAGAATCACCCAGTCTAATTTAGAATGAGTTATTCAACATGATACGCGACCTCATTTCATTTGACACAAATTGCATGCTCCGCGACGCTAGGTACTGGCATCGTTGCCTGTAGCATGCAGACCGATCCGCCAGGAGAACGATCCGCGACAAGTCAAAAATGCAGGTAGCGGAACGGCACTTTCTTCGTGTGTGCTCGCAGGCCGATTGCATTGAGAAAAAATAATAGTGTTCTAAAATAATTGCTTCTTCAGACATACGAGCTCGAGGAACCGAGCAAATTTTAGCAAGCCTGAAGATCGCGAGCGCCGCATCTACGTGCTGTGCGCGCTAGAGCTGGCGTCGGCCTGGTTCAAACGAATCGGAAGCCTCCACAGGGAGAGAACTGCGCAATTGCGCGGCGAAATTCTGCGATGCTCAATTATTACAGAATCAGGAGGCGCATTCCACAGCAATACCCAGTTGGGGCTACGACGCAGCAACTGCACAAGTTCGTAAGCCCCACTGAACGCACCTCGTCAATCAAAAGTCACACTTACGTCATGCTTGCCCTGCATGCGTCCTCAGCGCAGCAGTCGGAGCGCACACCGCCAGACCGCTCTAAAGCAGGCTCTAAGAAATAGTTTTCGATAAACCAAACGCCACTTGCTAGAACTCTATGGGTCATGAGTGCCTTTCAGTTTCATCGCCGCGCTGGACCTGCGAACGCGCGCCCCAGAGTCGTAGTCACCCAGCCAAATTTAGATCGCGGTGACATATGCGTTTCCAGGGTAGCAATTGTGGTTTTGCACGTGAGCCATTTGGAACTGTCTAGACCCTTGACTTTTCGACAAGTGGCTTATAAGTGCTCGTACCCCCTGCGCGACTCCTCCGATATAAAATGAGCAACTTCACCAACTCGTTTGAGAAAAAGGTCGAGAAGAAAATCTACGACAGTTTCGAGAACAACAACAACAACAGCAACAGCAGCAACAACAGTAGCAGCAACTCGAACAACAACGATAGCACCATTGGCGGTAAAATTGGCGGAATGATTGACAATTTCTTGCAGAAGAAGAACCAGAATGGTTCGAACAACAACGACTCGTCTTCCTACGGCAACAATGACAGCTCGTACGGCAATTCGAACTCGAACTCGTATGGTAACGACAACTCGAACTCGTACGGTAACAGCAACTCCAACTCGTACGGTAACAACGACAGCTCGTACGGCAACTCCAACTCGAACTCGTACGGTGACGACAACTCGAACTCGTTCGGCAACAGCAACTCGAACTCGTACGGTAGCAACGACAGCTCGTACGGCAACTCGAACTCGAACTCGAACTCCAACTCGTACGGCAACTCCAACTCCAACTCGTACGGTAACAATGACAGCTCGTACGGCAACTCCAACTCGAACTCCAACTCGTATGGTAATGACTCGAGCTCCTACGGCAACTCCAACTCCAACTCGAATTCGTACGGCGGCTCCAGCGACAGCGGCCGTAAGGAGCACCACCGCAAGCGCGACGACGACGATTCGTATGGCAACAGCAACTCTAGCTCCAACTCGTACGGCAACGATAACTCGAGCTCCTATGGTAACTCCAACTCCAACTCGTACGGAAACGACAACTCGTATGGGAATAACAACAACTCGAATTCCTTTGGTAATTCGAACTCCAACTCGTACGGCAACGACAACAGCGATTCGTATGGCAACAGCAACTCGAACTCCTATGGCAACAGCAACAGCGATTCGTACGGCAACGGCAACAACGACTCGTACGGTAACAACAACAACAGCAACTCGTACGGCAACAGCAACAGCGACTCGTTCGGGAACAGCAATAACAACTCCTACGGTGGTGGCCGTGGTAACGACTCCTACGGCAACAACAACAACTTCTAAATTTGTTCGTCTTAGATTTTTATAGGTAGCAGTTACACTGTACGCTCTTACGTTCCCCCTCCTGCGACCTTGTCCACATATTTTACACTATCACGCGCGTATCTAGCGGACTGCATGTGCCTCGTATTCCGCCACCTACATTAAGGGCGATTTGAGTATTGGCACGCGAATCAGCCCATCTCAATTACATAATGGCACAGTATTTTCCGCCACCCGTATCCCGTGGTTGTCCACCTTTGTGCGCGCGGCGGGTGTCATCTTCTGTAAACAAGCATGTTCGTCGTGAACTGGTTCTATGGTGTTCTCTACAGCCTCGGGCTTATGAACAAGAGCGGCAAGCTCCTTTTTCTCGGACTTGACAACGCAGGAAAAACCACGCTGCTCCACGTGCTGAAAACGGACCGCCTTGCTGCCTTCCTCCCGACTACGCACCCGACGAGTGAGGAGCTGCAAATTGGCAACGTCCGCTTCACAACCTTTGACCTTGGCGGACATTTGCAGGCTCGCCGTGTGTGGAAGGATTACCTCCCGGAGGTGAGTGGCGTTGTGTACATCGTGGACGCCGCTGACCCGGACCGCTTCGCCGAGTCCAAGGCGGAGCTCGATAACTTGCTCGCCATCCCCGAGCTCGCGACGACTCCGTTCGTCGTCCTCGGCAACAAAATCGACAAGGAGGGTGCTGTGTCCGAGGAGCAGCTGCGCCACGAGTTCGGCCTCTACAACACTACGGGCAAGGACCCGAACGTGAAGGTACCCGTGGGCACGAGGCCGATCGAGGTTTTCATGTGCTCTATCACTATGCGCACTGGCTACGGCGAGGCTATCAAGTTCTTAGCGAACTACGTGTAAACGGTATAACGTATAATTAATGGAGTGCTCCCTTGACGAGCTGGCTGCCAGCCGCCTTTTTTGATGTAAACTAAAGAACGCTGGGCATTGCTTGGAGCCAGCGCTTAGAGCTTGCGGGAGCACCTCATGACTCGCCCTCAATCCGCATAGGGAGCCCAAAATAGGCGATCGCATCATTAGTTCTATGTATGTACAGAGTACAGAGTCGCGTAACATCTCCGCAGCTAAGATTTAGCGGCGCGGCTTTTTGCCCTTCTGCAGCGCGCGTTCTTCAGCCGCGCGCTTGCGGCCCTCGGCGGCAAAGTACTCCTTGCGCACTTCCTTGCGGCGCTCCTCTTTGGCAGCATCTACAGCAGCCTGCTCCTTGGCGTGGCGTGCACGCTGCTGCTCCTTTGCGGTGCGGCGCTTTGCGTCCTTCTCGTTTCGCAAAGTGTTCACCTTCACCATCAAGTCGCGCATTTTCTTTTCCTCGCCGCTCAAGACCACAGCGCGCTTCTGCTGATACGTCTGCTTGCTTTGAGGGCGCATCTGCGCAATCTGGGAGCGGAAAGGAAGTTCCGCCTGTAGCGTACGAGGTACACGCAGTGGGTTGAAGCGCCGCTCCTCGCGCTCGACCTGAGCACCGTACTCGCTATCCTTCTTCTGCGGAACAGCCAGCCGCTTTTCGGCCCGTACTGCCCCGGTCAGGCGCATGCCTTGCCAGTGCGACTTATCGCGTAGCAGCAGCGAGGTTACTGGGTTGTAAAATTCGCGCGCACGCACGGGCCACCACGCTCGCAAAATAACAATGTCAGATAACAGGATCTTGTCCTCAAACGCCGCTCGGAATGAGCCCTCCTGTGGCAACCCTTTTTTAATCTGCCCGCGGATCCCACTGACGGTCTTGATCTGCGCGCCCTCGAATCTGGCCACCTCAAGACTGGATTGGAACATATCTTTGATGAACGCCGTATTCTTGAAAATCTTGTAAGGATGACCGACAAGCTTCAGCTTCTTAACAATCTCAACGTCGGCGTCGACCTCTTCCACAGTTCCTGTGGCGCTAACGCGGAAAGTGGCCCGTGCATCATCCTGGTTGACGCTAGGGAAGCAGGCAAATCCCGTGTTGGGCGAAACCAGGGGGCCGTACATGGAAGCCGTGCAGAACATGTGCTCAGGGGTGTATTTCAGCATACGCGTACGCGTACGACTGTCTGATGTTGTGTATATCGGGCACGTCTGGAAGCGACGCCAGCCCAGCGACACAATCACCGGATCGTTAGTTTTCAGCAACTTGGGATGCCAGCGGTGTTTCTTGATGCGGACTTGTAGAAAGCCAAATTTTAGTTCGTTGTCGAGCAAGCCGCCAATTACGATCGGGAATTTGGGGTCAAAATATTCGGAGAATTCGCATGGAACGTCCGTTAGAACTATACGGACGTACCTGCCCGCACGTATGCCCTCGATCTGTGCCCGGCTGGCAGGGTCGAGCTGGCTGAGCTCGAGCTCGTTAATCTCCAACTGTTTCTGGATTTTCCCTTTCTGCAAGTCGTACCAGGACTCAGCCGCCCCCGCCTCGTCGTCTACCTTTTCGTCCTCGCTGTCGAACTGCATTCGCATCTGCTCCTTACGACGCGCGTTCTCCTCTCGTAGCTCAGCGGGCGTTTTGATGCGGTTGGCATCACCTTCACCGGATTTTGCAGCGCGTGAAGACTCCCCGTCTGCACTGTTGGCATCATCTAATATTTCGTCCGCTCCCTCACCAGCGCTTTCGTCAGCTACTACGTCCTCTTCGGCTTCGAGGTCTTCGAAATCGCTACCACCCTCGCTGTCCTCGTACTTTTCGTTACTATCAGCGGCAGCACCTGAATCTTCCGGCCGCACCTCGCGGTAAAACAAGTCGTCGAAACTGGCAATATCGGTGGTGGACCCTGATGCAAACTGCTTGCAGATCTCCTTGCTCGGCGTATCCGAGTATATCATCCGAGATAGTGACTTGCGGGGAGCCGCCGCCGGGCGGAAATTATCAAGCCATTTAAGCTCACTGTCGTCACCGGCGTTCTCGCCGGCATGATGATGCTCGCTGAGATCGCCCAGATCATCGTCCTCGTACTCCGACCCGGAGTCATGAGTCTCAATTTCGGGGTTTTTGAAAGCATAGGGCATGGTAGTGCGCAGCTCAGTGCGCCCGGTAGACACCTGGGGCTCTCCGTCTTCCTCTTCGTTATCATCAACGTCCTCCAGGTCGCGAACGGCCTCGGTGGATGAAAATAACTGTATTCCTGTGCTTCGCTGCTCGACCGGCTTTTGCAAGTCGATCACCAGTTTCTCGCCGTCCCCAGCGTTGACGTTGTCTGCACTGAAATTTTGGGTACCCACGTCGATATAGACGGCGTCCTTGTCGATCATAACACCTCCAACGTCACTCATTGGTGCATAAAGCGTTTTCAGCTTGTCGTCAAGCCGGCGTCGGCCGCGCTTCCCGTCAGAGCCCTCCTCGCGTTTTATGGCGGCAGGGGTTGGGCACGGGTCTACAAGCGGTTCGCATGTCTCTACCTTGACGTCTCCCAGTCCAGGGATATGCGCCTGCTGTCCCGGTCGTAACGGAGTACCTCTTAGGTACCCATACAGGGCGATCTCGCGATTGGTTTTTGGCTGCGACTCGATAAGCGACGGGTGAGTCAAATCAACAAACCGGTCCACGAGCAAGTACGGGTGCTCGTTGCGCCACTTCAGTGGCCGGAATTTGAGCACACTGATGAACCTTGCCAGGTTCAGAACCTCGCGGTCTGGATACCGTCCATTCATGACGCCGCTGAGGTAGAACAGCTTAGCGCCCTTATAAACTTCCGTCCAGAACCGATTCTTCAGAGCTTTTTTCGCGGCCTTGGCGGCAGAAACTGTTTTTATAAGGTCCAGGTGCGTCACCACGCCGATCACGCGCGGAAATCCGTGCACCGACGCAATTTGCAAAAACTCCATAGTCTCCATTTCGAAGCCGAAATTACCGTCAATGAGAAGCAGAACAAGATCGGCCACCTTGGCGACATCAACCATTGCGGTCAGATCGCACGGGCACTCAAAAAACGTCACGCGGCGCTTTTTTCCGCTGACCACTGTGACGGGGCCGTTGAGCTCGCTGACCGTATGCTTCGTGAATCGGCGCACCAGACTCTTAATAAGAGTGCTCTTCCCCACGCCGCGCGGCCCGACGACCGCAACCAGTACCGGCGGCGCGTCCTCGGGCGTGCGATCCACCATCGGTGCGTGGAAGCGCTTCTCGCCCGAGTCCATCGCGCGCCGGGCCATGCGGTCGAGCTTTCCCGGATTCGCGACGGCAAACGCCTTCGCGTTGAAGCCGGAGTGCGGCTTCTTGCGCGGCGCATCGCGGTGCGGTTTGTGTGTTTCCATGAAAAAAATTCGGTGGCTAGGGTACTGCATATGCCTCGCTTCGTATAGCCGTGCAGACGCCACCAATTGGACTCAGCGGCGACGGATCTGAACTTCGGGAAGCGGAGACTGTATTGGGCGTGGTAATTGCCTCTGCGTTGGTCTTATGATGCTCATTGCGCCATCGGTGGGTGGTCAGTCACGGAGGCCTAAATTACCATCGCTGTGTAACCGCTTCTATTTCATGTTTGGCTAGCAAGAATCACAGGTGTGCCGTCAGCGGCAAACAGACCTCTTAGCAGATGTCGTACTGTTCGTACCCAGTGCCAAAGCGCTGGTATTCTGCCTGCGTGAACGGGACCTCACATTCCGGTACCCTAAAAAGACATGATGGCCTACATAACCACATTTTGTCGTCGTTTGTGTGCGTATTAACCCTCTCTGCTGTCCTTGTTTCTGGCAAGTTCGTAACTCGGGCGCAGTAGGCCCCCAAGTAGCCGCGGCGCAGACAATCGCGTGCCGCTAAAGTATATCACGTTCGTCCTAGACCATGGATTGCTATATTTTAATACGCATCGAGCCCTATTTCTGCGCCAATTGCAGCCATGTTTACAAGCTCTCGGGATCGGTGCATGTGGTCGGGGTTGGTGCGCCGCCCTTACCCAGCTACCCTAAATGCATGCACGATTACCTTGTCCATTGTCCGCATGGTTTTGTACAAGCGCAAGACCGTCGACAGCGTGGCGCCGAAGTACACGCGCATCGCGGACGACCAGCCCGTGTGGCTGATCCCGGAGACGCTCGAGTACTTCTGCACGTACGACGACTACCTAGCGCGTCTTGACTTCTACAGCCAGCGCAAGTTCATCTGTGAACTCACCGGCAGCTCGTGCCTCACGTTTTTCGAGGCGCTCTCGCGCGAGCGGCATGAGAAGGAGTCTGTGCTCAAGCGCTTCCCCGAGCCGCTGAAAAAGCCCATTCTGGAGCACCTGCACTTCTCCACCACGACGCGCCTCGACCAGCT
Source organism: Starmerella davenportii (assembly GCA_030579095.1). Classification (NCBI taxonomy): domain Eukaryota; kingdom Fungi; phylum Ascomycota; class Dipodascomycetes; order Dipodascales; family Trichomonascaceae; genus Starmerella; species Starmerella davenportii. The sequence goes on from JAKUAD010000003.1 coordinate 135,996, forward strand.
AGTGGATGAGGTGTACAACTGGCTGAAGTCGAACTTCTTCACGCACGAGGTCGTGTCTGTGTGGTACGACGAGCAGCGCGTCAAGGCTGAAATCGTTAAGGCTGAAAACGGCGTGTACCAGGTCGACGATGGCCGTCGCATTCTCGAGGGCGAGGCGTCGCAGCTGCAGCGCGACAAACGGCTAGTCTCCAAGATCACGCTGCGTACGTTTATCAAGCACGCCGCCCAGCGCGAACCGTGGCTCGGCGCACCGTGGCTCGTCAAGGACGAGTTCCTTGCGAAGTACCACATCGACAACGTTATGCCGCCAGAGATATGCCGACTCTACGAGAAGAAAAAGGCTGAAGAAGCGCGTGAGTCGACCACGCGCGAAAAAAAGCGCGAACGCAATAACGTGGACGCAAGCGATGATTTGTTTGCGCTCGCGCAAAACGCGGGTGTGACCCCGCTGCGTGAGTTCGCGGCCACGCGCGCCGCCGCGCACCCCCGTCCCACGTGGATTGCTGACCCGCGCCTCGAGGAGCTCGAGCGTGCGAACAAGGCAAGCGCACTGTTCGAGGTCTGGAGCTTTGCTACGCTGTTCAGCGATTTTATCAAACTCGATGAGAGCAAATTGCTCAATTTCGACGCGTTCGTGGATGCGCTGCGCGAGCCAGTGGTTCAAGAAGCCGTGCGGGCGTTGCACGAGGGCATGCTGAGTGTGCTTGTGCAGCGCAACAAGCGGCAGCTCGCTGTGCCCTTCAAGAGCGACGCACGCCGCACGCGTCGCCGTCAGCGGGACGAGGAGGCCGACGAAAAGAGGCCTGCGGATGGTGATGAACAGACCGAGGAGCTCGACGATGCTGAGATGGACGACGACGCAACCGAGAACCTCGAAGGAGACAAAACTAACGGTGAGCAGGAGTCGGGTCCTGCTGCGGCCACACAAGACGACGTGGAGGACGCGGATGCGGACGGCGTAGACCCTGCAGAGGCCACGGAAGACGCAACAGCGGACAATCCCGACCAAGATGCCAGCCCCGCAGCCGTCGATGATACCGGCGTCGCTCATGACGCTGCAGATGCTAATGAAGAGCTTAGCGACAGCGACAGCGACAGTGATGCCGAGCTGCAGGATGAGACTACTTGGGTGAAACGAATCGGTCGCCGCCAGTATGCAGACGGTGGATGGCAAGACTTGTTGGCGTATGTCCTACGCAAACTAGTTGGCGTCGCTGCTTATGAGTCGGACACGCGTGCCGTACTAGCGCAATTACGGCCCACACCCAGACGACAGTCTACAGCAGCGGCGGCGGAGCAGTACACGCAGCTGCCCTTCGCATTGCGCGTGCATGCGCTATTTATGCTCACACGCGTGCTTTACGATGCGCCCGCGTTCAGACAGTTGCTGGACTCGCGTTATGAAGAGGCTTACAAGCTTCGCAAGATCCCGATAGGTAAGGAGGTGCGGCACCTGCGTGAGGAGCTTCGCACCGTGCAAAAAAATATCAACTTTGCACGCCGCATGGAAGGCCAACGTCTTGAGGATGCCGACGCCGAGCTATCAGCGTTGAGCCAGCGCGAAGACGAGCTGCGTGCCGAGTACACCGCGAAGTGCGAGACTTCGGCTGATCTTGCGCAGCAGATAGCGCGTCTCGAAACACAGCGTATGACCCCGCTCGGTTCGGATATTTTTTTCAACCGATACTTCTGGACTGACCTCCGCACGAAAACCTCTTTGGGTTACTCGCTAGGCCGCCTGGCTATTCAGGGCCCCTCGCCGGAGGAGTCTGCGTGCCTCACATCGCCAGAGTATTTTGCCGAACTTGTGGCGTTCCGGCTCGAAGTACTACGCGAAAAGCGTCGCAAGCTGCGCATTCAGAAACAGGTCAAGCGTCTGCAGCGCGACGAGACAGCCGATTTGGAAGATAAGCTCAAAGACTACGATGAGCAGTCGATTGCCATGCTCGCAACGAAGATTGAGAAGGGTATCAGGTACCTGCTCAACATTGACAAGACCGTTGGCATGAATGCCAAGCAAATCGCGCAGCTTCGGCGACTCGAACGCCAGGCTACAGCGCTCAACCGCATACCCGATCCGCCCGTGGCCGTCGCCGCGGACTCGCGCGAGTCCACACCGCCATCGCCTCCACATGCGCCGCCACCCGCAGAACCAGAGCCGACACCGCCGCCGCCGCCACCGGAGCCACCACGCGAACAAGTTCCCCCTCAGGGCACGTTCCCGCCTCCGGAGCAACCGCTGCCGCCGGTGCAGGCCATGTACCCTCCGCAACCGCAGTACTACATGCCGCATATGGGCGAACAGCAAGTGCAATATATCATGCAGAACACTGTGTACGGACCCATGCTCTTCGCCGTACAGCAGCCCGTCATGTACAACGGTGCGCCGTACGACTTACGCTTCCAGCAGCCACAGTTTGCGCAGCAATACCAGTTCCAGCCAGACTTTGCGCGGCAGCTTCCTCCAGGCCAACCTGGAATCCCTGTCCCGCAGGTTCTGCCAGGCCAGCCTCAGCAGCCAGGAATGGCTATGCAGCAAGCGACGATGCCAGGACAGCCTCAGATCTCTCCAGGAATCCCAGGGCTCCCCAGTCAACAGCATTCTGCGCCTCAACAGCTGCCGATGCTGCAGCCGGGCATGATTCCGGGCCAAATTCCTCCGGGAATGATAGGTCAGCCCGCACTGCAACCGGGACAGCTTCCGGGATCTGGACCGCTTCAAATGGCGCCAATGCCGATCCCAATGCCACACATGCAGCCAATGCAGCTACAGCACTTGCAGCCAGCAATGCAAAGCTTTACGCCAGCTCTTAATCCACCGTCAGGACAGCCTATGAATCCTCCTGCCGAGCCGGCTCGGGTTGCACAGCAGCTGCCGGTGCCACCTTCCCCGCAGTTGCCGCAGCAAGCGCAAGAGCCACAGCTCCTGCAACAGCAGCCACTACCGACACAGCAGCCACTATCAACACAGCAGCCGCTGATCCCAGAGCCGGCAGCTGCAGCGCCGACAATGAATCAGCTGGCAAATGGGCAATCCCCATTTCTGGCACAGACGCAAATGCCGATTCAACAACAGCCGGATATGCAGCCACGAGCGCAACCCGAGATACAGTCGACCCGGCAGTCTCAGCCAGAGTTGCAAACGCAGCTGCAACCACAGCCGAAGCAAGCTGTGCTATCGGAAAATCAGCCGGATGCGGAGTCGGGCTCGCAATCCACCGATGCCCTTGACGACTCAGACTCGCAGTCCAAACCCGCCGCAGTACCGCATGCAGTCGTTGACAGCAAGTCAGAACCTAAGCAGCCTGGAAACGAGTCGGCTCAGCGAGACAGACCTAGTGCGGCTGTCAAGACCGAAGGGAGGGCTGTTCCCTCCGAATCCGCAGTTTCAGAGTCCACCACAGTCCCGGGAGGCGCTGGGGAGAGCCCGGAGCCGGCCAACGTTGAGGCTGGCCCACCGGCTATGGGTATATTCAGCACCCCCGCCCCCACAGCTACACCTGAGCCTGACGTGTCGATGCCAGACTTGTCGGCGACGCCGCAGCGCAACTCTCCGCCTAGCCCTCGCAGTTCCCCGGATGCCAAAGCCGAGCACACGGAGTCTCCGCACACATCTGGAGCGGAGAGTGACGCTGAGCCTGAAATTGTCGATGACTTGCCGACGATTCAGGAGCTTATGGATATTGTGCAAGGCCAGGAGCGCTTGCAGCCGAATGAGTGGAGATTTATTGAGACCCCTGAGGCGCTCGCGCAATTATTTGCCTATCTCGACGACTCGGGCGCGCGCAACCTGGGCCTGTTGTCAGAGCTGCGCAAGCACGAGTCGCTGATCGTCCGCAGCATGAACGAGCGTCTTCGTCGCCCGCACGACGAAACCGCCGTAGAGAGCGACCACTAATGATTCCTGTAACGTATTTAGTATCAACAACGCGCGGTCCCTCGCGCGGGCCTGATTTTGAACAACCGAAGTCCCATAAAGACTGTAAATTAAACGCAAGCAGCCGCGCGTGTCGTCTCAAAGACAAAGATAGACCTGAGAAACTCGACCTCTGCATCATCGCAGGGAACCCGTACAGGGTCAAATTTTGAGGAACGCGATCGCCGGCACACTTTGGAGCGTCGGCACCACGCTATGTAGTGACAGTATATAAAATGCATGAGGATACTCTACGGAACTAAGCGGTCGAGTTGGCAGCTCCAAGCTGCTGCACAATGAAGCGGTCTTCGCGACGGTCCTGCGCCTCGGCTGTGTCCTCCTCTTCATCGCAACCACAGTCGTACATGTCGAAGATGTATGCGCAGTCGAAGATGTCCTTGCCTAGTCGCTTGTTGACCTTGTTGTGGGCCTCGCAACCCCACATGACGGCGGTTTTGCGGCTCGAAAGCTGGGGAGGATACGTGGCCAGCAGCTTCTGGAAGTTTTCCGCGCACTCTCGGCATGGGTACACGCGGGAAAAGAATTGCAGAAACACGCTCAGCGTTTGCCGGTCCTCAGCAGAGGGCTCGACCGGGTACTGTGCTAGCGTCGTATGCAACAGCTTCCAACCGGCGTTGCCCACCTCTGCGCGTGCAGTCTGGTTGGGCATTTTCTCCATTATCGGCAAGCCGGCCGCCAGCTCTTCGAGTGACAACTCGCCGTCCGTCCCTGTGCCGCCGGTTTTCTCTTCCGGTTTGCCTTCCACCGACCAGCCGCTAGCGTGAGCGGTGTCGTCGCCACCGGTGTCAGCGAGCTCCGTGTCGTCGGTGTCGACGAGTCCACTGTGAGTGCCCTCCGAGGTGGCATGCTCAGCATCAGCATGACCAGTGCTATCGTGAGTAGAGCCTGAGCCGTCTTTGACGTGGTCCGCACTCTTATCCCCCGCGCTACTGTGACCGCTTACCTGCTCGTTCTTGTGGCTTCCCTCGTTATCGTTTCTGTGACTACTCGACTGATCATTCTTGTGACTGCTCGACTCGCCGTTCTTGCTATTCTCGTGATTCTCGACAGATGAGCTGCTAGCGTGCTCGTTCGTGCTGTCCGAGCCGCTGTTGTGCGACTGGCGCTCGCTAGCAACCTCAGAATCGGGGCGCGAGTGCTCTCCACTGTCCGCATGGGCGGACTTGTCGTCATGGAGGATCTCTTCATGCTCGAACACGTCGCTCGAGGCGCCCGCGCCGTTGTGCGACGCGTGCTCGCCGTGCTCGTCGATGATCCGCGGGACGCCCTGGGGATCCGCCTCAGGCGTGTACTGCTGGATCCGCGACAGCGTGTCGCTCGATCTATACTTCCGAGTCGTTGAGTACAGGAACAGAATCACAAATGTGACCAAGGCAATCGATACAATCGGGTGACGCCGCGCCATTGTCAAAAACCTGCTACACGTATGCGAAATGAGTAATCGAGGTCGGCTACGCGCAGTGACTGCCCTAGCCCACGCACGCCATGCGAGCACCTTCTCGCGGCCCGCGCTGACTTCTGTCACAAATCCAAGTGACAAGACCTTTATTGGTATTATGATGAGAAGCCGCGAGAATATTATCTGGCCCGACCCATGTGCATTGCATTCAACTGCAATCACAGCCTGTCGGATGATTCTGCTGTAAAAATGAAAGTCATAAGTGGAAATTGCCGATCTATTTACTCCAGAAAACTAGTTAAGCAAAAAGGCGGACAGCATGTGTATAGGACTGGCTGTTATTGCAGATACTCGCAGGTATGTGCGGATGCTTTTTAGGAGATATCCGATACCTGTATATCATCTTGATTGAAGCACTTCCCGTGAATACGCGAGATAGAGCCGCAGCAACCGGTTAATAGAACAGGTCATATGCAATGTCTCTGGCAATCGACTAACAAGGAGCATTGGAGCTAGCCTCTAACCCGCGTCGCTCTAAGCATTAAGAAAATACCCAGGCAGACTACCCTGATGAACCAACCCAGATGGTGTTGCCGAGGTTGTCGCCAGCTAAAGTCCGAGACGGTGCCTGATCTCGTCGCACTCCGGTCTCACAAACTCTATGCCTTCGTAAAAGGGTGGCGTAGGGTCGGGCATTTCGCAAGGCTTCACTTTTCGCCCGAGCGCGACCTGCTCGAGCACTGTGACGTGCTGCGCGTGCTGCGCGCTGATGAAACCCTGGGGGTCGTACGAGTCGAGCGCGAACTTGGAAATGAGGGACTCCATAGGGAGATGTGGCGTCGCTGCTGCACGGGGCTGCAACTCGCGACTGTCGTCCAAGCTGGCCACAGGCACAAAGTACATACCCGAAAGGGTGGACGGCTCTGGATCCAGGCCACACGGAGACGAAGCGTACAGGTACCCGCGGACAGGTGCGCGACGCGTGCGAAGCGTCACGCACGCAGCGACCGCGCGCCGCCGCATCGCACGATGGAGCGCTGCAAACGCAAGTTTAGACCCTGGAGCTCTCTTGTTGGATGCTACCACCATGTAGGAATGGCCATAGCGGGCGTACGTGGGAATCGTGCACAAGTGCACGAATCTGTCCAGCGTAAAAGTCCGCTCACTGTCAAACAAGCTAGTCGCGTCGAGCTGCTCACGCGATAGCGCAATTTTGTCACCCTCAACTGCTGGCTCGTCATCAGGCACGGCCTCCTGGGTAACATCAGCATCTCCCTGCGCAACAGTTATCAAGCGAGGACGCGCCTCGCGCGTTATACGGTAACAGGATGTGTTAATCGCTATTGTGCCCACGTATAGCAAGGCGCGAAAGGATACGAGCTTTCGGCTGGCTTTCGAACGCATGATCTGATCGAACTCTGCCTGCCGGACTCGCGTGATGTCTATCGGCTTTAAAATCATTGAGAGGTCAGAGGCTATAGCAGTGGAACGGTAGCTCTCTTGCATACTGATCGGTGTGTACTGCATCCAGGACCAGAAACGGTTCACCGCGAAATGAGGGCCGAGAAACACCGGCTGGACGAGAACGCTCTCTTTTGTCACAAGCCGCGCCATTAGGGTTGACGCGTGTCGAATTTCCACGTACGGTTGGTCGTTCTGCGTCACGATGACCAGCCTGCGTAGCGCGGCCTCACGCATCCGCCCAAACTCGAGGGAGACAACCTCCAGGGCTGCGGCTAGACCGTTATCGGGGCCCAGTACGCACGACACACCGCCATGCTCAGTTATCTTGACAAGCTGGTCTAAATCCTCGGGGTCTGGCGTATGAACCTCCATTACCACCTCGGGTAATGCGGGTCGGTCAAATGGAGAGAACATGAGACCGAAGTCCATTTTGCGCTGCCCGTTGCGGAGCTCGGAGAGCACTGCGTTGCACACGGCCTTCATGACTGAGATGCGATGACCGAATATCGAGGCCGCATCCAGCAGAAATATCACGGCATCGCGGCCCGGTGGTTCCTCCTCGAAGGTAGCAGGCAGCTTCATCTTAGGTCATCTCAGACGACGCGCAAGGGAAGTAGTACTGTCTTTATCAAAAACCGGTGCTCGCTTGTTTTATAGGCCTCGATCACTCTCACCTGCTGACCGCGCACGGCCGGGTATGGAGAGCCGCTAGTGCGTTGTCAGCTGGCGCATTCACTAACACTACTATCACAATGGTACGTGCTCAAAATGTGCCCGAAGTTCTAGCTCCGCACAGACTAATTTCGTAGTTCTTTCAAGAAGTTTTGCGCTCCCAATTGAGATATATCAAGCGTAAAAATGTTTTACTTTCATGCATGACAGCGTGCATAATCGGATAATTGCGTACGCGTGTCGTCAAAACCGCGCATATCTGACTGGTGTGAACACGACTGCACGTTTATTCTCTGCTGAAGCCATGAGAAGAGTCTAGATTTTTTTGTCGTGTCACATATTCTACAGGAATTCCGCGCGCATAAGGCCGTTCACCACATACCCTATCGCCCTTAATGCAGACAAGCCCAATCTGCGTTGCATAGAAAAGCCTTTGCAGCGGACACCCCGGCATCAAACCTCAAGGGATCGTGTCCGACCAATGGAAAAAAGCCACGAAAAGGCTTCACAGTTGCGAACCTCATCTTCGTGAAACTAACGTCTGAAATGAGCTGGTTCAATCCTCGATCACACGTTTCCGTGGAGGAATTGCAAAAACGTCGATGCGTTTCATGCCGCTGGATAGCTCGCCGCCATCTCCACTCATATCGGTCAGCTCGCTGGCTAGCGAGCCCGCTTGGCTGCTCGAGACACCGTCTGACAGGCCTAAACGATTAGGCGACGATGACGCTGAGTGCATATCCATGTCCCGGGTTGCGACAAGAGCTTGGATATCTGGGTGCGAGTAATCGTCCGGAAGTGTCAAAACTCGGTTCACCACATCGCGGACCGTCGACTCCTCGCAATTGAGCGCGATGCTGGTAACTGCGAAGGGCGCTAGTCCGTCACGTTCGTCCTGGCGGCGTTGGGTTCGCGCGTACTCGCCAAATCCGTACTTTTGTCGCAACCAAAGGGTGAAAACATGAACCAGTAGTACCTTGATGCAGTCATGCGCAGATGACTTCTCAGATCGAGGCTCGAACATGAGCACGTTGCTGTCAGCCTTGGCGACCAGCAGCTTGGCATCGCGAGAGGTAAGAGGGGTCGCCATAAGGCCTGCGATGCACATCTCTAAGTACTCGACTGGCGCCGTCACACTTAAAGACCTAGCGACCTCTTCGATCAGCCCGTGGGCGTAGGTTTTGTTCGTGTTGTGCAGCACATGCCAAACGCGCAGGAAGATGGCCGCGTCGAGATGGCCATGCAAACGAACGGCCGCCTGCAGACCCGCGCCAAACTTCGATACCATGATTGCCGGAGACCGCAAGCAGCCGGCAACGTAGGCGGCGAAGGCTGTTTGCGCGAGCTCAGCTCGCGGCGAAAAGCATGTAGCCAGAAACGTGGTGTAACACTGCTCGGCCGCTACAAGCTTTTCCTCTACAGCCTTCGCTGTTGCGCGGAGGGCAACAAGATCCGTATCGGCGCGCTCAAGCACTCGCGAGAAGTATCTGCCAATTAGCGCGACGCTGGCGTCTTGCGAAGAAGCAGAATTAATCGCAAATAGGCGAGCCTGCTTGGACAGCGGGATAGACTCATGGGCGTGTCGGCGCCATAAGTGCTGAAGAAGCAAGCCCGTGAAAACGTGCAACTCGTTTGTGTTTTGAGACACTGAATCAAAAAGCGAGAGTACCGGACCCAAGTTCAGCAGACGCGCATCGCGCGCCGCCACGACAAACGCGCCACGCAGGGCCGAAATACGGCAGGTTGATCCTGGCGGGAGCTCCAGCGCAAGTTCCACCAGAGTCGTAACCACTTGCTTCTTCAGATCCTCGGAAACGGGCCAGAAGCGGGCGCAGGATGCAACCAGCGCGAGCTGGCAGAAAACTGTGTCGGAAAACGACTTCGCAGCAGCAAGTCGAGAGCACGCAGCGCGACCCACATTCGCAAGAGCGTGTGCGCGTTGCTGCCGCACTTGCGCGTTACCAAGCTCGACCAGTTGGCCGAGCGCTGCACCGACATGCTCCGCCTCGCGCTCGGTGCACAGCTTAAGCCGTCGCAGCAGGTAGTCAAAAAGCTCCATAGTGGTTTTTGGAGCAAGCAGCACGCGAGGCCGCGCGGCTAGCATACTATCGAGCATGCGGACGTACAGTAGCCGCTCCGAATCTGACGCGCCCACGACGCGGGCTGCGCAGGCTGGAGGTAAAAAGTGGCCGTTGGCCTCCACAAACAGCGCCGCAGTTTCCAGCGCATGTGCAGCGACCAACTGTTGCACGAGCTGCTGCATGCGCGCGACGGTACAGGTGGCTGCAAACCGTCGGAGGCCGAAACGGGCATGAGCCCCGTCGAGAGTGGACAGCGCCTGCAGCAAAGACTCGCAGCCAGGAAGGCCGACGACCAAATCTTCGGCCGGCGAACCTGTTGCAGATGTCGGGGCGCTGGCACACGCCGCCTCTAGCAGCTCTGCGCACAGCGTGCAGGCCGCAGCTGCGACGTTTGCGTCTGCGTCCGCTGCGCACACGAGAGCATAGCGCCACGCTAGCGCAGGAAGACGAGATGAGGCTTCTTTGAGTAAGCTCAGCATGCGCTTCTTGTACTGTGGAGCCCCGGGCGCAAGCGTCCGTGCACCAACACGCTCAATCGCATCTGCAGCCTGGTCTGGCGGTAGCCTGTGGTGCACCTGTTGGAGAATGGAAACCAGACTCTCGCAAACGAGTGGCGGCGCATAGGCGACGCGGTCTGCCCACGCAATGTGAAACGCACACGCATCGTCAGCAGCAAGACGACTCACCAACCGGAACACTTCGACCTGGTGTTTCTCCAAAAGTAACGCGTTGTCGGCAAGCCGACAAACGAACGAGCTCAATTTGTCAAAGTATTCGCTCACTGACCACTGCAGCACATATGCACGCCACAGCTCTGCCGGGGGTGGCGCTCCGGGCGTCCATGACTGCAACGCACCGATGATGGCCGGGCTGCGGACGCATAGCCGCGACGCCACAAACAGTGCGCACTCGCGGGTTGGGCAGGCTGCAACGAGCTGTGCGCATGCCGCGGCGTCAAGCGCTGGCTCCTCTTGGCGCTGGGCATCTCGCAGAGGTTCGTAGCACAAGTCCATGACTTGAAACAGGTAAGATGGGTACTTTTCGTTTTGGAAGACGTTTGCAAGGCCGAAGGCAGTCGCAACGAATCCGGCAACCATAATCTCGGCGGCTGGAAATAGCGGATTCTGCAGCCGGGCCGCGCAGACGGCCAGGAACGCGTCCACGGCAGAGCGCGCTGGCACTTTGCGCGACATCTCATAAACACCTGTAATGAGCCGCCGCGCGACGGCGTGGGCGATTGCGACCGCGTCAGCGTGGGCCTGTGTGGCAAGCGGTGCGAGCGCCGAGTCTGTGCGAAACGCTGCGGCGTCAGAAAACGCTGCAGGTGCGACGCAACCTGCGGCTAGCACGAGCGAATGCACCGCGTCAGCGAGAAGCGAGCCGGGTGCAGCTGCGCGCCGCCAGCGTGCGACTACGTCGTGCACGAGCGGCTCGCGCGCGGGTCGCGGTAGAGCGCGTAGCGCGGCACCCAGAAACGCGACGCAGGCCGTGCCCAGCACGGCGTCGGTCCCCGCGAAAAGAAGGTCGGCGCAGGCCCCAGCGGTCGCGTGTACAAGGTGCTCGGCAAGGGCGCCAGCGTGCGCGAGCTCGGCAAGCATCTCGAGACACTCCGGCAATAGCGGCGTCACAGCCACCGCTGGGGTAACCGCATCCGGTGTCGTTTCCGGCGTCGTCTGTACCGAAGTCGCTACATTCAGTGTCCTGGACCCACGCATTGCCATGGCGAGCACCGCAACGGCCTGCGCGGCGTCACGCTCGTCCCAAGGCACCTCCGGCTTGACAAGCTGGTACCGCAGAAGCAGTGCGCACGCCGGGAGCGCGGCCTCGCCTGCGAGTAGCGCGCGCGCGCGGCGCGCGGGCTCGAGCGCCTCGGCGTCGACAACGTCGGCGGGGTGCACGCGTCGCAACGCCCGCTCGAGGCCGCGCAGCGCCGTGATATCGCCGCCCAGGAATGCGGCAAGGCGCGCGAAGTAGTCGGCTGCGTGAGCCGCGCGCAGCTGGCGCGTGTCCATAGCAGAGGTAGTGGACTCCGGTGGACAGGAAAGTTAGTAAGGGTTCAGGGTTGGCATGCGGCGGCGCGTCGCAGGCGGCGCGCGCGGCGGCGCTGGTTAGGGTACAGGCGCAGGTGGGTAAGGACTCGCGTCGCTGCGCGTTTTGACGCACGTGCACGGCAGGTCAGAGCCTGTGCCAGATCCCGCACGCAGCTGTGAAGCGTGGCAGCGCGCACGCGACGCGGCCAGACGCAAGCGGCTCGTTGCAGCGGGGTCTAGAGGCGCGCCCGACCGCATGAGTCAGCATGTCGAAGCTCGGGAAACCGAAGTTCAACCCGCGCAACACCTTCGACCCCGCGCTGCGGCGCGTGAGCTCGGCCAGCTCCGTCGGGCAAGCGCCTGCCGTGCGCGATGCACTGGCGCTGGCCGCGCTGTACCACCCGCCCTTGCACCCCCTGCAGTACGAGACCGCGGCGCCGGCGCCTTTCCGCACCGCGCACGCCGCTCACGAGCGCACCGCGGACGAGCTCTTTATTTCGGACGAGTTGCGCGCCGAGCTGGCTGCGCGCAACGAAACGACGCTCCAGATCCTGCCCGTGTCGAACTTGCCCGAGTTCGTGCACGTGTACCACTCGCTGATGCCACTGGACCTCGGGAACGGGCACAAGGACCGGCTCGCGTTCGGCCGCGCGTGCTACCGGTACAAGGCAGTGAGCCACCAGGACGGCAGGACGTACTGCCTGCTGCGGATTGACGGGTTCGACGCGGGCGGGGACGAGCGCCGCGTGCGGCTTGTGAACCGCTGGACGCGCGTCGCGAGCGCCGGCGTCGTCGGTGTCGTCGAGGCATTCACGACCGCGGCGTTCGGCGCGCCGGCGCTCGTTGTCGTGCACGAGTTCTGGCCGCTGAGCCGGCGGCTGAGTGAGCTCGCGCATGCGTCCGAGAGCACGCTGTTCGAGATCGCAGCGCAGCTATTTGTAGCGGTGCAGGCCGTCCACCGCCGCGGGCTGGCCGCTCGCGTGGTCAATGAGCAGTTCGTACTGCTTTCCGGCGAGTCGCGCGTGCGCCTCGGCTCGGTCGGCGTGCTCGACGTACTCGAGCCGCGCGCAGACCTCGACTCCGCGCAGGCCCAGGACTTTGTGGACCTCGCCGGTGTGCTGCACCGTCTTGCCCGCGGTGCCGCCTCCGCTGGCCGGCGCGCACTGGAGACGGCGCTGCGCGCCGGCGACACGGCCCTCGCCGAGTCGCTACTCGCGCCGCACCTTGCCGCGCTCGCGGACGCCGCGCTGACGCGCGTGGACGCGCTCGAATCGGATCTAGGCCGCGAGCTCGCGAACGCGCGGCTCGTGCGCCTGCTGGCGAAGCTCGAGTTCGTGCTTGCGCGCACCGCGGTCGACCCGCGCGGCGAGCGGTACCCCCTCGTGCTCTTCCACGAGTATGTGTTTGCCCAGCGCACGGCCGACGGGAGGCCCTCGCTCAACCTGGCGCACGCGCTGGCGGCGCTCAACAAGCTCGACGCGGGAGTAGACGAGAACGTGCTACTGACAGATAGCCACGGCACGCGGCTCGTCGTGAGCTACAAGGACCTGAAGGCCAAGTTTAGTTACGCATTTGACCTCATGGCCAGCGAGCACGGGCGCAAAGCGGCGTAGCCCGACAGCGCTGCTGCTGCCGGACCACCGAGCCTGAATCCTCGATTATATGTGTGCCTTCCCCGACAGCAGACGAGCCTCTCGCCTTCGCGAATTAAGACCGCCGCGTGCGGGCTGCGGGGCTTGATAGTGCGACCCCGCAGTGCAGACCAATGGTGCGGCCCGATAGTGCGGCTCGAAGCCGGTCAGTTGTACCCTTACGACGGCTCGCGACCGAAAGCACACCCCCAGCGCGCGCAGATAATTTGGGTCGTGGTGGAGCCCGTGAGCGCGGCGCTGAGGCTATCCGCGGGCGTACATTTGGGCGCGGCTAGGTTATGGTATCTGCTCTTCCGTGTCGTGTAGCCTCACGGCACTCGCGCGCCGACGCGGCCGTCGTTGTCCTGTGGCGGATACGCGGTGTGCAGCTGCTGCGAAGAGCCAATCGCCGCCGCAGAGGGCCGTACCGGGCCCGGCCGGCGTGTGCCATTGCGCACTCCCGCAGATAGCAGTAGCTAGCTAATGTACGTAGACGCTATTTCCACCAGTTTTTGTCCCGAGTGCTGCGACTTGCAGTGCGTGGCGCGCAAAGGCGACGTGCGCAGCCCTCGCCCACTTACCTGCGTCATGGAACTCGACGAGACGAAGCTGAACCAAGCCGTGCTCGACTGGCTCGCATGTACCGAGGGGTTTGCACTCGATGCCGAGAAGATGATGCGCGCATTTCGACAGCTGCATGCGGACACCGATAACATCGAGATGCGCGCGGAGCTCGTGCGCGCGCACGTAGCGGCCCACGAATATAACATGTGCTGTGCGCTACGCAGGATCCGGGAGTACTTCGCCGATTCATTCAACGGCATTTCCCCTGTGGCGGCTTGTCTGGAGCGGGATCTGGAGCTGGCAAAGCTGGCGAAGGCCGTCACCGGCGGCGCTTCCCCTGATGACGTATTCAAAGCAGCAGCGGCGCTTGTGGAGAAGACGCGCCGCGAGAATGAGAGCGCCGTGGACCAGATGCGCATGAAGGTTGGCGCGATGCTTGCTACGATGGTCACGGGCAAGCCTTGCCCCACGCCAGACATCACTCGAGGAGTGGAGAGTCTCGAATCGAATCTGGTACGGGCTAATAGCCGTAGTGAGTATAAGATCGTTGCCGAGACGCTGTTCAAGACGCTGGAGGCATACAAGAACAACAACGCGTCTGCGAAGGAGCAGCCGGCGGCGTGACGCGCGTTGCCCGTTCTGGGCGCCGCGGCGAGGCGGCCGGGCTGCCAAGCGACGATAATGCGCACGGCTGGTATATGCGCGCATGTAAACTACACAAGCGGAGTATTTGATTATTGCGGCGCTGCTACAGTACACTCGCTGCTCCAGCGGCCACGCCCTATTTCTTGCCCTTCTTCTTCTTGTTGTTCTTCTTCTTCTTGGACTTCGCCGTCGACGGCTCGGGCTTCTCGGCCTCGGTGGGTCCGGTGACGGGGGTCTCGGCGGGCGGAGCAGTGGTGGCAGGGTCAATCTCGGCGGTGAGCCCCGTCGGCTGGCTCTCCTCCGACGGCGTGGCCTGCTCGGGCTTGATCTCTTCAATGGGCTCGGGCTTGGTCTCCTCAGACGTGGCCTCAGAAGTCACCTCCGCCAGAGGCGTGGCCTCGGCGCTGGCCTCGGCGCTGGCCTCGTGAGCGTGGCCCTTGTGCGTTTCGCTCACGGCGTGCTCAACCGTGGGCACGTTCTCGTGCCCTTGCGGCTGCGGCGCCGGCTCGGAGCCCTTGGCGGCGTCGGTGTCGGCAGGGAGATCGCCGCTGGGCGGCTCCGTCGCGGCCTCGGCGGCGGCCTTGTCCTCCGCGACGTCGATATGCGGCTTCTCGGTACGAGGTTCACTCTCCTCGGGACGCGCAAGCGTCTCCTCCGTGGGCACGCGCTCGCGCGACACGCCGATGTGCTCGCGCGCGTTGTCCGCGACGTGCTCGTGCGGCCGCGAAAGATACTCGCGGGGGTCCGTGGGATCCACCTTGCCGCCATCCTGCTCCTCCTTGGCCTCGGCGAACTCCTCGTCGTCGTCCTCTGGCTTGGGCGCCTTCTCCTCCTGGGGCTCTGAGGGGATGATATTCGCTGCGCCCTCGGCCTCCTGCTTCTCCTCGCGCTGGGCCTTGGACTCGGCGTGCGCCTCGATGACCGCCTCTGCCTCGTCGCCGTCTTTCGCGGCGTTACCAGCCTCGCTGTTCTCGGCACGCTCCTCGCCCGCGGCCTCGCGGCGCTCGCTCTCCTCCTGCGCCACGTGGTCCGCGACCTTGAGGTCGTTGCACGTGCGGTCAAGCTCATGGTGATACTGCTGCAGCTTGGCGATCGCACGCTTGCGCGTCGCGCGGTCCTGCTCGTTCGCAATCTGCACGTTGTCAAGCGAGATGGTCTTGGCCAGGATGATCTCGCTGAGCACACGGTGCTCGTCCTCGCGCGCCTCGCGGTCCTTCGGCGGGTCCTGGATGAACTGCTCGATGCGCTGCCCTAGCTCGGTCTCGACGGAGTCCAAGATCTTCGAGATCTCTTCCTGCGGGGCCAGCTGCGGCAGCGACACCTTCGGCGCGCGCGCCACGCGCTGCGCGCTGATTTCGGTCTTATTCGCGACGCCGTACGACTCGAGTGTCTTGCTCGGCTCAGCCAGCTTCCGCCGGCTCGACTTCACGCTCAGCACCAGCTCCTCCTCGGGCACGTTCAGCGCGCGCGCCGCTTTGCGCTGCAGCGTGCCCACAGGCACGTGCTTCTCGCCGTCATAGTCGTTGCTGTCAAACGCGATGCGCGTCACCTTGCCGTCGTACGCCACGCGCACGCTCTCGACGCGTCCGGACCGCAGAAGACTGCTGAACAGGTTTCCCATGGCGAAAATTACAGGGTTAGGTCTGACCGCCCAGCGCTGACGCCGCGTCGCCGCCCCTGGCCAGGGGCTGCCCTAGCCGCGCGCTTCAGCCGTTTAGGGCGCGCCTGCACCGCTTAGACATGCGCGCCGCGCCCGCGCGTGCACGGCGACGCTCGGCTGTTCTCCCGCTGGCCGCGCGCCGTGCCTGCTGCTCGCCGACACGCCGGCTGGTACTCAGGTAGGAAACTGGCGCGCCTTGATAAGTTATTATTTTTAGGAGTCGCTAGCGAGCATGTGCGCGTGCGCCCTGCAGTCACTGCGTACGCGCGTGATTGGCCTTTAAAAGAGTTGAACAGTATATTTTTGTGACTGATTCGAGCTGTAGGTGATGCTGTTCACAGCTCAAGTTATCAGTAGTAACGCCTCATCAAATGTATATATGCTTGATAGAGCGGCCCAAGGACGAGCGGGCTCCAGAGGGGTCCGCGCTGGCGTGACACGGCACGCTGTGAACTAGCTTTTACGAATGCCTTATATATTGAATACCTTATACTCCAATACTGCGCGCTGTATACTCTGGGCACGCTGATGGCAGAGTCAGCTCTCTCGGGGGTGAGCAGCAATCCCTTCAATGATGATTTCAAAGCACAACGATATTCTGAGTAGCATACGCCCTCGCGGCTCAGAAGTGAAGTGGCCCGCGCTTGTGCGCAGTCGCTGCCGCGCTGCCGCACTCGAGTGCCACAAAAACACTCAGCTGATGATTAGTCATTAACATGTCGGACTCGTTGAAACAAGCTACCGCGATCGCGCTGGGTCCTGCCCGTCCTATTCTCGTGAATGTGGCGTGGTTCGCGCTCGGCGTCGCGTTTTTGCAGTCGCCTCTCGCCGACTACCTGACCCCGGAGATCTAGATCTCGATTGCCGGCCCTGCAAAGACGGCGCGCGGCCCGAGCGCCCTCTTCTCATGTCAAAAAAGAACGTTGACGCGCACGCACTCCACGTGCTCAGTTCGTTTGCTCGAGCTTCGCTACGGAGCCATCTCTACACTCTATTCCGGGACCTTGTATAGACTCTACGAACCTTAAACGTGTATATAAAGAGCGAGGCGCACTATCAGCTTGGTGATATGGTTGGCGGTTCACGGACAGTTGCGAGCCCTACGTGGAGGCAAAACAAGTCTTTCCAGGATCTTGCTCCTCTTCTCGACGACTGCGTGTCGCTGGATCTCGATAAACCCGGCCAGCAGGCCTGTGCCGTGAAGGCGCCAGGAGAAGGCTCCGCTTATCACGACCTAGTGCACGTCGCAGCGAGGCCCACTCCTGTGTCAAGGCGGTCATCCCCGTTGCCTGTGTACAAGCGGCCGTTCTTGGAGACAGCAATGAAGGGCTGCAAGGGCTGCGAGTATGACCCGGACGCGGGCAACGAGAAGCGATCGCTTCCCCCTAAATTCGGGCGGCGCAGCCTTGACGATGGCCCTGCGCCTCCTGTGGTGGATCCCAGCGTGTGGACGCGCCGCTGCTTCGCCCCGAACCCGCGCCGTAAGCTAGTGCGTAACCCCGACGTGCCTCTTCATGAACCCAGGCCCGCTTCGTCCACGCTGACGGGCGTCGTGAGCGCCACGCAGCAGCTCCGCGAGGAGATTGTTCTTCTGCGGGCGTCACGCAATCTAGCGATCGCGGAGGTGCATGAGCTGGGCGCATGGTACCGCCGGGAGATCGAGGCTGTGCACGAGCTGCAGACGAAACTGCGTGCGCTGATCATCGACTTCCCCGGGGGCTGCGTTGCCCGAGAAACTGGGGCTGCACCTTCTCCGCCGCTCCCGCGTACACGCAACAGCTTCTGTTACTACGTGGCAAAGACGGCTCGGATCGTCCTTACGGGCCTTGGCCTCATCGTGGCCATCGCTGCAGTAGTCGAGCGGTGTGTTCCTAATGTCGAGAGCCTGCTTACGGACCAGACTCAAGGCGAATTGCAGTATAAAGATCATAGCCTGACTATGTGGTTAGTGGGTCTGTACTGCGCAAGCATGGGATCGGTCGTAGCGCGTACGTGTTGGCCGGGCGGCAACTGATCTGCTCTACTCACTAACTCTGTAGCCTCTGCGTGAACACGTACTTCGGGGCACTCGCTACCGGGGACGAAATCTGCCTCGTGAAGCGACGATACGCACGACCCTGGTTGGGTTCGCGCCACGACAGATCGCGAAAGGTTGGTACTGGCAGAATGTTATATGTAGCATCCCCGGAGCGAGGAGCGGCGCATGAAATCGCCACAGTAGTTGGTCCATAACGTAGTATTCAAAATTTGCGGAGAACTCGCTGCTACTGAAGTACTAATTGCCGTTAAAGATTAAGGATAGGGTGGAGTCCGATGATTATTTGCGTGATCGAGTGGTGCTGTACGAACCCTGAGCTGCTGATGCACTGAAACCACTGACCTCTGATATGCTGATGCTTCGGAGCATTCGATCCCGGGGGGGGCCTAATGCGAGAACGCTGAACCATTGCGAATTCCTTCAAACTGTGTACTTGCGCACGCTGCGAACGGCCAAACCATACCAGATGCGGGCTAGTCTCTCCGCGGCAACCGATCGCCCAAGCATGCTGTGCACCGAGTTTCGGATCGTGTTCAGTGCCGCGCTTATGACAAAAATCATGGTACAAGAGTATAGCATTTTCGAAGGAACTACGAAAAGCCGACCTTTGGGCTAAGCCGTAAACCCAAGACCGGCTTCCGTGGCAAAACTGCACGGTAAATAAAGAGCTCAAGCACCATTAGAGAAGCCCGATAGGTTCACTAGCTACCATGACAACTCGGGAAGCAGCACTATAATATATATATGTCCCTCAGGAAGCCTGTAACAGGACACACTGCGGCACGGGACGGCCGTCCCACAGCGTCAGTACCGCGGGTTCCCCCAAGGGTGCTCCTTGATATAGTCTGCTCCGTACTCGTCGTACTCCTGACGCGAGACGAAAGCGTTTTTATTGTTCGCGGCCCACAGCGCGATGCCACGCCAGGCGTCCAGACCGACGTCGTCCGACTTCGATACGGCGACCTGCGTACCCGCGGGTAGCGTCTGCACGAGCTCGCGCTGGAGCCGCGCGGCAAGCCCCTCGACAGCTGCGAACCCGCCGCTGAGGACGACGTTTCTTGCGAGCTGCGGGAACTGCTTGAGCGCGTAGGTGCACACCTCGGCGAGCCCTGCCTGGTCGAGGCCGACCATGGCCGGGTCGAAGAGCGGTTCCACCACGCGCGCGCGCTCGACGTTGACGTTCAGCTGGTACTGCTGCGCACTGTCGTCAGCGCTGTACGGGCGCGCGCCCCACAGAAACTTGTGAACGACGGACTGCCGCCAGTCGGACTGCGGCTCAAACTCGGCGAGCGTGAACGTCGGGTCATGCTCGAGCAGCTCGCCCTTCAGGCGTGCGGCGTCGGCGTCGAGGTCGCGCGGCTCCTCCTCCTCCTCGGCGAGCAGGTCCTCCTCGTCGACGGCCGCGCGCTTGCTGGGCACAGCAAGACTCAGACTCTGCTTGAAGCGCAGACGGGGGTTCTGGCGCAGGCGCTCGCGCGCGGCGAGCGCGTCCGAGACCTCGCGCAGCTGGACGCGGCGCGCGTCGGCCCAGCCGCGCAGGTCACGCTCGCGCCACTGCTCGTCCTCGAGCCGGGCCTGCTCGAGCGCTGACTGCTCGGCGGCCTTTGCAGCCTTCGCGCGCTGGCGCGCGTCGTAGCTCGCCTTGAGTAGGCGCTGCCGCCGCTTGAGCTGGAGCTGCGAGGCGTCGAGCTCGGCATCGTCAACCTCGAGCAGTGAGGTGTCCGGCATCGGGTCGTCGATGGGCTCGCCGCGCGCGCGCCGCAGCGAGTTGTCGAGGCGCCGGATCTCGGTGTGCACGTCGGCGAGGCTGTCGAATCCTGCCTCACGGGCTTCTGCCGCAGCCTCAGCCTCGGTGTCGAGCTCGTGCAGCAGGCGGCTCTCGAAGTTGCGCAGGCGCTGCAGCTCCTCCTCCTGCTGGCGCAGCCGCTGCGCGCGAGCGGCCTGCGCCTGCTCCTGCAGCCGCTTTCCGCTCTCGCGGCGGCGCTGTGCCTGCTCCTGCAGCTTCAGCGTGTCCTCCGACGTCTCCGGGACGGGCGCCTGCAGCACGCGCTCGAATTGCGGCAGCCGCTCGAGGTCGAGAACCTCGCGCGTGAATTGGCGGTAGTCGAGCGCCACAAAGCAGTGCTTCTCGACGATCTGCTGCACCTCGAGCGCCGTGACAGGCGCCGGGAAGGTCGGGTACTTGAGCACGAGCAGCGCGTGCATGTACTCGCGCGCGTGCCGCGCGCCGAAGTTGATACGCCGCGCGTGCGCGAGCTGCGGCTGGTTCTGCACGACCGGGAGCACGACGCTGGCCTCATTGCCTAGAAACACGAGCAGCGCGTCGCCATTGTGTGACTGCGTGGCGAAGTGGGCGGCGCCCAGCGCGTCGGCGCCGAACGCGACGGCCGGCGCCGCGTAGCCCTCAAACAGCAGTTCCTGCATCGTACGGTGTGGCAGCAGCGGCGCGAGCAGCGGCTCGGAGACTGCGACTGGCGCATCCGTGTACCCGACGAGGTCGAACGCGTAGTCGAGCAGCGCCTCGGCCGTGTCCCAGTTCGTGAGCAGCGGGCCGTCGAACGGCGAGCGCGCGGCGGCGCGCGCGGTGGGATCGAGGAGCACGTCGTGGCCTGCGAGTGTGCGCTGCGCGCCGGACTTGCGGTCGCGGAAGCGCGCGGCACGCGCGGCGAACGCGTGCGCGGGCGCTGGCGCACCCGCAACGCCCACGCGCGTGACAGCGCTGCCAAAGTCGAGCACGACCGGCGCGTCGGGGCTTGCGGCGCACGCGTGGGACGCCGGCTCGGGGCCTGGCGGCAGCCACTCGCGCAGAATCTCCATGCGGCGATGACGCGCTGCTGACGCGGCGCTGACTACGCGCGGCGCGCGGCGATCGCCGTTTGCATGACGCGGCGGCTGCGAGTGCCGTACTCGCTGCGGCGCAAGCGCGTGCGCGCGAGCTTCAGCAAGTACTCCGTATACAATGCGATGACGTGGCGTAAGGACCGGCCACGCACAACGCAACACCGGCAGCTCTTCTTTGCGAAGCAAGAGTCGCGCGCGTACCACGGCGACCGGCTCACCGAGCGCCAGTTCAAGAACCACTTCCGGGGCGAGCAGCCCGTGCTGGCGCCGCTGGCGCGCGCGCGCGGCACCGAGGCAGAGACGCCCTTCGGGCTGCAGACGTACGTCGCGCTGGAGCGCCGCCTCGACTTCGCCGTGTTCCGCGCGTTCTTCGCGTCGAGCGTGCGCCAGGCCGCGTCGTTCATCCTCAAAGGCTCGGTCCTCGTCAACGGTGTGCGCGTGCGTAGCCCGGGATACCGCCTGCGCCCGAACGACGTGTTCTCGGTGACGCCGCTGCGCGTGCTGCAGGCGCTCGGCCGCCCCAAGCCGGCGCCCGTCGAGAGCGTGAAACTGACGAACCGCATTATTTCGCGGTTCAACAAGTACCTCGAGCGCTGCCGCGCGCGGCCGGAGGCGATGCACGCGCAGCGCGTGCGCAACCGCGCTCGACACCACGAGTACGCCGCGCGGCACGCCGCGCGCGCGGACCGCCGTGTTGGCGCGCAGCTCGCGGCGCTCGAAGCGGAGCACGAGCAGGCCCGACAGGCGCTGAGCCCGGCGCGTGTGCTTCGCGCGGTGGTTCTGGGCGAGTTCGCGCCGCGGCGCGCCGTGCAGGGCACCTTGAGCGAGATCCGTGCGCTGTATGACCCTGCCACCGATCTTCTGGATGCCGGCGTCGGCGCCGTGAGCCCCTCTGCTGATGCCGTTGCTGCTGCTGCTGGTGACGGCGCGGCCGGCGACGGCGCGGCCGCAATGAATGCTGGCGAAACCGCCACGCGGAACGCAGACACGGCAGAAACATTGTCTGCCGCCAGAAATGCGGCCGATGCTACGCGTCCGCAGGCTGCGAGCACAGCCGAGGCCGAGGGTCAGAAGTCTGCACCGGTGCCTGCGCCTGGTGGTGACCCCGGCGCAGCCGCTGCCCCATCCAGCGCCGCAGCAGCGTCCGCCACACCCAGAATGGAGCCGGCACACACGTCGAACCCGAAACTCGGCGCGCTGCTGACGCGCGTCTGCGAGAGCGAGCTGGCGGCACTCGATGAGGAGTTCGCGCAGCGGCGCGCGGCGCTGGACCCCGACGCGTACGACCCGGCGTGGGTGGACCGGCTGCCGGCGCCGCTGGAGCCGCTGCCGGCCGACGCGGACCCGCGCAAGGCGCGCGCGAAGCTGCCGTTCTCGACGACCGGCGGGCGCATGTACGGCCTGTCCGAGCCGGGCAAGCCGTACTTCACGCCATGGTCGCCGCGCCAGTTCGTCGCGCCGTTCGCCGTGCTGCCGCACCACATCGAGATCTGCTTCGAGAGCTGCCACGCCGTGTACATGCGCGACCCCGTCGCGCGGCCAGGCCTGTCCGAGGTCATCTCGCCGTTCAGCCTAGACATGCACGAGCGCGCGTACCTCTGGTACGTCGCGCGGCGGCGGAAGAACCTGCCCCGGCTGGACTGAGCTGCGGCGGTTGCGCGGCGCGGCGTTCGCCCTGCTTGCCGCCCGGCTATTAAAATTAAGACTTCGCGTGCAGACGCGCTACGTAGCAGCTAGAATAGAGTTTTGCACCAGTGAGGGCGTGCTTTCGCGCCAGGAGAACGCCGCCGCGGCACGGCGCACGATGGCGAGTACAGCGCGGACGCGCTCCCTGCTGTGGTCGGCGAGAAAGTACGCCGGCGCGCGCAGGAGAGTTTCTGCAGCGCCACTCCGGATCGCGAACGCACAGCCGGCGAATTCTGAGTTGTAAAGGCGGCCCCCGCCCGCGTGCGGCTACAAGATACAGCGCACGGCTACGCGTGCTTAACGACCTGGCTGCGCACCTGCCCGTCGACGATGTTGTGCACGATCTGCTCGCCGAGCGAGAGCTCGCGGAACGCGCCCGGCGCACCGTCCGGGATGTTCACGTTGATGGCCGTGCTCTGCGACGTGAAGATGTCGAGCCCGACGCTCTCCTCGCTGAGGTAGATGCTGCCGTTCGCGCTCTGGTCGATCATGAGCGACGGCAGGTGCCCCGTCACCTGGATGCCGAAGTCCGTGCTGTTGACGACGTCGCAGCTGGCGACCATGCTCTCCACGAGCAGGCCGACCTTGCGGCTGCGCGACAGCGAGAACGTCGCAGCCTTTCCCGTGATCTTGATCGTGCAGTTCGCGCAGTTGTCGATCTGTATGCTCTGCCCGAACTCGGCCGCGATCTCGACGTCGTGCTGGTCGCGCAGGTCCTCGACGAACCACTTCTGGTCGACGCGCTCGACGCGCGGCTTCAGCGTCTCTGCGGCCGCGGCGGCCGGCTTCGGCTTCGGCTTCGCGACCCCAATCTTGGGCTTCGCGCTGCGCGGCACCGGCGGCTTCTCGTTCTTCAATGTCGCGCGGCTGCTTGGCTTCAGAGACGACGCAATCGACTCGCCCTTGCTTAGCTCGCTGAACACGCCGGAAAGACCGCCGCCCGCGGCCGGCGCGGCCGCGGGTGTCGGACCCAGGTTCGCCGTCAGCTGGTCCACCGACGGCGGCGGCGGCGCAGGCGGCGGCGCACCACCGCTAGCGGGTGCGTCGGCTGCGCTCGCGCTCGCAGCCGGCTGCTCCGCGGCCCGCGTGGCGCTCGGGACGTAGTCCGGGCTGACGTTCCAGGTCAGGCCGTCGGGGCACGTGCGGGCGACGGCAGCCTTGAGCCCGTCGAGGTAGGCGACGAACGCGTCGACCCATGGGCGCGCGTCCTTGTTGTCCTTGAGCACGCGGTTCGCGTAGAACATGGCGCTGTCCTTGATCTCCTGCACGAAGTTCGCGGCCTGGCCTTTGCCCTCGATGGCGACCCAGCTGAGCGCCGGCGCGCCGGCGGCCACGGTTGCGAGGTGGTTTGCGTACTGCGAGCTCGGCGGCGCCGCGGCGCGCAGCTCGTCGACCTTCGTCGCGGCCGTGCCCATCGCCTGCAGCAGGTGTGGGAACTCGTCAAGAGAAGGCTTTCGCATGCTCACGGCCTTCTCGACAACCTTGAGCATCTCGTTGACAGCATCGCGGAACGCCGCGGCCTGCACGCCGACGGCGCTGTCGAGGCCTTCGCTCAGCTTGACGAACTCGGCGAGCGTGTCGTCGAGCCCGGTGAGCGCGTCGAGTACGGCGGGCATCTCTACGATCTGCTGCGAGCTCACAGGCACGCGCTCGGCCGTGCGGACGGACGTCCGCGGCGAGACGTGCTCGGACGCAAGGGACGCCGCGCTCAGCGCGCTGGCGCCGCTCGCGCTCGTGCCGCTCGGCACCTTCTTCATCTCGATGTCCTTCTTCTCGGAGAACACAACAATGTCCTCGAGCCGCGACGCAGCCGCCTCGAGCCGCTTCAGCACCGTCGACAGGTTGTAGCCGTCCATACGGTAGGAGGCGGGGCGCCCTAGCCCCGTTGCGGCGCCGCCCGCGCGCGTGCTTGCGCGCGTAAGCAGCGCGCTTGAATTATGCGGCCGGCGCGGCGCAGCCGCCGGCTCCAGGGGCGCGTGAGTGCGGGACCGCCTGTGAACAGAGTTTCGCGTTGGTCGGCTGGCTGGCGTGCTGCTGTGTGCGCATTGATGCACACACTGTAAGGCGATGTAAATCAGGAGCTGAATGTACTTCGTATTTAGCTGCGTTTACACCCTACCGTGTGATTTATCGGCCATTATCGCTCTCATGGCCGTATTACAGGTGCTTCTGGCTGTTCTGCCGGATACTTATCGTGGATCGCGCGTGCGGCGGCTAGTTTGAAGCTGTACCAGCATTATGAAACTGTCCACAACACGCCGCCGGTCCTCGAGAGCGCGATCCGGAGACCTTTTACTGGGCCTGACGCGGCAGGTCAGGCGCTGCGAGTGAGAATGAGGTGTGAGGAGGTTTTGAACCTACTGTGAGCTGTTGCAAAAGCTTTTCTAGGCTGCACTGTGCGCCAATGATCTGCGGCGGGCGCAGGTCAAACACAACGCGCCTCATGCACATCTTATGGATGCCGCCCCTGCTCGTGGACGACCTGAGTGACGCTGGTCTAAGCGTTGTAGAAACCCCGGGTCTTCCAGCCGCTGAACACAGCTGTGGGCTCGGCACTTCTTTAGTTTCTGTGCCGACCACCAGCTTCTTTGGTACCAGATCTATCATTAGGTGTCAGCCCACGCGAGTGACCAATTGACCCCAACGCCAACGTAAGAATAAAGATCACAAGTAGTAATGCCACGCAACGCAAAGATTATAACGTGCCAAGTCGAATCAGGCTACCCACATCGAGCATCAGTTAGTAGCGCGCCATATACGGCACTGCAAGCCAGCTTGCGCTGCAGGATTTTCCGCTGGCGGCTATTAGGCAGTCTAAACATAAGGGTTATAATTGTCTCTAGCCTATGATGCGAGGGATTCTCTGCTAACCACCCAGCAGCCCACGCAGCTGTCAGCGAAGGCATCACGCGTCATAAACGACGCTGCCGCCGTCGGCCACATCTGCGCCGGCAGGCACCAAAACGGACCGCACGCATCCAGAATCCGCGAGCGAGCCGCAGCACGGCATCCGCGCCTGCCGCGCCGGTCGCGCGCAAGATGCACATTAGTCTAAGCGTACTTAGCGAATATCATACAGCGTCCGTGGACGTCAGAAGCGGGCCGCAGATCGACCCATGCGCTATGCCGACCAGAATTTATAGGTGAGCGGCTCCTTCACGCTGATGGGCTCGCTGTCGGCCTTCTCCTCGGCGCGCCTCGAGACCGCGAGGCGCGGCGTCTGCGTGGCGAGCTCGCGCGCCTGCTGGGCCAGCGCGGCCGCCTCCGGGGGCTGCGCGGTGACGGCGCGGCGCAGCAGCGCGCTCACGGCGTCGGCCTGCGTGTTCAGCGCGAGGCGGTCGGCGAAGAGCTCGAGGCGTTCCGACGCGAGCGCGCGGCGCTGCGCGTCGAGCGCGGCCTCGAGCTGCGCGTACTTCTCGGACTTTAGCTCGAGCTTGCGCAGTTGCAAGTCGACGAGTTTGGAGAGCGTCACGTCGGCGGCGTCGCGCGCAGTGTCGCGCGCCGCGGCCGCGCGCGCCGGCAGCTCTTTAGGCGCCTGTTGGAGGAGTTCCTTGACCTTTTCGAGCAGGCGCGTGTCCGGGTTGGCCTGCTCCGGCGCGACGCGCGCGCCGGCACCCTGCGGCTTCTCGAGGTACTCGTCCTCGATGGGAAGCTGCAGGAACTTGGCGAGGCAGCTCTCGCGCGAGCGCGTGCCGACGTGGTACGCGATCTGGTCCCAGTCGTTGTCGAACATCTCGACGCCCTCGAGCAGCAGCAACAGCTCGGTGTTCGACCACGTGCTCAGGTCGACCTGGCTCTGCTCGAGCTTGATGTAGTCTGCCGCGGTATAGTTGGCCGGGAACAGGCCCTGCTTGAGCGCGGTCGCGCTGACGACCTGCTTCGACTGCAGGTTGTGGAAGCGCAGCTTCGTGACGTCGTCGGCCGTAGTGAAGCAGTTGTACTGCCGCGTCGTCAGCGCCTGGAACCGCCGCTGGTGCTCCTCCATGAGCGCCATCGCGTCGCTGGACGTATCGTAGACGGAGCGCTTCAGCACGAGGTTCTTGGCCGGGCCCGCCTGCGCCGCGGCCGCCGCCGCGTCCGCGGGCGCGCCCGCCGCGGCCGCCGTGACCTCGGGCGCGGGCAGAGGCTTCAGACCTTGCGGCGCGTCGAGTGTGATGAGGAAGTGCCCCGTGTACTGGGGGCCGAGGATCGACGGCCGCGTCTCCGGGTCGATCTGGTAGTTGATGAGCCCCCAGTGCTCGAGGAACTGGTGCACGCGCAACAGCGTGCCGACATCGCTCGCGAGGTTGCGCCGACACGCGGTGAGCGTGAGGTACTCGGCCGGATTGAGGCGGTATGTGTCCACCATGAAGTCGCGCAGCTCTCGGTACACCTCCGGCGTCTTGGTGCGGCTCGTGCCGGCGAAGAACTCGGGCAGGCTATTCCGCTCGATCTCGTTCACCGCGTCGCGGTCGAACCATTGCGAGTAGCTCGGAATAATGACGCGGTACTGCTGCGTCGCGAGCGCTTCGTTCGCCGTCGCCATGCTGACTAATTGCTATTTGCCGGGTTACCACTGCTTCTTGGCGATGAGACCGCGCGCGGCAGAGCGCTCTGGGGCGCGTGCGCGGCCGCAGCAATGCGTGATATGTTGTTTAAACCGATTTTGGTTGTATTTCTCGCTTGCTTCTGGGGCAGCACGAGTTTCATTAGCTGGATATATGTATATGTTGTTTGTGGATGTAAAGTGGTTTCGCGGTATCTGCTGGGTACAATCGTGAATGATGCGATAGATTCCAGTCTTGGTAACCTGATAAGCCGTTAATGATGCCAATGGCTCATTCATGCGTCGCTAGCACGCCCGCGAAAGGCGATGTGGTACCTTTCCGGGTGCGCTTGACGTGAGATGTGCGCTCTCTCGATCATCCTCTGTCTTTTACATCTCTCTGAGTGTTTCACATCTATGTTTCTTTTTTCACGATGGTTCAGACTGATGATACTCAACACGACGATGCAATTGCGCTGTATATGCTGGGAGCCGACTGCGCGCATGGCCGGACGCTCGGCTCCAGCGTGGCAGGCGCTCGTGGGCTTGCCGGCCACGCAGCAGCGCAGCTCGAGCTGACGCGGCTCCGCTGCCGCGTTAACGGATTGAGGCTCGCCCGGCAGGCGCGTAATTAAATAGCGGTAATATTACATGTCTATGCGTCGCGAGGACGCGCGGAAGCGGCCGGTCAGGCCGACGCGCGAGCGGGCGCACGCGGCTTCACACCGCGCCGCTTCTGCGAGCGGCGCAGGCTCTTTTCGACGATCTCGGCGTCCTGCGCGTCGTCGAACTCCGCGAACGGCTCCGCGAGCAGCTCCTCGACGGCGTCCTCCTTCGCGGCGGCGGCGGCCGGCGGCGAGGGCCCCGTCTTGCGAAGCTTCGCGACAAAGAAGCCGTCGACGTTGTATGTGTGCGGATAGTAGCGCCGCGTGAGGTTCATTTTCGGGCTGAACTGGCGCCCGCGGAAGCTGACGAACCCCGGCACGCCGATCTCGAGGCCCGCGTCGACGAGCTCGACGTTCGGGCGCTTGCGCAGCGCGTACTCGACGACGGCCTCGTTCTCCTCGGGCATGACCGAGCACGTCGAGTACACGATGACGCCGCCGTGGGGCGACGCGTGGTCGACGCAGTCGATGGCCGTGAGCAGGAGCTGCTTCTGGAGGTGCGGCAGCTGCACGAAGTCCTTTTCGGTGCGGCTCGTCTTGACCTGCGGGTCCTTGGCGACGACACCGGTGCCCGAGCACGGCGCGTCGAGCAGCACCTTGTTGAAGCCCGTGAGCACCGAGCGGTACTCGCGCGCATCGTAGTTCGTGACGATCGTGTTCGTGCAGCCGAGACGGTGGATGTTGGCGATGAGCGAGCGCGCGCGCGCCTTGTTTGCGTCGTTCGCGAACACGACGCCCGTATCCTTCATGAGCGCGGAGATGTACGTCGTCTTGCCACCCGGCGCGGCGGCCATGTCAAGCACACGCTCGCCAGGCGCCGGGTTGAGCGCGAGCACGGGCAGGAACGAGGACGCTGCCTGCAGGATGTAGTGACCCGCGAGGTACTCCGGTGTCGCGCCGACGGGCACCTGCGAATCGAAGACCTGCAGGCCGACCTTCGACCAGCTGCCGAGCGGCTGCAGGTTAACGCCGCGCGACGTCAGCGCGTTCATGAGCTCGCGGCGACTCGTGCGCAGCGTGTTCGTGCGCAGCACGACCGGCCGCGGCGTCTCGTTGGCCTCGAAGAACTCGACGGCCTCGCTAGGAGAGAACAGATGGAAGTACTTTTCGGCAAGGTACGGCGAGTAGCCATAATACTCGCAGATGTCGGCGATGAGCCGCTCGACGTAGAACGAGCGCGGCTTGCCGCGCCCGAGCGTGCGGATGTCCTCCAAGATCTTGACGGTCTCCATGATGCGCATGCGGTAGTCCGTCGCGCTGACGGGCTCCTTGCTCTCGCCGGGCGCGTCGCCCGCGAGGCTCGCGTCGGCGGGGTCCTCCTCTTCCTCCTCCTCTTCGTCGTCCTCGTCCGCGGCGTCGAGGTCGAACTCGTCGTCCTCGGCCGCGAGCTCGTCGAAGCTGTCCATCTCGCTGCTGTCCGGCTCGTCGAAGACGCCCGCGGCGGTCTGGTCGTTCATGGCCGCGAGCGCGTCGTCGTCCTCGTCGTCGCTGAACATCGCACGCGGCGCGGCGTCGTCGCTGTCAAACAGCTCAGCCTTGGCGTTCTCGAGCTCGCTGTCCTCGGCCTCCGCCTCGGGCGCGGCCGTAGCGGCGGCGGCGCGGCCCTCGGCGGCGCGCGCGCGCTTCTTGGCGCGGCGGCCCGGCTCGCTGCGCGCCGCGCGCTTCTCGCCGCGGAACTCCTCGAGCGTCGGCGGGTCCTGCTGCCTGCTTTTCGCGCGCCTGCCCATTTTCTAGCAGCGGGGTGCAAAAAAAAAGTCTGCAGCGAAACTTTCCGAATTTGTCGTTTGTCAGCGCGGATTCAATGAGCGCGCGCATCGCGGCCGGGCAGCACGTGTTCGTGCGGCTGCCGAGCGGGAACCACAAGGTCGTGCAGGTTATGCCGGGGACGCTCGTGTCGTTCGGCAAGTTTGGGCAGGTTTCCGCCGAGGCGCTCGTGGGACTGCCGTTCTACCAGACGTACGAGATCGTCGGCAAGGACGACGTGCGGCCGCTGCCGGAGACGCTCGCGAACGAGGAGAGCGCGCTGGACGAGCAGACGGCGCTCGGCGACCAGATCCTGTACCTCGGGAACCAGACGATCAGCATGGAGGAGATCGAGGCGCTCAAGCAGCAGGGCCTGACCGGCGACGCGCTGATCAACCGCATCACTGGCGCGCACCGCGACTTCGAGAAGAAGACGGAGTTCAGCAAGGACAAGTACGTCAAGCGCAAGAAGGCGAAGTACATGCACAGCTTCGCGCCGCTGCCGATGTCTTGCGACGCGCTGCTCGAGATGTACACGGACAAGGACCCCGCGCGCGTGCTGGGCCTCGACCTGGCGACGCTCGCGCACATGCTCGCGCTCGCGAACGTGCGCCCCGGCGGGCACTACCTGGTCATGGACGAGACGCCCAGCGTGCTCGTGGCCGCTGTGCTCGAGCGCCTTGGCGGCAGCGGCAGCGTCACCATCGCGCACGAGAACGAGCACCCGAACCTGGACGGGCTCAAGTACTTCCCGCAGTGGATGCCCAGCGACGACGCGCCGTTCGCGAGCGCGCCGGTGCGGCTCGTCAGCCTGCTCGACCTGCTTCACCCGGAGGAGGCGCTGCCGTTCGAGGAGAAGGACGCGGCGCAGCTGCGCAGCTCGCAGCGCCAGCAGTATGCGCGCCAGCTTTACCGCGAGACCCAGCGCCGGTGGGTGCTTGCGCAGGCCGCCGAGGGCTTCGACGCCGTGCTCACGGCGACCACGCTCAGCCTGCCGGACATCGTGCCGCGCCTTGTCGAGTTCGCCGCGGGCAGCGCGCCGCTCGTCGTGTACTCCGCGCACAAGGAGGAGCTCGTGCGCCTGACGCTCGCGCTCAAGCCGGACCTGCGCGTGCTCGCGCCGACCATCGTCGAGACGCGCCTGCGCAGCTTCCAGACGCTGCCGGGCCGCATGCACCCCGTCATGACGGCTAGGGGCTACTCGGGTGCGCTGCTGCACGCTCTGCGCGTCTTTCCGAACGCCGCCGCTAGCGCCGTCGGCATGGGCGCGCAGCGCAAGAAGCGCCGTGTCGAGCCGCCCGTGCCGAAGCTGGAGCAGCCGGACGCCAGCAGCGAGTCGGGTAATGCGTCTAGCCACCCAGACACACCGGCCAGCGACGAGCTGCCAGAAGCACCCGAGGTCGACGACGGCGACGCGGCGGCGGCCAGCTAGACACTGCAGGACGCCGTGTCAGCTGGAACAGCCATTGGCCGCTATCCCGTGGTCTGCGCGGCGGCCTTCGCGGCGGCCCAGACCGTGCGCCATCGCCCGGCGCCGTCCTTCTCGCCGCGCACCGCCCACCCGCGCCGCGCGAAAAGCGCGACGCAGCGCTCGATCTGCATAGCGCTGCCGACCTCAAAAACGGCGCGCGTTGCGTCTGTCTCCAGCACGCGGTCGACCAGCGACTCGTAGATACCTGGCGGCTCGACCAGTGCCAGTCGCGGCTCGTGCGCCACGACGCCGGCGTCGGCGTCGGCGAGCCGCGCGATATAGGGAGGGTTGGCCACGACGACGTCGCACGCGCGCAGCGCTGGCGGCAGCGCCGCGCGCACGTCGTGTAGCTGCGCGCGGCTGCGCGCCGCGACGTGCGGCAGCCCGCGCCGGTTGAGCTCGAACACTTCGAGCGCGCGCGGAGATGCGTCGACGCCTGCGCCTGTCATCGCGGCGTTCTCATCTAGCAATGCAAACAGCACGCACCCAGTGCCCGTGCACAGGTCGAGCACGCGCGCACCGGGCGTGGCGTGCAGCTGCGCCGCGAGTTTCAACGCCCACTCCTCGGTTTCCCATCGCGGCACGAGTGCTCCAGGCCGGCACTGGATGCTAAGGCGACCGAACGGCTGCGTGCCAAGTATGTACTGCAGGGGGTACCCCTGTGCGCGCCGCGCAACGGCCTGCGCTAGCGTGAGCCGCTCAGGACCGAGAACCCCGTTCTTCTGCTCCTGCTGCAGCCAGCGCAGCTCGCGGCGCGCCTGCGCAGCCGAGCGCAGGCCTTGGGCCAGCTGCTCGAGCAGCGCACGCATGCGTTACTTAATAACGTGCCGTAGTCGAAGTCGCAAGCGGCTGTCGCAATGAGTCTGCGATCCGGGCTCTAAACTTTTGTACACTAGACGCCACGTTTTTATATAGATTTGAAATTAGTGCGCGGCAGTGCTGGGCAGTGGGCGAGTTCGAGTCCTGTGCAGCGTGCACCATTGGTGGCCACTGGTAACACCTGAGGACGGGGCGCTCTCAAGCAACGCACTGCCACGGTACAATTCAGCTACATCACTTCGTTTACGGCGGCTACTTACGGTGGACCTGCGTCTCGAGCTCCCGGATGGCTTGCACGACGCCGATGTTCTCGCGGCTGGCGGCTGCGATCTCGTCGTTCAGGCGCGCACGCACGCCCTCGAGGTGGTGCGTCTGCGCGTCGAAGCGCTCCTGCTGGAACTTGAGCACGATGTCGAACTGCCGGCGGATCTCGAAGACGCGCTGCTTGAACAGCGCGTCCTTCTCGTCGAGGTACTGGGTCAGCGACTTTTCGCCGAACTTGGACACCGCAGATAGGATCTCCATGCCGGTCATGCTCGCAGCCTCGCGCGCGCACGCTGCCAGGGCCTCCGCGTCCTCGTTGAAGCTAAGCGCTTTTGCGAGTCGGAACAGGCGCATGTCGCGGCGGTAGCGCTCGTAGAACTCGTGTTCCGTGCTCTGCATGAGATCCAGCATGTGCTCGGCGAACACGAATTCGCGCAGCTTGTTGAAGTCGCTGTGCTCGGGGTTGTCGACGTCGACCGTGCCCCAGCGGTACTCGCGCCCGCGCACGACAGCCCCGCTCGCGGTGGTCACCGTGGTGTCGCTGCAAACCAGCGCGAACGGTGGTTCGTACTGCGGCGGACGGGCGAAGCACTGGATGCTCTGCTGGTGGAGCAGCGCGCGCACGTCCTGCTGCTGCGCAACGAGATCCTCGGGCGTCATCGAGTCCGCTTTGGCGATCACCGGGATGAGGTTCGTGCGCAGGCTGATCTCGTGCATAGCCTTCAGGTCAAGCGCATGCACGCGCCCCGTGGGAGGCAGGAAGTAGATGCACACGTTGACCCGCGTGTCTTTCAGCTGCGTGCGGTCGGGCTGCTCCTCGGCGCACATGTAGTGCAGGTTCTGCGACTCGATGTAGTTCACGATTGGGACCCAGGCAAAGCCGTTGTTCACGTAGTTGCCGAACCCGGGCGTGTCGATGACCGTCAGGTCCACGTCGACGCCACGCTCGGTCACCACCTGGTGGTAGACCTCGATCTCGGTTGTCTGCACAACCTGGCTCATTTTGTTGAAGCTCTTGGGCACCTGCGAGCAGTTGCTCGCGAAGTCCGCGCCAAGCAGCGTGCGGACAAATGTGGACTTCCCCATGCTGCTCTCACCCGCAACCATGAGCGAGAACGCTGCGCCGGCCTTCTTCACGATGTCACGGCGCTGCTGGGCCACATTCCCCAGCAGGTCGCCGTGCAGGGTGTACGAAAGACAGCCGCTGCCAGGCGCAAGGACACCGTCAGCCGTGCTAGCGTCGCCCAGCGCGTCCCCGGTGGGGGCATCAGCAGGAGAGGTGTTCCCTCGCCTGCCGTCGTCGGACGCGCCTTCGACTACTAAAGGGTCGCTCTCAGGCGTGATGTCGAACATCGCGCTGATGCACGACGCGTCGCCCCCGTCCTCGTCGCCTGCGCCGTCCGCGAATTGCAACGAACGTGCAGTGTTGAACGGCGCCGTGCGTCCAGACTCGCTAGGCGCGTCCTCGGAGGTGGAGGGGCTCAGCGCCGAGCCCAGCGCGGTCGACGGCGTCAAGCTGCCAGTTGTCGCGGCGTTCGACGGCGCGCAATTGCTGTCCGTGGAGGCATTCTCCACGGACGAATGGGTGCTGTGAGGCGTCTCCGGGTCGCGGTTCATCCTGTGGCTTGCCCAGAGGGATGGCGCGATGGCGCTCGAAGGCACGGCCTCCCCGGAAGGGTGCCGCGCTAAGCGAGATAGGTTCGTCGGGCACGTGCCCGAGGTGGACCCCACATCGCAGTTGTTGCTGTGCTGCATTGGCTTCTTTACGACAGTTATATTGCGATGGCGTTGAGCGGATGGTAAACAATGCCCTAGTTGTGGGGACTTAGCGATACCCTATAAATGAGCCCTAGCCCAACACGCAACCTAACCCCATGACTTTCTACAGTTCTATTTTGTGTTTAGAGTTTGCCGACACGATGACTAACGGGCGCGCTCAGACGTGTTTTCGGTGCCCAAAGACTCAAGCAATTGGGAAGAGAGGCAGCGGCGCGAGGCCGAATTGGGAAGGATGCGACAGGCGCGAAACCGAAGGATAAATATCATAGCGCTATGCAGCACGTATAATCACAAAGAGTTAAATATTTAGTTCTGAGCCTTGATAAGAGCATTAATTTTGTCCTCACGGTTGCCGAGAGCACCGCCGACAACGAAGTGCTTGAACTTCCGGCGGACGCCCCAGCCGCCGTTGGGGTTAGAAAGCTTGAACGGGTGCAGGAAGTTGTTCACCTGCTTGAAGTTAGGACCGACGGTATAAATCTCGTGGATGACGTCCTCAATACAGATGATGCCGTACTGGCCCAGAGCCTCCTCGATGATGGAGTTGTCGCTGAGGGCGATGCGCTGCTTGTTGACCTTACCGTAGCCGCGCTTGTAGATGAGCTGTCTCACGGAGGAGAGGTTGGGGTAGCCGTAGGTGACCCAAGGCTCGACAATGCGGAGGAGCTCGGCAGTGGCCTTATTAAGACGGACAAACACGCCGGCATTGATCTGGGTGAGGCGCAGAAGCTGCAAGATCTTGCGGGGCTTGGGCGCAATCTTGTTGATACCCTTGATGCGGATAACGAACACGAGCTTCTCCTCGGCGGGAACGTAGTACTCGTTGTTGGCGCGGGCCGCACGCTTGGCACGGATCTCCTCGCGCTCGGCGTCGCGGTACTCCTTGACGTACTTCTCAGCACGCGCGAAGATGACGTCGCGCTTCTCGGCGTTGGCCTTCTTCTTCTCGGCAATCTGCTCAGCCCGCTGCTCAGCAAGCTTCGCAGCGTTCTTGCGCTTCTTCAACAGAGTCTCGGGGGGGAACACGGCGTTCGATGTGGACGACATTACTGCTGCGTAAAGAAGTTGGGCGAAAAGATCCTGGATATTTCCCTGTCGTAAGTATTCGCACGTGATTTACTATAGTTTACCGACCACTTTTTCACGCACCAACTCCCAAAAGCGTCGGCCATCGTGAAATATTACGTGATACAGCCCTGGGCCCTAGTGAGTCGTGCGCATAGATGTGCGCGTATAGATGGCATCATCCACGCCGTGGGAGGGAGTTAGCTGGAGCCAGCAAGCAAAGACAAATTTCTAGTTCAATTGCAGCAAGTTGTAGCATAACAATAGTGAAAAGTGTAGCACGCTGCTACCAAAGCGGGTTCATGAGATAAATAACAATAATGTCGACCGCAGCACCTCGACGCTGAGCGAAGGGCCGCGTGCAATGTCGGTGTTTTGTGGTTACTTCGTAATGGGATAACGCGCGAGGATATCCGGCAACCGTGCGCGAACTCTCGTACAACAGCTCGCGCAGCTGCTCCCGAAAACGCAGGCGCCACTATGTGGCCAACCCTGCGGGCCAAAGGCAAGGGTTTCAGTTGGCAGGCTTGAGAAGGCCACTGCGTTTCATGGCCAGCGCGTCCATATACGCGGGCGCAATGGGCGCTTGCGTGGGCTCCAGTGGGACGTGTGAGGCGTCGAGGTCGTGGTAGTTGGCGTCGCTGTCGTACGCGCTCAAGTCACCGCAGGACGCAAAGGGGGCCACAGCACGCTCGTCGGAGCTGCCGAGCATCTGCTCAAAGTACGCCACGCTCGAGACGTTCTGGCTGATCAGGGCCATCGGGTCCCACCCCGGCCGCGGCGTGTATCCGCGGCACACGATGAACGACTCCAGACTCGACCCTCGCGACGAGCGCGGCTTCGCGCAGGTGACGTCCGTGAACAGCCGGCCGAGCTGCGCGTACATGAGGTCGATGTCGCGGCCGCGGAAGATCTTGGCCACAAACACGCCGTCCAGCTTGAGCACAGCTGTCGCGAGCTGCAGCGCGCTGTAGACGAGCTGCGCCTGCAGGTACTCGTCCAGGTCGTGGAGACCCGTCACGTCCGGCGCGCCGTCGCTCACGACGATGTCTGCGAGCTGGCCCTCGAAGTGGCTTAGGATCTGCTTCACGGTTTCCGGATGGGTTATGTCGGCCTGAATGGTCACGACGCCCTCTATGGGTGAGATTGGCTGCAAATCAACAGAAACGATGGTGCTATGCGGCGGCGTGCACTGGCTGAGCACTTGCGACCAGGATCCTGGAGCCGCGCACAGGTCGACGACATTGGTGATGTTCTCGAGGAACTTGAACTCCTCGTTCAGCTGGAGCAGCTTGTACGCCGACCGTGCGCGGTAGCCCTCCTCCTTGGCTTTGCGGTAGTACTTGTCGCGCTTGTCCTTGCTGCTTTTTCCCATTGTTTGCGTGTGGTAGAGATAGAGACGGGGCGCTTTAAAAGGCCACTAGGGGTGACTTTAGTGTCTTTCAGAACACGCGATGCTAGCAGGTCGCGTGAGAGGTCGACTGAGTGTCGAAAGAAGCTGTTCGCCGCGCGCTAATTCCGAGTCTCGCCGGTTTTCGCGGTTTGGAATTAGTATGCTGTTAGCAGACCGGGTATGTGTGTATGTAAGCCGCCCGGCTAAAAGCACGCGAAAAAAGAGGCTGCGGCTGCAGGAATGGCAACGCAGTCGCCCAGGCGGGTGCCAAGCAGTCGTCACGTAGGGAGGCAGGTCGGCAAAGACGATTGCTCTTCTAGGCAGGACCCGGATGGCCAATTCATGCATAATTAGCGTTCATAAATAACCGTCTATAAATACACTGCGCGAACGCACACAGAGCCTAGCATGTCCACACAAGCGCGGCGGCGCCGCAAGAGGCCGCCGGAGGCCGCTGGATTTCGCCAGAGGCTGCCGGCTAGATATCGTTCAGCGCGACCGAGAGCACGCCCTTCTGGTGCCCGCGGTACTGCCTGACGATCTGCCCCGTCTGCAGCTCCCAGAGGCGCACAAAATGGTCGCTGCTGGCGGTGACGAAGTAGGCGGAGTCGGCTGTGAACGCACAGTCCCAGACCCAGCGCTGGTGCCCCCTGAGCACGGTCTCGATGCGGAAGTCCTGCTCGACGCTGCGGATCTTGCAGGTATGATCAGCCGAGCACGACGCCAGGTGGCGCGCGTCCGGGCTGAGCAGGACCTTTGTGATGTATTTCGAGTGCGCACGGAAGCGCGTGAGCGGGTGCAATGAGGTGACGTCGTTCGCGCTCGCGAGCCGCCACACATAGCAGTTGCCCTTGTTGTTGCCTGCGACGAGCAGGTTTCCGGTAGACGCGACGCTGACGCTGCGCAGCGGCACGCCGTCCTCGGGGATGATGTCGTGCGTGCACGCGTTGGCGCCGAGGTCCCACACACGCAGCACGCCGTTGTGGTCGGCGGAGATGAGCTCGCCCTGGTTCGGGTGGAGCACGACGTCATTGACGGGCGCGTGGTGCACGTAGTCGCGCTGCACCGACGGCGCGCGCATGTCCCAGATCTTCACCGTGCCGTCCTCGCTGCTCGACGCCATCCACTTGCCCTCGGACTGTACCACGAGCCCGGTCACGTTCGCCTTGTGCCCCTCGAACGTCATCACCGGGTTCGGGTCTGTCGACTGGATGTCATACAGCCGCACCGTGTGCGACCCGGCACACAGCAGATGCTTCTTGTCCTGCGTGATCACCATGCGGTTGACCTGCCCGTCGCCATGCTGGATCGTGCGACTGCACACGCCGGACAGCGCCTCCCAGAACTTGATCGTCTGGTCGTACCCGCTGCTGCAGAGGACGACGGACATGTCGTCGCTCATTGTGCTATTACTAAGTTCGAAGCAGGTGGTCGCGGCGGCGCGCGCGCGCGGCGCGCACCAATTGCGCAGCGGCAGGCCGGTATATAGCCCGCGAACACGATAACAACCGGTGAAATGGCGTTCAAAGGTCTCGTTCATTGCCTTTTTCCCGATACGCGAAGCGGAAGCATGCGCCGCTAGCTGCATCGCGGGATAGGTTCCGCGATCAACCGAAGTCCAGAATGCAAGGACTCTTTGCTGCTCTGCTTACCAGTTCTGAGGAGTTTACAATCCTGTGTTGTAGATACATTACATGTGTGGCTAGCACCTGGGCCGCGGAGCGCGCAGCCCCCGCAGTCTCAAATGCGTGCGGCATCAACGCATCGGCGCTTCGAATCGGTGACATCCTGCATTATTAAATACATATTTCCGCCATAGTCTGCCTGGTGTGAACAGTACGACTCGGA
Source organism: Starmerella davenportii (assembly GCA_030579095.1). Lineage (NCBI taxonomy): Eukaryota > Fungi > Ascomycota > Dipodascomycetes > Dipodascales > Trichomonascaceae > Starmerella > Starmerella davenportii. Next base: position 174,216 of record JAKUAD010000003.1, read on the forward strand.
CACTGATCCGAGGATCTCCAGGCTCGTGCGTTTCTGAAGCCCGTATTCAACGAACCTCGTCCATGCAAAAATGATTAGCAGCAAGAAATCCCTGGCATTTACGCGGTAGAGACTGTTAGTCGGCATTCACAAAGTCCATGTACTTAGGGCCAAGCGCCCGCTGAGTCTAGCGAACATGAAATAAGAATACTGAGTACATATCGCCATCCACTGCTCGGCACCTGCTCGGTACAGAGCCAATGGCCCGGGAAGCATTTGCAGGGTTTACGGGCGCTGTGAAGTTCCTGCAATCTCCATGCAGAGTGCGGCGACGACTACAGGGCTGGAGTAACGGATACCTCATGAGTTGCCCGTGCCCCCCTAAACAGCGCGCAGGGGGTACGCGGCAACCCGCTCACTCCACAGGCACGTAGTGCCTTCTACATAGCGGCCATAATACCGGCATGCGGCGGCAGTGCACATGCACGAACATCATGCATGTCTTACGCCATTGTTTCACATTACACATCATTGGGCGCGGTGCATCTGCGCGTTTTTTGGCCGCCCTCTCAAGCGCGCAGACCAACCCCTGCCGCACCCGCCAATGAACCCGCTAACACTGCTGGATCCCATCGTTGCGACGATGCGACACGACGCGCTCGCGGCGCAGGCCGACATCCACGCGCTCGTGAAGCAGTGCTCCACGGAGCGCGACGTAGCTGTCGTGCGCGAGACGCGCGCGCGCGCGCGCAAGCGCGTGCGGGCTGCGCAGATGCGCCAGCTCGAGCTTATAGACGTGTTCAAACAATGCACCGCATTCCTCAATAGCATCAAAAAGTCGCCGGAAGCCCAGATGGTGCTCGAGTGCGCGCGGTTCCTGCAGGAGCACTGTCCGCCGGCGCTAGAAGAGCTGCTCGTCGACCTTCCCGAACTGAGACCGATGCTCCGCGCTGAGCTGGCGCACGATGAGAATCGGCTGGTCACGCTGGTGGCCACCGAGGACTTTGAGGGAGCGCTGTCCCTCGTCGACGCGTACGCGCCGTGCACCTTTGAGCGCAATGGGCTGCCACACGCGCTGCGCGCCCAGCGCATGCAACAGCTGCTGCGCGGTTCGGACCCCGACGCGGCGCTGCGCTATGGTCGCCAGGTGCTCAGCGACTCTCCCCCGGGTGACCTTGCCCGGATATTCGAGTCGGTGCTGGAGCCGAACGCGTCGCTCGCGCCACCAACTGAACGCAAGCTGCGCCACTGGTTCCGCTCGGTTACAGGCTTTGCCGGCGGCTCGTCGATCTCAGCCATGATCTGCCTGAGCCTCTCGGCGATCAAGACGCCTTCGTGCTCACCTTCGAGCGACCAGCGCGAGCGTTGCCCTGCGTGTCATCCGGCTCTGACCGGATATGTCCGCAGCGTGCCAACCATGGACCGGTCTGAGAGTAACTTACCTGGCGATCTCGTGCTGCTGCCGACCCACGTCGTTGTTAGTCTGGAGAAGCTCCGCGAGTTCACACGAACCAACAACGAGGATCCGGAAAAGGTACTCGTGGACCCTGTTTATAAAACCAAGCACGACGAAAAGTCGTTAAGACGCGTTTTCTGCTCTTAGCTATGCAGAGAGCTCCGTGTGTGCACCTCGCTCCACCGGCCCCTCCGACGGGCTGCCACCAGCGTGGACCATACAACAGCATAGGTACGCGGATTACATCTACGTACAATACTCCAACGATAGGAGGCCGCAGACGGTCACGCCTCAGTCGCGTCGCCGTGCTTGGGCTCGAATAAATACATGCGCGCCTCGCGCTCATTCTGAGGAGTGGCCGTGCGCGCGCCGCCTTTCCGCGTGAGCTGGTGGGCGTACCCTGGCCACGTCTCCTTATTGAACGCCTGCGAGCGCTGCACAGCATACCCCGCGTTGCGAGCCAGGCGTTTGGCCTCCCACGAGTCATACGGCTCGCCAGCAAATAGAGTGAGAACGACCAGCGCGTCCAGCGCGCGGCACTCCTCGAAAAACCCTAGCAGCAGTTTCTGATGCTGTATGATGTTGCGATCGACATCGCTCACCGAGTTACCGAGGTGAGGGAAGTTGAACACCACCTTGGAGGGCGCAAAGTCCTGCACAAGCTTGCAGGAACGCAGCCGGGTTGCGTCAATATCGTGCGCGACGAGGGCGCCATTGGCCTCAAGCTCAGTGATCAGCTCGGCGCTATGCGGGTACTTGTGACCAACCTCCTCAGCAGAGTCGTACCCTGTAGCCAGGATGTTGAGCGAGCTATTTTTCTTTTGTAGTGCGAGCGCAAAACTGAAGTCCCCTTCGCCAACCAGTAGCACGCGCTCGTCGTCTGTAAATGGAACCCAGTCTTTACGCGCTGCTGCGCGTGCACGCGCGGCCTGGGCCTCTTTCTGCCGCGTCTTCATAATTGACGCATGGTTGGCTTTTCGAGCCCGCGCCTCCTCGTATTGTTTGGCGGCCTGGTACCGCGCGAGCGACTGTTTGAGCTTGCGCGCCATTCCAGCCCTAACTTAGTCAGTTGTGTTCTTTCGAAGATGTCTACATACAGGGGACGCCTGCCGCCAATGCTTAAGCTTCAAAAATGGGTGTCTCCGCGCTCGAGCCCCATCCTGACCTGCCCACTTATTTGCGGAAAGCGGGGAACGGGTTGTCATATGCGCACGGTTTCCATCTATTAACGTTACAACTAAGTAACTACGTACCCCACATTTGTTCCTCTCCGACCGTCTTTGCACAGTCGCGTCATGTCGACTCTCGGCTACATTAGTGGTTCATGCTGTCATCGATTTTTTGGAAACGTCTGCGCAGGCACACGTGCCGCGAGGCGTGCGCTATCGAGCATGATCCCTGCACCGGGTCCCGGTATCTGTAGCGTAAGCCATGCATGCATGCGTCTGGCACCCAGCACCGTAAAATTTGCAGCGCCAGCTGCGTGACGTTATCAAGGAAGCGAGGCCTTAGATGAGATGACGCGAACGCTGATCGCTCTAGTGCTCGCAAGAGCAGTCGTTTATAGAAGATGACCGCGTGTGCACATGACCCCTCACTGGGCTTGGCTCTGTTTAATGCTTTTATTCAAATAACGCACTGGAGCCGCGCGACTCATGCACCTTCCCGTGTTGTGCATGCGCCCGCATACGTACACACATGTCGTTCAGGGTTCGCATGTGAACTCTCTACGGACTCGATAACGATCAACAGTCAGTACTGAACACGACGGTGCACAATTAAAATAGGGGCTTAGTGCATGCACACGGGCTACGGATTCCCAGGTCCTGCCCTGGTGGTGCGGTCAGGAGCAGAACGAGAGCGGCTCAGGGGCTGTGACCGCGGCTGGCACCTCACGTGTCAGACAAACTGCGTCAATGGCTTCGTGCGCAGTCGGCACGCTATCTATCTGACATTTCGTCTTACAAACGCCGTTCTGTAATTTGTCGAAGTGTACATGCAGCCGATGAGCCATATGCACGGAGGTGCGGGTTTCTTGGGGTTGTTGGGGCCGGGGCAGGGGCCACGCAGGTTCTGCCGCCTATGAGCGACTCTTTAATTAGCTGGCTATAGAGATATGGAGAGAGAACCCCTAGCCCTTTTATTTACGTATACGATCGTACTGTATACACTCCCACCCCTTCGCGCTTGGAGTGGGCCTTATATTTCATCGATTCTCCCACGGAACCCACCACCATCGACAACAACCGCGACCGATTAACGATGACTGAGTCTGAGTCTGTCTTCGACCGCATGGCGGCTATGATCAAGTCGCGCCAAAAGCAGATCGCTGAGACGCTCGGCGAGCTTGACGGCAAGAAGTTCCTTATGGACGAGTGGAAGCGCCCTGACCTGAGCGGTGGCGGCATCTCGGCCGTCATCGAGGACGGCAACGTGATTGAACGTGGCGCGTGCAACGTCTCCATCGTGCACGGCGAGCTCACGGAGAATGGGTACAAGCGCATGCGCGAGAACCACGGCGAGCTTCTGTGGGAGGGCAACCCCATCCCATACCGTGTCTGCGGGCTCTCGATGATCATGCACCCGCACAACCCGCACGCTCCCACGGTCCATCTGAACTACCGTTACTTCGAGTGCGGCCGCCCGAACGGCCAGCCGATGTCCTGCTGGTTTGGCGGTGGTGCCGACCTCACGCCGAGCTACCTCTACGAGGACGACGCCGTCTACTTCCACCAGGTCCTCAAGGCTGTGTGCGATAAGCACGGCCAGCCGTACGGCGAGCTCAAGGAGTGGTGCGACCGCTACTTCCGCAACCATCACCGTGACGAGGGCCGCGGCATCGGTGGCATCTTCTACGATGACCTGACCACGGACAAGCCGCACGACATTGTGGACTTTGCCACGGACGCGCTGGACTCGTTCCTGAAAGTCTACGTTCCTATCCTCAAGCAGCGCAAGGATATGCCCTTCACGAAAGAAGAGAAGGCTTGGCAGGCTTTCCGCAGAGGTCGCTACGTCGAGTTCAACCTCATTCACGACCGCGGTACTGCGTTTGGCCTGCAGACTCCCGGCGCTCGTGTCGAGAGCATTCTGTGCTCGATGCCGAGGTTTGCCGAGTGGAAGTACGGGTATAAGCCGGAGAAGGGTTCCGAGGAGGAGCGTCTAGTCGACGTCCTCGTGAACCCGGTCGATTGGATCAAAAAGGATCAGAAGACCTATCCGCTGCCCCCCATCTGAGCAGCTGGGTATGCAGTCCGACCTACTCGTCCGTTGACAAAAAAAAGCGAGTGGCCCTCGATCACAGCAAGAGCAGTTATCATCATCATATAGGACCTCTCGTTCCACGTATTATTTACGACCTCTATGCCTACTATGAGTCTTTTCAAGACATTCGCACGCCCTGATTAGGTGGCACCGGTGTCCGTACACTGGAAAATAAACGGTTTCTAAGATTTTCGCGTCAAAAACAGTGAGAGCGCTTTAATGCATGTGCACGAGCGAGATACAAAATCTTCCCTGCTACCAGATCTATGTATAAATTCTAAAAATTTAGCGAAACGTAACGGAATGAAAAAAAAGCGTTATCTATCCCGCGACCACTGAAGTGCTTTCAATTTCGCCTCTGCAATCTCAATTCCCGGGCACGCAGCGTCTGAGTCCCTCGGATCGGCTGCGCCCCTGACAGTAGCGCGCTTATTAATACGAATACAGCACCTGTAGAAGTCCATAATCTCCTGTGTGCATTGCGATTCGTCGAAGCCATGGCCCTTGAGGCACGTTTGTATCGCGCAGGCCCGCTTACGGCACGGCCTTTCCGTCATTTTTCTGCTTCAGAACTACTGACCCATGCCAGCGTGACAAGAGTAAGCGTACTTTCTGCGTGTAGAGCTGCCCTGGTCTGCAGTCCTGTAGTCATATCGAGTAAATGTTTTTTGAACCGTACCCGTAACGGTCGTCAATAGGTATTACGCGACAGCTGCAACTAAGAGTTTCGTGAGAGTCAAGCCACGGTTACCGCTCCAAAAAATATTGTAAATGGTACAAACGCTCTTACTAGACTGGGAGGATGGTGCCAATTTTTTTAGGAGGAGTTTATCCCATGTTCGACGCGAGTGTTCGCAGCGGAAATCGTTGACAGGTTCTCCCAAATTATCGAATCTGGGCACGACTAAGCGCAGTCTCTAGGTTCTCAGCATCGATAACCGACATCTACTAGCGCAGCAAAGGAACATGAAAATCTTTTTGCAGATTGCCGTTTTGACAGATGGCATATGCGCACTGCATTCTTTGTAGGAGCCCTGCATAAACAACAACAGCGTACGTCATCTACAGTACCATTACGTCACAGGCCGCGACACCGTATCACATGATCCAGGTGGTTACGCAGGCAGCGAGACAGCAAGAGCAATTTGGGCTGATTACTACAGGTGTAGTGCATAAATCAGAACGTGTCCACTAGACACCGTCTTGTACATAAGCAGTTTATTTCGTAAACTGGGCAGAAAAGTGTTAGCGGCAAACTTGAAGCGCGACGCTTGTTTCACTTCCTATGCCTCAGCCACGTCTGATCCCCCTCGCGCAGCGAGCAGGAGCTTGGTTTTCACGTGAATTCGTCGTCCAAAACGTCATTATGCGCAACCCTATCCCAGGAATTGGTTGCCCCGTCAGAAACGTATATAAGACCATTCCGGTGCGAGGCATATGCCATACTGTATCTCGCCAGAAAATGACTGATAATTCGCACGATGGAAGCTCCACCAGCCGTACTTACTCCCGTAAGTTCAAGGCTGCCATCGTTGGCAGTGGCAACTGGGGCACTGCCGTTGCTAAGCTTGTTGCTGAGAATTGCGCGGAGAAGAAGGACCTCTTCGAGGAGGAGGTTAAGATGTGGGTGTTTGAGGAGCAGATTGACGGCAAGAAGCTTACGGAGATCATTAATGAGAAGCACGAGAACGTCAAATACCTTCCTGAGGTAGAACTCCCCGTCAATCTTCGTGCTAACCCCGATCTCCGCGACGTCGTCTTGGACGCAGACATCATTGTGATCAACATTCCTCATCAGTTCCTCCGGAACATCTGCAAACAGCTCGCTGATATCGACTTCAGCAAGAAATACGCCATCTCCTGTCTTAAGGGCCTGAACATCTCCCCGAAGGGTCCGGAGCTGCTCAGTGATTACATCGTGGAGCACCTCGGCTTGCATTGCGGCGTCCTTTCTGGAGCCAACATCGCCTCTGAGGTGGCCCGCGGCAAGTGGTCTGAGACTACGGTGGCGTTCCCGCCGCACCCGGAGTACAAAGAGGGCGATCCGGATTCGCTGCTCATGCGTGACCTGTTCGAGAGGCCGTACTTCCACGTGCAGGTTTCCGAGGACACGGCTGGCGTTTCCATCGGCGGTGCGCTGAAGAACGTCATTGCTGTGGGCGCGGGTATCGTAGAGGGTGCCGGCTGGGGCGACAACGCGAAGTCTGGCATCATGCGCCACGGTATCGTGGAGATGGTCAAGTTCGGAAAGACCTTCTTCCCGACGTTCAAGGCCCGCACCATCTGCTACGAGTCTGCAGGTGTTGCTGACCTGATCACGACTTGTTCCGCTGGTAGAAACGTCAAGGTTGCTCGCGAGTTCATTAAGCAGAACCGGCCCATTGAGGAGATTGAGAAGGAGCTTCTGAACGGCCAGAGCGCGCAGGGTGTCGTCACTATGGATGAGGTTCACGAGCTCCTCACCAATCAAAACATCTACCACGAGTTCCCCCTCATGGCCGCTATCTACAAGGTGGTCAGGGAAGGTCTCCCCGTCGAGGATCTTGTCGACCAGCTTCTCGAGGCCCGCGACGACTAAAGCAGAAACGATTATTTAGCCTTTCGTAGCCCCATCGTGTCGAAATAGTGTAAATTGTGATGATCAGAAGCTTCCATGCTCTCCCCTCATAGCATGCGTAAACCGCGAGCAGCGCTAATGCGAAGAATTGGGCGCCCTATAATTTGCTGAGACGAAAGTTATGACTCTGCGTTTCTCTTAGCGATGCTCTGGCGTATCTCATCCAGCGAGCGCGGTCTCCCGAAAGCTTGTATTTCGAACTGCACGATCTTCTTCTCTGCCTTGCGGCTAACACGCGCCTTGTCCCCGGTCTTTTTGACTTCCGCCTCCTTCGCCTCTGCAATGGGCACAATCTCTGGCGCCTCGGCCTGTGGCAGCACGTCCAGCAGATCGGTGATCGGCTTGCCAGCCAAGTTGGTTTTCTCTTTCCGCCGTTGCCGCTTTCTGGCCATCTTGCTGATCTTTCCCTCGCTGGCGGCACTGCTGTTTGGAATCGCCGGTTTGGTCAAAACTCGGCGCGTGCTCTTGGCGTTGATCCCATTTAGAGACTTCATAACACGATTGCTGGCTTGCCGCAGCTCCTCGGGGGTATACTTGCTCGGCATATTCTCCTATTCCCTTCTGTTTATGAAGAGGAAGCCGGCCTGTACTCTTTTGGAATATCCAAACCACGTTTTGGCGTCTTTTTACTCAAGAAAAAGCCTGTGACAACAAAATTGTGTGTTATTACCTAACAAAGACGTGCAGGCGAGCAGCATCCTGATCGGCAAACCCGTGACAGTACGAGCGCCTAGGTGCCACTATGCCCGAAGAAAACTCCTCTGACAAGGACGCCACAATTGATCTGTCTGACCCAGCGCATAAGCAGCACAGCGAGAGTGCCGGGTCCGGGGCCGTGCAGGACAGCGGTTCGGGAGACGCCAGGCCTGCGCCGCGCACGGAAGCAGCTACTGGTGACCCGCAGCAAAGATCACCGAGCCGGTCGCGACGAGCTGGTCAACCCGCCGAGGTCTCGGACGACAGGGCGGAGTACCAGCGGCTGCGTGAGTCGTTGCGCAACCTGGTCGCCACCAAAAAAGAGCTCGACACAAAGCTCGAGGAGGTCGAGGAGAAGATTTTTATAGAGGAGGGCTCGTACCTCACCAAGGCCACGGCAGGCAACATCATCAAAGGTTTCGACCAGTATACGCGCACTAATCAGAACCGGCGTAAGTCTGTATTCACAGACGCCGACCGGCTCTTCTCGCAAAGCTCGACTTCTTTTGACGCCGAGATGTAACGTTAACGACTCGCTAGCATCTTAATAAAGGCCGCCGTGCCCTCTGTCATGACACAAGTCCGCATCCGTCAAGACCGCTGGCCGACGATGTACGCTTTAATTATTTATTCAACTTAGACTACTATCAGGTATGCCTTCCTACATTCTGGTCCGAGTTCTGTGCCTCGGCCGCGTCACGTTTGCCGCTTCGAGTGAGCCGTCGCGCGCGATTTTTCATAGACGCGCCGCCGATTATTAACCCTACCGATGTTCCGGCTTCCTGTTTTCCCGAGGATTGGGCTTTTGCGAGGCGTGTGGGTGCCGAAGGTCGCCGTGAATCCGCGGCCGTACTTCAGTGCTGCTCAGGGAAGAAGTCTGCTGCGCCTAGGGCTGCGGGCAGCCTCAACGGCGACAAAAGAGGGCGCAGCGCGCACGATGTCCTGGAACGAGTTTTTCTTGCTGCGCAAGCGGCGGAATCGGCTGAGCACTATCACATCTGTCGCTTCAGCTGTGATTGCCGCTTCTGTTTCCTTCAACTACTTCGCCAACCTCGTGATAGACTTCAATAAAAGGATAATGGGCGTCGAGGTGCAGTGGATCTACATGGGCGCCATTGTCGTCTCAGGATTCTTCGGCTGGCTCGTGGGCCCCTTTTTTGGCACGCAGATCTTTAGAGCGACGATCGGGGCACGGCGACAGGCGTTTGAGCAGATGGATAACATTTTCCTGCGCCACGTCGCGCGCAACCGCCCGGACCCCAGTCGCAACAACGTCAACTACAACCCGCTTTCGGACTTTTACGGCGAGAAGATCAGCAGCATTCGCGACTACAGGCACTGGCTGCGCGAGGGCCGCCTATTCATGAAGAAGTCCGAGAAGTTTTTGTAGCCTGCATAGCAAGCTGCTATTTGTGTAGAGCAGGTTCGCAACTGATCCGCGGCCGTTCTGGAACGCGTGGAAGTTTAGAATAAATACTATTATATGTGCGCACAGCGTGATTTCTCACGTTTGTAGCGATGGTTCTAAACAGAAATAAATAAATCGTCACACATCAGGCTCGGCTGAACAGGTTGCACAGCTCTCGGGCCACACCCGGCTCGATTTCGGTCCCATCTCTCGCGACTTTGAGCGGCTTGTTCTGGTTGAGCTTGTTTTTCCAGCTTTTAGTTTTCGAAAAGGCGACGGTGCTGTCGGCCGCTGTTATCCAGGTGATCCGGGCCGGTGCCGTGAACTTTTCAACCTCCGGCTCCACCACGGGACAGTCGTGCGCCATCCAGAATTGGCTGCCGCGCAGCGGGTCATACACGGTCTGCCCGGCCGGGATGAGGAGCCCGTCCACGGCGTGCATGTACTCGTCTGTGGGCGTCACCAGGGCTGTCATGTTCTTGTCCTCCTTAGCGGAAACGTTGGCTGTGCTGGCCTCGAAAAAGCGGCTGTTGAGGCGCGCGACGCCGTAAAAGCAGGACATCCGGTTGACGGAAAACACAAGGTACGTGTTTTCCGAGGTATTGAAGGCCTCGTTGAACTTCTCCAAATTCCTGATCTGCGTAGACCAAAGCCCAGTACGCTTGGCCTCCTCCAGGTCGGCAACGGTCAGGCTTTTGCAAATAAAATACCGGTTCCTCGAGCCTGTAGCTGCGCTGACGCCCTCAGTGCTCTCGGTGCATTCCGATCCTGACGCCTGCTCACGAATCACGATATTATTGTCGCGGATCTTCGGGCCACGCGCACCGACGAGACGCATAGCCTCCTGCAAGCCCTCATTATCGCTGTAGTTGACGAACGAGCAGCCGGTGCGCTGGATTAGGTAGATGCTCTGCAGTTTGGGCGTTCCGAATAAGTCGCAAAGATCTTGCAGCGTCGCGTTGTGTGGGAGGTTGCCCACCCACAGCGTGTGCCCAGTTTTCGCGGGGTGCAGGCAGTTGTTGATGTTATACGGAACGTTCCGCGTTTTTGAGTTTATCTCTACAGCCTGCCCTGGCACCGCTTTCCGGGAGACCTCGAGCTTGTCTTCGTAGCCCAGAACATGCGTGGGAGTCTCAGTGGAACTCAACGACGTGTTTGAGCTGAGCGATGTGGAGAAGTCGTAGCGTCCGGTGTGCGTGCTTGAGATCGAGGCCTCTGACAATGAGCGATCCGACAATGACACCTCCGACAGAGATCGATCTGAGAAATGCCGCCTGGACCAACGGGACGGCGGGTTGAGCCAGCGCGACCACTCAGGCCATTCAAGATCCGAAGCCTCGACTAGGGGCGACTCGTACGTCAATGCCTTTTGCGAAAAGGGCTGGGCACCGTCGGTCACGGGGTCCTTGTGGATACAATAGCTCTTAGCGCAGGTGCTCGAAAGGCAGAGCCCGGGCAATGCGCGCCCAAGAGCGCTGACCCCGCGTGCTTTGCTAAATACCACCTGGGTAATGTCATGCTCGAAGGCGAAGTCGTCCCCGTACATGTCCCACTACTTCTAAGAGATGTTGTTTTCAATACAGTGGGAATCTCGCGCCTTATTTATAAACAATGAGCCAGCTTGCTTGTGCATGGAGCTGCATCTCTCCGGACTAAGAGGGACCTAAAAATACCCTAATAGGCATATTACAAGGTACCCTAATTGGAGGACCTAAAAGCTAGTGTGTAAACGCACGTGAAAGCAAACAATAGGAGGGAGGCCAGTCTGCTCGCAATTTTTACACGAAGCATGATTGTCCTGAAGTATGGAATGCCCGGACTTTCTCGGCGCAAGTCTAGCCTCAGAGTATGCGTCAGGAACCGACCGTGGTTAGCGATCCGGGACTGAACTTTTGGGTGCAGTAAGGTACCAAGGTAAATACACCCAAACCCTAGGTTGAGGCGATGCTCTCCGCGGCCTCAAGCGCCTGTTGCGGGAGATGAGATTATTTGGCGCGCGGCTGGTTCGCTAGTGGAATGTCGTTTCCAGTCCACAGGGCACGAACGGGATCTTCCAGTAGTGTACGCGCAACAATAAGCTACGGCGCACTTGCAAGCTCTTGTATTTGGTACGAAACAATCTTATGACTGAAACGGGAAACCAAGTTGAGCATTCCAATAGAGTCGCGGTAGCGACGGCAAGCGACCGGGGTGGATTTGTACCACTTGTCGCAGTATAATTGCGCCCATATAGCGTGCGGGCCACAGTGCCACTGGGTTACCGCTCAGGCTGGCGGAGCATATATGCAGCAAATTCAAGAGTAACGAATTTGCTGTAGCTGTCAACGACCACGTCCGAAAGGAGATTTGGGTTTCCACAGAAATGGCGATAACGTAAACAACAAACTAGAATAGGCAACTCGAGGAGGGACTGAGAATTGGCCCTCAAAAGAAACATGTGCATTGTAGATTCTGGACCTGGCAGCTTTCGCTTCTCATTTTCGCATTCGATGAAGATCTCCCTGAACAGTTGGGCTTCCTGCGGGGGGCTGCGGCCATTCGCAGGCTCCCTCGGGCGTCAGTGAGTATACGCAATTGCACGTGACCATGCAGGAACGCGTCAATTGTAAATAGCGTGTGGCTTCCGTTGTCAGAGCTGGTACCAAAAAGGTAAGACAATGGGCCGAACCATAAAGATGATGTGTGATGCACAAATTTAAAGTGCGCATACCGTTGCCAAGAGTGCGCGCCGTTACACCTTAGCGTGCCAACGCCAAGGTTTTCAAGGCTAGCAGCTGGAGAATCCCAGATAGGCTGCAAACCAGGGCGCTGTCGATGCGGTAGATTTGTTACAATCCTCATGATCGGGTGATCGGCTCTGCGACAGCGACAACCGCGCTTGAACCAGACGGTCTGGCCATCTGGATGACACAGCTTCGGCTGCTGCCTGAGTAACCGTACCGACGACTGAAAGCCGTGCGAGGTTGGCCCGAACCCTGTATGGCCCAAGGGAATAGGATATGAGAGAGCAGCACTATTCCCGGCCCCGGGACGCCGACAGAGCCGAGCCTGAGTCGCCAATCCCGCACGTTCTTTTGTCCGGGGGTGTTGGCGGCGCGCTCGGCGACAGTCTCATGTACCCCCTCGACACAGTGAAGACGCGCCAGCAGGGCGCGAGCGCGGCTGCTGTAGCGCGGAAGTACAGCACTGCCGTGCAGGCACTCAAAACGATTGTGCGCGAGGAGGGTTTCGCGCGGGGTCTGTATAGAGGGTACCCCGCCATGGTACTTGGCAGCTTCCCGTCGACTATGCTGTTTTTCGGCAGCTACGAGGCGCTGAAACGCGGCATGCTCGCGTACACGGACATGAACGAGACCCTAGTGCATCTAACTGCTGGCTTCGTGGGTGATATCGTGAGCTCCTTTGTCTACGTGCCGTCAGAGGTCATTAAGACGCGGCTACAGGTGCAGGGGCCATATCGCCCCGGGCTGCAGGCAACGCCGCAGTCGCAATACAACTACCGCGGCATGCGTGATGCGTTCACGCAGATCGTACGCCAGGAGGGCGCGGGGGCATTGTTCTACGGATACAAAGCGACGCTCATCCGCGACGTGCCCTTCAGCGGGCTCCAGTTCGCGTTCTACGAACGTTTCCGCAAGATGGCGCAGCGCCAGTCGGGCTCCACCGAGCTCAGCGCCGGCGCCGAGCTTGTGGTAGGCGGCGCCGCGGGCGGCCTGGCAGGGATACTTACGACGCCGCTGGACGTCATAAAAACGCGCATTCAGACGCAGACGCAGCAGCGGATCCACAGTACCATGCAAGGAGTCCGGTACATCCTTGCCAGCGAGGGGCTCGCAGGAGTCTTCGGCGGTGTCGCACCACGATTCGTATGGACGAGTATCCAAAGCAGCGTCATGCTGCTGCTGTATCAGAGCTCGCTGCGTGTGCTCAGGGGTTCGTAGCCCGCGGACTTGTATACTATAGAGGCGGGCGCGCTGGAATTCCAGGGGTGCTGTGTACATATTATTTAGATGCCTTGGAGCGCGGCTCGGCGGCCGCACCGATCCTCGTGAGTTCCATAGCAAAAAAAGAGAGCCTTTCTGATGCCTGTCACCCGCTGGGTGCTGCCGTGCGTATCCTTCGGTCTGTGACGTGCGACAGCCGGCTGTGGCGGCTCAGGGGACCACGCGGCAGGTCAGCGAGGCAGCTGGAGATGCAGCCTTCCATTACACCGGCAACGTGGTCAGGACGCTGAAAGACTCACGGAGAAAACTCAGCGGGACCCGGCGCAGCCGCTCGTCGCGAGCGAATATGGGGACACTGGCGCCGGAGCATGCATTATAAAGGTATAAAAATGTATCGTATTCTACAGTTAATCATCGCCCTTCTTGCGACCAAAAAGTCCCCGCTTCTTCTTCTTTTTGACGGCCTCCTGCTTCAAAAAGTACTCATTCTCCTGGATCGTGTCCGTGGACTCGGGCGGCGCGTTCGGGTCGCCGAACGAAATCACGTTGTTGCTGTACGGGTTGCTCTCGAACGTCGGCACAGAGCTGAAATCCTGTCGTGGCTGGAACCCAAGCTGTTGTGTCTCCATCGACTCTCGCAGCTGCTCATCGCCGGTCGTCGAGTACTCGAACGTGCGAATTGTGTCGAGCGGCCGCTCGTCGCGCGAACGCGCTGGGTTGGAGAGATCCGGATTGGAGATCGGGTTGCCGAACACGTCACGCAGCGCGCCAGAGGGCGTGATAGCTTCTGTCGCGTGAACGTTCGCCATCTCCTCGAACGGCTGTCGCTCGTGCACGGCCTTCAGAATCGGGTCGTGCAATTCCTTCGGCTGCTGAAGCTTCGTGTCCGAGTCATCGTCCTCCTTATTCTTCTTTCGGCTGAAAAGTCCCATCGGATTCCGTTCTACGGGCGAAGGAGAAAATGCGCCAAGTTCGTGCCGCCTGGATGCGCCCGCGCCGCGCTGGTAACGGTATCCTGGCGATTTACGCGTCGCGTGACAAATGGCCGCAGGCGGCATGCGTCGGCTCTCGGCTTCGTCTGAACATGCACAGATCCTCACAACCACACGATAGGGCGCGCTGTCGCCCGTCCCAGGACACGTTCACTCGTCCTCTGTCGGCCGTGCGCGACTTGGACACGTCATTTTCGTGAAGCCCTAACCCGGGTTCTGTGGGCGTGATGTCATAGTCGTAGTCGTGGGGCATACCGTTTATGAGAGAGTATAAGCGAAGGTCCTAGCAGCGGAGAGACGGCCCCACGCGAAAGGACATGTCTGCGTTGCCTTTCGGGCTGATATGGGACTTGCGTGGTGTATTTCAAATGGCGTGTGTATTGTTATTGTTAGCGAGCGCTGGGATTGGAATCAATCACCGACTTGATTATCATAGAATAGCGGCATGTTTGAGACAGTCTGCGCATCTAAGATCCGAGATTGATCTGTTTGAAGGATTCCCCCTTTCCACGGCTGTGCTGTGCAGCCCGGCATCTGCTTTTCAATTTGGCGGTTTTGTTCCTCTATTAATAAGGAAAATTGGCATCGCCGTAAAAGCGGTGTCTCCAGCCTCTCGTGGGCTCACCGAATCCGCCTGCTCGGGGGCATGCTCATCAATTCTAATCTCAGACTTAGGTTTCCAGCAATTAGTAAACTGTGGTCGTCGCCATCCTGCCTGATGAGTTCGTCGGAACTGCGATCCGACGGCCCCTGGAGCCGTGGCTGCTCACCGCCACGTAGCCCCTCGACAACGTATGTGCGTGCAGTACACTCGCGGCGCTCACGCGCACGTAGTGTATCTTCTGTGCATGCAGGTGCGCGCACTAACGGGGCTGGCCCCTCCCGTCGCCGAAGCGCGTCATTGAGCGCGCCAGTAACCGAGGCGGCGACCACATACCTTTTTGATGGAGTCAGAAATCTTGACAGCGATCGTGGCCGTGCTTCGAGCCGGGCCGTGCCTTTGTCGGGGGACGGAAAAGCTGCTGCACCCACCAACTCTGCAAACAAAGAGATACAAATGCGCTC
Source organism: Starmerella davenportii (assembly GCA_030579095.1). Lineage (NCBI taxonomy): Eukaryota > Fungi > Ascomycota > Dipodascomycetes > Dipodascales > Trichomonascaceae > Starmerella > Starmerella davenportii. The sequence goes on from JAKUAD010000003.1 coordinate 189,637, forward strand.
CCTGGAACAGCTCGTACGCCAGCTTTCCAACATTTCATTTTCCCCTCAAGAGGTGCCCAGTTGTGATCGCTTAGCCGGGTCTAGTACTTCGAAACCCATTCTGGAAGTCCTGCCAGACATTCGTATGCGAGCTGTGCAAGGCCAGATTTCTCTCCCGCAATGTCTAATGCACGACGAGCATGACTTTGAATGCGTGCTGCGTGCGCCAGTTCTGCGCAGCCACATGTACGAGGTCACCGACGTGCTAGCGCTGGACTGCGAGTTTGTCGGCGGTATGAGCAACCAGAGCCTCCTCGGCCGCGTCTCGGTGGTGAACCTTTACGGACACGCCATCTACGACTTTTATGTGGACCCTGATCAGCCTGTGCGCCACTACCGTACGCGCTACAGCGGCATCAGTGCCCGGGTCCTCGAGCGCGCGCGCCGCGCCGGCAGGACCGTGAGCGCCAGCGCCGCGCGCACGCAAATCCTCGAGTATGCGAGCCGTGCAACGCTGGTCGGGCACGCGCTCGCGAACGACTTCCGCGTGCTCGGAATCGACCGCTCGAAAGTGCAGACTATCGACACGCAGCAACTCGCGCGGTATGTAGGAGATGGGCTCTCCAAGGGACCAGCGCTGCGTAAAGTCGTCTACAAGTACTTCAACCTCGAAATCCAGGCCAGTCGTGCGGGCCACAGCTCCGTGGAGGACGCGCAGTCCTCAATGCTCATCTATCGCACATTCCGCCCCGAGTTTGAGCGCGAGCGAGCGCTGCACAAATGAGCCGCGTGCTGCACATATTAAGTCTCCTCAAATATGCATAGACTCAGAAATACCTGCTTCTCTTGGTCCCCCCCCCGTTCCAGTCGCCGCTAGAAGCTGCGGTTGCTACTGGAACGTACTCATTGCTGCTTCTATAGGTACTGTGGCACTACGATCAGAATCGTAAGTGTAGGGATTACAGGAGATAAACGGGGTAGAGACCCCTCGTAGATCAGAGTAAGCGAAAAAGACGTGCGGTACACAGCTGGACTCACGACACTCTACCTTACACCGAGGCGCGATATGGGGGGTAGGTAGTAAAAACCACGATTATTGTTTTGTGTCCGCTTTGCTGGCGCCCGGGCAGCAGACGCCTCGACCCAGCGCCAAAATAGATCCAAGTTGCGCAGGGCCGATTAGCCCTAGTTCAGTTACTGCTACGGCTTGCCGTCACTTGGAGATACGCCCGACAGCGACCGTCTATCACGATTGACGTCGTGGCTGGATAGTAAGAAATTCCTGTTAACGTGCGAATTTAGAAGTGTGCGCCATTTGTTGTACTCCTGCATAAAGTCCAAAGGACTCAACGCAGGTGGCCGCCTGCAAACAGCAGCGGCTAAGGAGCAGTTTCTAACTCTACAGTCTGTATGCCGGCTAATATGCGAGCTCCCCGATCTAATGAGCCCAGGTGCTAACGCCACTGGTGGGAATTCGCTTACGGAAAGCTCGAGGTGCCAGTGTTCCACAGTGTAACTGTGGGTAGCTGGGCAAAATACGCGAAGCGCATCCTAGCATAACGCGCATGTCTGTCGTCATCTGTTCAGACGCGTTAATCTACGAAAGCTGCGCTACGAATCGCGCGTGTTGCTCGCGTTGGTGACGACAGCAAAAGCCGCGAGTCACAAGATGCGACATTAACAAGCCCGAAATGCAGCTGCTGTTCCTTGCTCTACGGCCGAGCAGGCCCCGCCATCTCGCACTAGGACGTACCAATGCCACACTGCGCCCTCCGACGCGAGCTATGCATGTAGACGGGCGCGACCCTGCAGTCGCGCTCCCGATGCGCGACGCCCCTGGAGGTAACAGACTGATGTAGGTCAGGGCCGCGCTGCTATTGCGTCATCATGCAGCGACGACCAGCGCTTAAGCGGTGGGCGACGTGGCAGCCCCAACCCCGGCTGCTATTTTGCGGCCGCCTCCGCATAACGTGACCAGCATGACCCGCGTGCGTGCTGTTTTGAGCGGCGACACGCTGCTACTGAAAAAGAGCACTGACGGCAAGGAGTACCAGCTGACGCTTGCGTACGTGCAGGCGCCGCGCGTGTCCGAGCCGCTGGGCTTCTCGTCGCGCGAGTACCTGCGCATTTTCTCCGTCGGCAAACCTGTGCGCGTCACGGCCCTGTACGAGTCTAACGGGCGCGAGTTCGGCGATGTGGCGTCGCCCGTGTTTGCGTCGCTTGTGGAGCACATGCTGCGCCTTGGCTTGGTTCAGCTGCGCAAGGACGCACCGTCTCGGCCCGGCTACGGCCCGCGTGCGGAGCTTCTTGAGGCCGCCGAGCATTTCGCGCGGGAGAAGGAGCTCGGTCTGTGGGCTCACAACAGCGGCCGGCTTTCCGTTCGCTCTGACGTGCCTGAGTCGCTGTACGGTAGCGGGCGCAAGGTACCCGCCATCGTCGAGCGCGTCGTCAGCGGCGACCGCGTCGTGCTGCGCGCCATGATGGACTCGGACGACCACTTCTTGGGGCATGCGCTGCTGGCGGGTGTGCGCGCGCGCCGCAGTGGCGCCGGCGACCCCCACGGTGACGCCGCTGCCGAGTTCCTGGCGACGCGGCTGCTGCAGCGCCAGAACGTTCGTGCCATCTTCCACGCACCCAGCACCACCAACGAGAACCTGCCACTAGTGACGCTGCTGCATCCGCAAGGCGACGCGGCACTCCTTCTTGTGTCCAGCGGGCTCGCCGAGGCCGCGAACACGCCGCAGATCGGGTCTGAACGACTTCTTCTTCTGAAGAACGCACAGAAGGATGCCCAGGCTGCTGGTGCAGGCATCCACCGTGCCGCTAGCGAGGCGCGTCAGAAGCACCGCGAGCGGTACGCGGATAGCGCGTACGAGTCAATCGTGCAGCGCGTGCTCTCGAGCGACACCTACATCCTCGACACCGGCGAGACCGTGCAGCTGGCAAGCGTGCGCGCGCCGCCCCGAAGCGAGGACGCCGAGATCGCGGCCGACGCGCGCGAGTTCGCGCGCAAGTTGCTCATCGGGCGCCCCGTGCGCGTGCATGTGGAGGGCGAGACGCAGGGTGAGAACCCGCGGAAGCTCGTGACCGTTTCGTTCGGCAGCCAGTTCTCCCGCAACGCTGCGCTAGATATCATCCGTGCGGGCTGGGCGACGGCTCTGCGACACCGCCGCGACGACCTCGCGCGCAGCCCGTACTACGACGAGCTCGTCGCGGCCGAGTCCGAGGCGCAGGCGGCGCAGCGCGGCGTCTTTGCGCCGGCGCACGCGCGCGACGCGATCGTGGACGCCAGCGAGTCGCAGGTGCGCGCGCGCGCGTACCTCGCGACGCTTGAGCGCAAGCCGCGCATCGCGGCCGTCGTCGAGCACGTCCTGGGCCCTGGCCGGCTGCGCGTGCGCGTGCCCTCGGAGCACTGCCTGGTGACGGTGGTGCTGCACGGCGTGAAAACGCCGCGTAGCGGCGACACGACCTCCGAGGAAGCGCTGAAGCACACCTTTGCGCACTGGAACCAGCGCGACATCCAGCTGTCTGTCTTCAGCGTGGACAAGACTGGCGCGTTCACCGCAGTGATCAACCAGGGCCACCGCGCGCTGGGCACCGAGCTTGTGGGCCGTGGCCTGGCATCCGTGCACCCCTCGGCCAGCGGCGCGCTGCGCTCGGAGCTCGACGGCGTGCAGGAGCGCGCGCAGCGCGAGCGCCTTGGGCTCTGGCACGACTACGAGGAGCTGCAGCCTGACATCTCGCGCGAGCAGACGCCGGACCTCGTGGCGCTGGAGCTGAGCACGCGCGCGGCGGTGCTAAGCAGCGCCGAGCCCGAACGCGTGTTCGTGCGCTACGCCGAGCGCGACGTCGAGTACAAGCGCATCCGCTCCGAGCTCGCGTCGTTCTTCGCGGCCGCCAGCAATCAGGCGGAGCGCACGTTCGCACAAAAGCCTAAGAAAGGCTCGTGGGTGCTCACGCCGGATCTCGAGCGCGCGCTGGTCGAGACGGTGGACCGCAGCACCGGTGGGTACGTCGTGCGCGAGGCGGACACGGGCCGGCTCGCCGAGTACAAGCTCGACGAGCTGCTGCCGGTTCCTGAGCAGTACGCGCGCATCGGGCCGCTGGCCGAGCCGCTTTCGCTGCGCTTCGTCCAGCGCCCTGTGCAGTACTACGAGCCGCGCTACCTCAGCTACCTGAATGATCTCGTGGACAAGCCCGTATTTGTCAAGGGCAAGACGATCCTGTTCGACGCCGCGGACCCTGTGGAGAAGTCGCTGAACATGAAGCTCGTGCGCGAGGCGTACGCGTCGGTTCCACAACGGCACGCCTCCTTGGAGCACGCACCGGCGTTCCTCGCAGCGCAGCAGCAAGCGAAGCACGACCATCTCGGCATGTGGGAGTACGGCGACCCGCGCGAGGACGACGACATGTAGCTGTCGTGACCATCGTGACCGTCGCGCTAGGTTACGTCCGGCAGACCAGGGTGTTACCTGCCGACCTTCCGCCGTTACCGATCCTGAGTCCTGCCGCACACGCCGCAGAGAAGTGCAGGCTTGCCGTGCCCGCCGCACACCAACTAGGCGCTTGTGCGTGCAGCGTCAAGGCGTGCACCGCGTGCAGTTCCCTGTCTCTACCTTTGCGTCTGGCGCAAACAGCATGCTGCCGCAGCACGCGGCGCACACGCCGGCCTGATTCTTCTTTATTTGAAAAGCCGAGACATTGTCTCTCCAAAATATTGCACATAACACGCTCGCCGCTTGAACGAAGGGCGCTAACTAGCACTAGCTATAAGATAATTGCGAAGACAAAGGCAAGCGCTACTGCGCGGCCTCGCCGGCGCCGGCGCTCTTGACGCTCATGACGCTATCGGTGCCCCAGGCATTGGCGGTGTTCTACGCATTCTCGGCGCTCTCAGCACCTTCAGCACTCTTGACGCTCTCGGCGCTCTCAGCACCTTCAGCACTCTTGACGCTCTCGGCGCTCTTCGGCGCTGCCTGCGCCGTGGCCTCGGCGAGCAGCTCACGCGCGCTCTTGCCGGCCTCGATCTCGGCTGGAAACAGCCGGATACGCTGGCAGCTCGTACCCTCCGGCTCGCCCTTGGCATTGCAGAACACCTCGGTCCCCACGACGCGCTGCCAGCGGCCCTCGTACAGCTTGTTCTTGATCTGCACGAGCGGCCGGTCGCTGTCCAGGTTGGCCACAACAATGTCCGCCGGCGACAGGTTCGCGAGCTGCGGACCCAGCGCGCCGAAGTCAAATTGCACGAGCTCGTGCGCGCCGTCCGCGGGCGGGCTAGGCTCCTTGAAGTCCCACACGTTCTGCGCGCCGTGCGGGAGAAAGCTGACGTCGTTGTTGAGCACGCACTCGAACAGCCCGTCCTTGAGCACGTACTCGTCAATGCCGCACGTCGCCGCGGCGGCCGTGGGCACGCCCGTCAGCACGGCGCCGAGTTCGATCTTGACCGCGGCATGCGTCACGAGGACAAGCACCTTGGTCGTGCACACGCTCAGGATGTGCTCGAGCGCGCGGAACAGGCGCGCGCGCAGCTCGGCGCGCGTCTCGCCAGTGGGACACACCGTGACGTGCGACGCGTACTCCGGCGACACGAGCGGGAAGAAGCCGCGCACCACCTCTGCTGCCGCAGGCTGCGGCTTCTTGGGTCGGCTCTTGCTGTAGTTCTCACCAATGCCGGCCTCCAGGTAGATCGGCACCTCGCCCAGCGCGCGGCTGATCGCCGTCGCCGTCTGCGCGCAGCGGTAGTACGGCGACGCGAACACCGTCACCGGCTCGCGGCCAATGCGCGCAGACAGGAACCGCGCGGCCTCCTCGGCCTGCGCTGCACCAGCATCGCTCAGCGCGGGGTCGCCGTCGATGTGCGTCGGCGACGGCAGCTCGTCCGCGCGCAGCCCGTGCCGCACCACGTAGATCGTGTCCGCCATGAGTCATCGGCGGCGCTCCTCGCGCTTGACGCGCGGCGGGTGCCACGAGAACAGCGCGTACGCCTCCTTGGTCCACGCACCGACGGCTGGCAGCGCCTCGGGGATCCGCGCGAACATCGCGCTGCGCTGCGCCGGCGCGACGTGCACTACCTCGACGTCGCTCGAAAACAGCGCGTCCTCGCCGCTCTCGGCCGCGTCGTCCTCGACAAACGGGTCCGATTCGGGGTCTGCACGTGGTATTGGCGTTGGGCGCGCGGCGCCGGGCCGCGCTGTGGCCGTTCCGAGTGCGCCGCCGGCGGGGGCAGCGGAGCAGGCGAACGTGGCAGCCTCAGGCCGCGCCAATGCAGCGTCTTCCTGCTCGTCGCTGCTCTCGGAGACGGGGCTGCCTAGTGCGCGGGTGCGGAAGTCTGCCCCGTCGCCTGTGGACACAATTGAGCCAACGCTGGCCGGGGTCTGCATCGGGTTCTCCTTTCCGAGCTGAGGCCACGGTTGCGGCGCTCTAAAACGCTCGGCAGCGCGTGGCAACTGCTCTAGTTGTTCCACCTGCTCACCGAGCGAGCGCGGATGCTGGTGCAGAGCACGCAGTGGCAGGGGCAGTGACGGCCGCCCGCTCGCGGCTCCTCGAGGAGTGCCGCGATCCAGCGCGGGCTTGCGGACCGGGCTCGCGCCGTATCCGTTGGTCTGTTCGTCCATGTCATCGTCGCTCGGCAGGAATAGCGGCTGGCTGGACACGCGCCCGCGGCTGCGGTCACGCAGCTCGTGCGGTCGGAGCGGCGCGACCGCGTACTGCTTCAGGACCTCGCTCAGTGACTCGGCCGTGCGGGTTTTTTTGGGCGGCAGCCGCGGTCGTGGCGCGCGGCGCGTGCTCGTGGGCGCCGCCGGCAGCAGCTGCTGGCCGAGATCGGGCTCGCTGTGCTCGCTGCGTACGCTCAGGACCTCGACCAGGAATCTGTCTATCTGCACGACCCTACCGCACACCAGCTGCTCGTGCCGCGCGCTGAGGAACTGCTCGGTAACGACGTGCTCGGCCTCGTCGCGCAGCTGCACCTTGCGATTGGATGTCCACAGTGTCGCGGTGCCGTCATGCCACTGCTTGCGTTTCTGCGTGACATGCCGCGTGTAGAGGCAGTCGAAGACCGTGCGCATAGCATGCCGGCGCGGCCAGTCGCGACAAGTTTGTGGCTGCGACGCGTGCAGAACGCGATACTGCTAGGTTGGCGCGCGCGCCGCTGCCGAGTCCGCCTTGCCGCGCGAGTTTGCAGGCCGCTAACGGCACCCACGCAACGGAAGGCTCTGGTTTTATTTGCTTGTTTAGTTACTTAGTGCGAAGTGTTGACGTGCTAAGTCGACGGGTGCCGCCGGCCTCTCGCGGGTTCCCAGCGGGCCACCGACGGGCCGCTTGTGAGTCAGGAAGGTGCGTCTCTACGTGCGAACTATCAACAGTGTAGCGTACTGCGCGGAAGCGGCTTCTACGGTCGACTATGGCTAGAGTCTAAACACAGCTGATTGAGAATAAGTTAGGTTACGTTACCAGTTCGTATTAGGACATGCGGGTTTCCAGACTGGCTTACAGGAAGCCGGCGCGGCTGGCGACGTCGAGGGCGTCGCTGTCGGCAGTGAGGCGGACGTAGGCCTTCTTGGTGCCGTCAGGGCGGACAAGCGTGTTGACCTTCAGCACCTCAGCGCCGTAAAGCTTCTTCACGGCGTCCTTGATCTGGGCCTTGTTGGCGCGGATGTGCACCTGGAGCACAAGCGTGTTCGCGCTCTCAATCTTCTCGGTGGCACCGTCGCTAGTAACGGCACCGACAAGGATCTTGTAGGCGTCCATGCGGGGGTAGTGGTTGACGGCCTTGCTGGCATACGTCGGCTTGCGCGCAAGTTTCAGCGTCTTGGGACGGTGGAACGTCGCGGAAGTATAAACCTTGGTCTTCTTCTGACCATTCACGCCCTTCGCGACAGCCTTCTTGGCGGCAATAGCCTTCTTCTGATCACCAGCAGCCATTTGAGATACTTGCAGAGTAATGATCGCTGGTTATTTCGTCAGGCGGCCCGAGTCGATCTTCGCGGAGTGTGTCGCCGTGTTACTAATTGTTTGGGAGCCCTACGCTTATGAAATGCTAGCGTCATCCACCCCCCGGCTCTGTCATCGGCCTCGAGATGAGTACGGTCATGGATTGGTAATATCCTTCACGGGTACTGGGTAACGACTGCTTAGTGAAACGCAGGCGCCACCTCCGACGCGGTACGTGCCGCGGGCGCGGGCTCCCACTCGCGCAAATCCTATATGCACTCGCTGCATTGCTTAAACGGTGCACGTAAAGTGTCCCTTCCGACTCTGTGGGCTCGAGCCTGCCGTCCGCGTCACCCCAGCAGACAGCAAGACGCACGTCGTGAATCTGCACAATGCCCGACTCATAATGATAATAATTTTAAGGTTGCGAAGGCTGTTTGATTCGCGGTAAGGGAAAGGCGCCGAGCTGTCACGCACCGGGTCAAATTAAAGCCACGTACCCCGCCATTGGACTGTTTGTTTATTATTTACTAGCGCGCGAGCGTGACTCAGCGCATGAACCTCAACGCGGAGCAGAGCCAGGAGCTCGCTGGAGCAGTTGTTGCGTACCTGCGCGCGCAATCTCTGGACGAGGACGCCGTGCGCGCCATTGAGACGGGCCTGGGTGTGCCAAGTCTGCCCCTAGACACTAACGAGCTCGCTAATAAATGGGAAGCCGTCGCGAAGCTGCAACATAAAGTGGATGCATTGGAGAGCGAGAATGCTGCGCTTCGCGCCCAGACCCCAGGAAAGCAGCCCGCACTCAGTCTTAACGAGTGGCTGCCGTCCTCTGATCCTCGACTGGTCCTCGAGGGGCACCGCGACCGCGTGTGCTCTGTTGCGATTCATCCTACATGGTCCATCCTGGCAAGCGCGTGCGCAGCCGGGGAAATAAAACTATGGAATCTGGAAACAGGCGAGCTCGAGCGCACCGTGCTCGCCCATACGCGTCCTGTTCTTAGTATTGCGTTTGCTCCGGCGTCGCATTGCCTGGTCTCGTCATCGGCCGACATGAGCGTCAAAGTATGGGACTTGCGCAAACAGATGGCGAACGTGCGGACCTTGCGAGGACACGAGCACACGGTTTCAGCCGTGACATGTGCCGTCGATCTCAATAGCGGACTGGAGTACGTGTTCTCGGCTTCCCGCGACAGGACCGTCCGCGTGTGGGACCTGCAGACGGGCCTGCTGCAGCAAACATTACACGGTCATACTGACTGGGTGCGCGCGATCGCCGTGACGCCCGATCTGCGCGGTGGAAAGCAGTATTTGCTCTCCGTGGCGAGCGACCGGCAGGCCCGATTGCAGGTGGCCTTCACTTCGGACGAATCCAGCGCCGAGTGCGTCGTATACAAACATCACAAGAACGTCGTTGAGTGTTGTGCAATTGCCCCTCTAAACACCGCAGAGACTCTCGGAGAACCTGGTACTGCCGTTGTATTCGCGACCGGCGGGAGGGATTGCCGCGTGCTTGTCTATAGCAGCAGTGCCTCGCGACCGGTGCGCGAGCTCGTGGGCCACGAGAATTGGGTGCAAGCGGTGCACTTCCATCCCAATGGAAGGCATCTTATCAGCGTTGGAGACGACTGTCAACTGATTGTATGGGATCTAAATACAGGCAGTCTGATAAGCGCGGCCAAGGTGCACGAGCATTTCGTCACCTCGCTGGCCTGGCGCAATAAAACCATAGTCACGGGAAGTATGGACCAGACAGTGAAGGTGTGGCAATAGAGGGGACGGATCGAGCCGCGCACTGCGTCAAGGGCTCTGCGGGGCAGGCCAGCGCAGAGCCACTTCGCGAACGTATCACGAGAGCATTAGCAGGCCTCGGCATTAGGTGCACCCCACTCAGCAGGACAGACACTTCTGCGCTCATAACTGCTCCGCACCTTACGAGGCTGGGGCTGGCGTCGAGGCCCAATGGAGAGATATCTATCATCATTATATGCGAATGGTTCGCTCGAGTCAAGAGATATAGCTACACGCTCACTGCTCACCGGCGACTTCGGGTCGACGGAGCCGAGTCGGACTCCGACTCTGAGCTAACGTCCTGGATAACCACTTTTTTCACGCCGCCGTGCTCAACTACATTTTCGAAGAACGTCGAGCGCGGGTCACCGCTCGCATCTGACAGTTTGCGGGAGCTAAGACTGGCGGACGAGCGCGGCTTGTTCAGTGCTCGGCTACGAGAATCGTGCGGCACCTCGGCATTGAGGTTCTTGGCAATCGCCTCGCGTTCGGTGTTCATGGCGCCCATATTCCTGCCACCCGCTAGGACGCCCGGCTTGGTGACAATCGTGCCGGGGGGCGAACGCGCGATCTCGTGCATGGGGCGCGGCAGTCGCGAGTGCTCGACCGAGCGGGACAGGCTGGACGCAGCCGCGAGCAGCGGCGTCGTCTCGCCTGCAGGGTGTTTGATCCTGATCTTCGAGTTCGAGGTCTCGATGGGATCGCTAGCCTGGTTCGACGGGCGCAAGCGCGGCGTGGTCGGCTGCGACAGAATGCGTCTGGAAAGCATAGGGCCCGGAGTCACTCTGCGGATAGCACGATGCACGTCGACATACACGTCACTCTCGTCCACGATTTCCTCGCCAATAAGCTCCTCGATGACGTCCTCTAGAGTGACAACGCCGACAGCCCCAGTCACGCCGCCAGGGTGCACGCTAACGGTGACCATGTGTGCCTTTCCCTCCTGGAAGTAGTTCAAAATATTTAGACAACTTGTGTCGGGCGAGGTCTCTGGCAGCGTGGCGAGCGCAAAGGAAGAGATGGGCTGCGCGTCATCAGGATCGTAGGTGATCAGCGTGCGAACGAGCAGCATGCCCACGAAATTGAGCGGCTCGCCGGGCTTGAAAATGGGAATTCGGTTGAAGCCCGTAAGCAGGATCTTCTCAACCATGTCCTCGTCCAAAATCGTGTCGCTGCTCAGAGTGAACACGTTCTCAATGGGAGTCATGATCTGCGAGACGGGCTTGTCCTTGAGATCAAGCACGGCAGAGATGATGGTGACCTCGTCCTCGTTGAGCCTGTCAATGCCAACATGATGATGCAAGTCAACGAGCGACTTCAGCCCGGCCTTCTTGTACACCGTACCATGATCCTCGCCCAGCAGATAGTCGAGCACCTTGGCAATGGGCACAGCGACTGGGTACATCGCGTACATGAGAACCTTGACAAACGGCGCGAAGTACGCTCCCAGAGGAAGCCCATACCGCACGCAGATACTCTGCGGAATAATCTCGCCAAATACGACGATCGCGGCTGTGGACGACAGCACGGCAGGCCACCCTCCTCCGAGGATGCTGTCGAGCACGATCGGGAGCGTTTCGTTGGTGATGACGTTGGAGAGCAGAAGAGTGACTAGAACCCAGTGCTTGCCGCAGGAAAGCAGTTTTAGCACCTTGGTCGCGTACTTGCGCTCGGAGTCGCTGCCGCTCTCGGCAATCACCTGCAGGAACACCTCGTCCTGACCCATAAGTCCGATAGTGAGTCCGGCGAACACACCGCCGAAAAGCACAAGCACCGCGGAGAGGCACAGACGCATCCAAAACTGCTCGCTTCCGACGGGGATCTCGTCGTCGAGTACAGAATAGGCGGGCGCAGCAGCGACCGCGCGTATTGCCGGTGCGATCACAGGTATGAGTCTAATCCATCGGGATGTACGTGACATGTATTGCGCTAAACGAGTTTGCTAACGCGGTCGACAAGTCCTACTCCAGTGCCGGCGCATATTGCATCCGAGTCACGTGTGAGAATATCACGTGTGGGCGCTCAAAACGTGTTCACGCCCGCCCGCGGCGTTGGTCGGCGCCGCGATGTGGCAAGCTTTGGATGGCGGGCAATTCTGCTCGAAACCACTGCGGAGTAGCGAGGAGCTAGACACAGCCACAAATGTCTCCCTCGTAGTTTACCGGCGCATCTCAACATTGTGACGGGCCATGTAAAAATAGAATAGACTTTACTAGCTTGTACAGAGAGCAGTGTGGTTTTACGTATGTCCGGTTGGTTCTGGTGCATGTTTTTCTGACGCGAGAGGTTAGAATTTCATCTTATTAGCAAGGCAATTCAGTATAAGCTCGAAGCGGGGCTTCCGTAATGTGTCGCCGCCGTTGGTCGCGTGAGCACCAACGTGGCGGCCCAAGGCCGAGAACATTCTGCCTGCGTTTGCGAAAACTGACAGCTGCAGGCGCGCGACAGCTGCTCGACAGTCGCTGAGCAATGATTACTCATTCACAAGAGGTTTAGTGGCACGGCTTTGTGAATCTGGGTTAGGTGAGCGCAGTGGCGCGAGGTGTTTAAAGCCGCTGCCGCGCGAAAGCCCGCTATGGACATCGGGAAGCACTGCCACGAGTGCCGGCATCTGGATTTTCTTCCCTTCACTTGCAACAAGTGTGGTGAATTGTTCTGCGGCGAGCACCGTCTCGAACACACATGTGTGCGTGCTCCGCAGGCCCCGACAAGCGTCAAGACAGCCACTTCGCCTGCAAAGGATTCTGATACTGCCTCTAAGACTGCCCCTAGTGACAGCTATAAGTTGGGCGCGCAGGTTTTAGAGGCCAGGCGGCAGCGCCAAGCCGCGCAGCAGCGCGCGGAGGCGCAACGGCGCGCCAAAAGCGCGCAGGCTGCTGAGAGTCTTGAAAAAGGCCGCAGTACTTTGCAGTGGTTACGAACCAAGTTGCAGGCGCCCCAGACGCGTGGCGATGAGACTAAATTGCGCCTCGATCTGCGACGCAACGCCGTAGGCGACGAAAAGGTACGAGCGCAGTCGCGTGTGTACTACCGGTTCACAGGGCCACCGCAGCAGTTCACGGATCCTATCACAAACACAGTGACACATAAGTCGGGGAAGACAATAGACATGTACTTCGACCGCTCGTGGTCGGCTGGTCGGGCTCTCGATAGCGCGATTCCGAAGCTCGGTCTTCGGCAAGCGCGCTGCATGCTTTACAACAACCAAGAAGTTGACTTGACGCAATCCCTAGCCACCTTTCCACAGTACTCAATGTTCGTGGTTGCGAACTAAATACAGCGACGAGGCATTTTCTGTCAGAGATGTTGGTGAGAGCTCTCTTATGAGGATAACGGCGTAACGAAACCCGTCGGGCCAATAGTTTGGTCCTGTAATATATCCGGAGCCAGCGTGGACGTTTAAAATACATACATGATCGCGTGGACTCTCTACGTCGGCGCGAGACGACTCAGTTATGCATATAGTTCATGCGCGTGCGTAACCCCTGACTCGGAAGGGTTCTTAGGGATGTTGGTATGCGAAATGCTCGGCACGTTATCCTCGGGACAATACGCGCCATGCCCAACAGCTGACGCGTGAAGAAGCTATGGGTAGATGGTATACACGCTAGGCACTGCGGCGAAGACGCATTGCTTCGGACCGCGCGTCGAACGAGAAGAGTGTGAAGAAATACAGCTTCAGGTAGAACAGCAGGGTTGTCAGCATGTCGGGCATCGCGCCGGCTGTTGGCGGTCTCGTCTTGGGCTTACCGGCACGATTTTCGGCCGTATTCTTGGGCTCGCTGGCTGGATCCTGGGCCGATCCCGAATACCGCGCGGCCCGCATCCGGCGAAGCTCGCTGATTGACGGCTCGCCCTCGGCGGCCGAGCCAACACGCTTGCCGCGCCCGAAGGTTGGGGACTTCGCGGCTAGAGCACGCAGGCACGCATTCAGTTTCGACAGGTCGCCGCCCACCACAGTGTCCACGACGATGGCGTTGTTGAAGAACACGAAACTGGGTACGGCTGTCACGCTGTACGCCTGCGCAACATCCGGGGCTCGGTCAATGTCAACATCCGCAAATGCAATCTGTGGATATGTCGCCTGCATTGCCTCGAAAGCTGGGCGGACGGCTTTGCATGGCCCACACCATTCGGCGCTAAATTTAAGCACGAGCTGGGGGTGCTGCCCAAGCAGCCGTTCGAGCTCGCTGCTGTCGGACACTGCAATCACCATGGCTGAATACGGGGAAGGGGGGCGTTGCTGCTATCAGCTCCGGTTGGAATTTAGCTCGCGGCTCGCACGCTGTCTTAGTCAAGGCCAGGTTTCGCAACCCTACCACGGCGTCTTCGTACGACGCTTGCACGCGCGCAGACCGTCTCACAGTGCTGTGGGCACGCTTACTGCGTGTTGGTGTAGAAGTTTTCGTTGGATTCGTTAGTATGTAGTGCATGTAGACCGCCCAGCCCCCCGGCCCATTCAATGGTACCCCGCACGCGCTGCAGCTTTTCTAAATCTGTACTTTGCCTGATTTTCTCCCGTATGACAACGCAAGCCCAGCCTGCTACGAGCGTCGAAACGCCCGGCATCGAGTCTGTAGGCGGCGAACGCGCGTCCTCGCTGCGCACACTGACCGCCAGTGGCGCGCCGACGCGACGGTCCGAGCGCGCGCGCGGCCAAGCCGCGCGGCAGGCTGAAGCGCGACGCGTGCGCGACGAGAAAGCCGAGGCGGAGGCCGCGGCTACACGGGCGCGCAGCGCGGCGGCACGCAAGGGTGCTGAGACTCGGCGGCGGGCAGCGCTGGTGAGCGAAGGCGGGAAAGTCGCGAAAGGCGGCGCGCGCACGCGGTCGCGGCGGTTTGTCGTTTCTCTGAAGTACGCGCATATGCTCCACACGCCTGAGTTCCAGCACGTAGATTTGCATTCCAGCCGCGAGGTGTTCTGGCTAAAGGCCGGCGTGCGCGAGTACTTCTTCCGCTTCGACAAACTGTGCCGGCTGCCCACGCGATACAGCGTCACTCTGAACGACGTGCTGGCCGCGTGGCCTCACGACTTATTTCGCGCCTGCTCGCTCTCGCTGCTCAAACTGCTCGTGCTGGAATTCAAGCCGGTGCAGCTAGTTAAGACGTGCATCGCCGATATCGATGCTGGCGGCGAAGAGGGCGACTTTGAGGAGGCCGTGCGCGCGTTTTTGGTTTCTGTAAATGGTAGTGCTCCGCTCCCGACCCCAGATAGCGAGCGTGGCAGCCTGCAGCTCGTGCGCGAGCTTCTTCTGCTCGCACTTCTGACCGAGACTGTAAGGGTGACGATCAGCGCCGACGTCGAGCAGCTGAAAGTGATTGAGAAGGAGAGTCAGGAAGAGATCCGGAAGATCCAGACGCGGCTGAAGGAGCAGAGCCAGAAACTGCTGAAGCTGAAGAAGGTTGACAAGACCGTATATAAAGACCGCGTCGACAACGCTCAGAGAGCCGCACAGCAGAAGACTTTCAAGGCTCAGCAGACGCTATACTTGAAGCTGCACAAGTTCAATATGCGCACCGCGCCGATTGCCGAGGACCGTGCCGGCAATAGATTTTGGTCGCTACAATACAAATCGCAAAACCTCAGCGCGTGGGGAGCGTGGATTTTGTGCGAGCTGAAGTCAGATCCCGTTACGCGAAAGCGGTGGGAGGAACACTTTTCGTCTGAGATCGATAGGGTCGTTGCCGGCCGCGACAAGCTCCTCCTCGAGAAGAAGGAGGCACGGCGCGCCAAAATCAGGACTGAGAGCGTCAAATCCGAGGCTCCCGACTCCCTTGGGCACCAAACCGCTCCGGGCGACGCTGATGCGGGGACCTCTCAAGCTACCGAGACCCCGGCACCATCCGCGGCTGTATCGCATCGCGCACACGAGCCAACTGCAGACTCTGCAGACCTCAAGCCAGAGACCACGCGTAGACGTTTTCCGAAAATGAAGATCGCTCCGCTGCCCGCACCGGTGCATGGCGTCCACTACTTCACGGTGCAGGGTCGCCAGGAGATCGAGGCCCTTGCCGAATGGGTTTCGCAGCAGCCCGGCGTTGACGCCAAAATGACTCAAGACATCCTAGATGTAGGCAAGTACCTCGCGGATGATGAGTAGATTCATACTCCTTATCGGTATGGAACCTTTCTGGTGTCAGTCCGTGCACTTCTAAGGCTGTCACGCGTTATTTATCTTGTGCCGCTGGCTGTTGCCCCCTTGGGGAATTCGAACTATTGCAAATCCTTTCCGGTGTGCCCCACCGCTTGACGCGTCTTACCCCACGAACATACATTTGACACCGAAGCGGTTGCGTATAACACAAATCACGGAGCTTTCCGACGCACCATGCGTTGCTGGATGGCTATGGACTACGATTCTTGCTTGACGATGCTAGGACTGCTTCCCTCGAGGTCGACTGGTACACGATTAACACTAGTCAAACATGCGTTCAGAATATGCAGTATACATATATATCCTCTAAATTTGTCCTCTTGGGGTCCAATAACAGTTCTGAGAATCTGTGACTTACTTGCATGCGCATGCATGCATTGCGTCCGCATGCGGCCCAGGTGGAGTAGCGACGCAGGAGCGACATCCGGCGCCATCTGCACTCCACAATCGATGCAATCCCTCTGCACTCCGCCGCATGAGTGTGCATGGTTCCAGACTCATTGCAGAGTATCATTGAACGGGCCTCCTCCTGCGCACCGTCGAACTAAGAGGTACAACGTTACTTACACATATACACATAGACGAGTCTACACGTACTCCATCGGGCTACGGTCAGCAGTGGCAACCATGATCTTCGCGTTGGGCGCATGTGCACCCAGAGCGCTGAGCTGCTGAGCGAGGTGCTCCGCGAAGATACCCAGGAAGCCCGCCTCAGAGTTCCAGTGTCCCGTAATAATGGCACTGGTGCCACTTTCACGGAGACGCAGCTGCTCATGATGGCCGAGCTCGCCGGTCACAATAAGATCGGCCTTAACACCACGCAGAAGCTCCTTACCCGAGCCTGGGCACAAAGCGATTGTGCTGATGAGCTCCGTGGAATGGCGCGGCGCCTTAACGACAGGAACGCGCTGCATGCGCAACCGCTTGCGCACATGCTCAATAATCTGCGCGAGCGTCTGCGGCTCGCGAAGGGTGATGTAACGGCCGTAGCCGGCACCCTCAAAACCGGGTACAAGTGGCGCGCGCTTCAGGATGGACGACTGCAAGATATTGTCAGAGCCGAGCGCAACTGCTTTCGCCAGCCAGTCGTTAACGCCGCCAAGGGCCGCATCAGCAGCGCTATGGGGCGAATAGACACTGATTTTCTCGCGAACAAGCTTGAAGATCGTCTCCGTCTGCGGATCCCCCTTGTTGAGCGACTTGATGCCATTGAAAATGAAAGGGTGGTACGCAATTATACAGTCGGCACGGTTCTTGATGGCCTCCTCGCATACAGCCTCAGTTAGATCGATGGTGAGCACGATGCGCAACTCCTGACTCTTAGTGAGCTCATCGTTGCTACAGTCAACAAGAAGACCGGTGTTATCCCACTCCTTGTCAGCAAGCTCGGGCGGGTAGATCTTCTCAATGGCCTTGATCAGAGGCTTCAGCTTCTCTTGGCGATTAAACACTCTTCTGGGCATTTAGGTGACTCGTGTGAGGTTCCTAGACGATCACTTGTTGATAGGTTTCGGTAAGGGTCCTTTGTGCAAGACAATGGGTGCGTCAAAAGCAATGGGTTGATTCCTTTATATACTGAGCAGCATGCGAGCAACCCTAGAAAACTGTGGGGTACTTGCGTCACGGGCACCCTTGCCCAACGTAAAACCTTGCCTTGCATATAGAGCAACTGTAAACGCTGACACCGTTGACGTTAACGTAGGAGAAACGTACAGAAATGTCGCAGCATGCGTATGACTGGCTGTACTGGTACGAGCTGGAAGCGACATTACTAAGTATAATGACACGTGCTTATAAACTACATGCGTCCGGAAGATGATTACAGTTGTGCACGCAGAAAGCGTCGGCATGCATCTCCGAATCTCGAGCCTTTAGCGGCAACCTGTTGCTAGCTTCCCATGTGTTGTATGGGCCAAAGTTATGGGCCACAAACAGCATTGCAATATCAAGCAAGTTTTCTATTCCTGAAGTGATTAAGTGAAGTTCGTCGTCTTTAGAGCGCAAGACAATGCCCCCGTTACTGCTTACCAGGCTCGTATTGTTTTGTGGCCTCTTATGCAGCGTATCTGCTAAAGAGCCTTGCTATCCCGGGTCTGTCAACCCTGAAATTGGGGCCAGCTCATAAAAATGATGCTGTAATAATCAGTGGTTTATTACAGATAATCTATATGCGTCTTGAGCTTAGCGGTGGCCATATCGTGAGACGCTAGCTCAATAGCTGAGCTGATCGTTACAAATGCTTACTCATTGATTTTATCTCATCGATCTGTTTATTGTTTTCCTTTGCCGGCACTGTGGTTAGTTGGAAAACGCGATGCCAAAGCCACAAGAGTTCGAGAAAAGGCTCAAGAGCTGTCTCCACGCTGAGCACGTTGAGGTCAAGGATTCAAGTGGCGGGTGCGGGCAAGCGTTCGAGGTGACAGTTGTCAGCGACGATTTTAACGGAAAAAATAGGCTTGCACGGCACCGTCTCGTGAATGCCGCCGTTAAAGATATGATTGCAGTAGTGCATTCTTTCACTCAGAAGAATTACAGCCCGCAAGAATGGGCTGCCATGCACGTTGCTTAGCCTGCTCCACGCTGCCAGATCTTCCTGTTCCCGGTCCTTGTACAAGCGCAATCATATAGTCATACCCTTCGCCCCCCCCTCCACGACTTGCATAGAGGGCATTCGTGCAGGTTCTCGGGGACACTTCTTTCCCGTAATAGACCTTCCTTGTAATTAAAAAATACAACTAATTCACTCTGTACCCTAGCAACTTTTCTTCTAGGCTTGCACCCAGCGTCGCCAATTCACTGGCGGCCTGCCTGGCGGCGATCAGTAATCTCTCTTCCTGCGCGTCGCTGCAGATCTCAAGCATGCTGTCGTGACATTTGCCGATCTCGCTGGGGAAGTCGCGCATGAGCACTGCGCCCGCCACCGACGCCATTGCAGCAACACACCAGGCGGCGGACTCGCGCACGAGCTCTGGCACGGTTCTATTGAAGCTCAGAAGGCTACAACATAGCGGCCAGAGCTCGCCGACCATTTCGGACATGCGGTTGGTCGGGTACGCGGCGAACAAGATGGCACCCAGCGTGCGCAGCCATTGGCTGTAGACAAGGGCATCGTACGAAGCTGCACCGAGTCGTGGAGGGCTGTGTATCAACGGGAAAAAAAATATACTGCAAATTCTTGCGAACGAGGGTCTAACGGGTACCTTGCCAACCTCCAAGTCAGTACCGAGGAGTCCCCTTCCCTGGAACAAGATATGCTGCGCTGGCGGCAACTCAGGAGCAAGGACTTGCCGAACTGCAGGCGCCGACTCCATGGATTGGCTCGCGCAGCCTGACAATACACTTGCGCCACTCGCTAGCGCCGCCAGCAGCCCCAGCCGCTGTGGTAGCGACCAATCCCCTGTGCTAAACATGTGCACGACAGTTTTAGCCTGCTGAGGGTCGGCAATCACCACGGCGTTCAGCAAGGCCTGCCGACGTTCCGCAAATTGTGGTATGTTCCATTTATCGGCCAGGATGCACGCAGCGCGCAGCAATTCTTCGGCGTACTGCGCGACCTCGCTACCAAAAGAGGCCTTTCGAAGCACAAGTTCCGGGCCGTAAGTGAGGGCGGCGTGAACTTCCGGGTATTCCCCCTTGATCAGATAGTCTGTGAGGTCCTTGATATAGAACGGCGGAGGCGCACTGGTATGATCCTCGTCGTCGCTGTCGAATTCGTCATCGCTGTCCTCAGCTTCTGCCGGTGGTAGCGGATGTAACACTGCTGCCAGTTTATCCAGCGGCTCTGCCTGGGACCGGTTCAGAGCTCTTGTCGACTCATGGTCGTCTCTCGCAAGCAAATTACGGTTTTCTGCTGTTTTAATGGATGTAACGTTAGGGACCTCGTCGATGCCGATCCACCACGGGAACTCGTCATAGGTTTCCATGAAACTCAGGTCCTTGCCGCCTTGCTTGGCGTAAAGCTCGGCGACCAAGGTGGCAATTTTGCGCATCTGGGAGTTAGCCGACTCCAAGCGCGCGGAGACCCCATTCATGAGATCAGCGCACATAGAGAGTTCTGACGCAATTGTCTCATCCAGCGCCGGCGCGCACGCCACCAATATCTGGGTCAAAGTCTGCTGTTTTGACAGCGGGGCATTTGTATCGGACCCCCATATGCGGAACGCAGCCCTCGCTAGATCTGGAAGTGCCCTGTTAAATCTCGCATGAACGACAAGCGCACGAATGACACGCTGCTCGGCACCTCCTCGCACAGCGGCTTGGACCGTTTCGGTGATATCCGGATTTATTGAGATCAGCTGGCGCGCCGCGGAGGTCAAATCGGGGGCGAGCGCGCTTAACAGGTGGCCTAACGCAAACATTCGCTGCGCTGGTAACAAGTGTTCATAGTTCTCAGCAAATAGCGGCAGATCGCGCGCTAGAAACGTAGATATCAACGCCCGCGGTGCGCCCAGCTTGATCCCTCTGTCCAGCAGCTGGGCGTCTTTAAGGCGAGCATCGATCATTTGACCTGCGAGCCATTCCGAGTACGTATCTACGCTGCACAGAGGACTGTCACGGGGTGCTGCCGAGCTCGCAGCCGCCACGTTCAGCAAACGCGATCCAAAGAATAGAGGCTTTGCCCCGGAGTGCTCGATGCACGCCGCGATCAGGAGGCGGTCGCGGCAGATGTTGTCCAGCAGCCTAAAGACGGCGCGCGACTCCACGTCCTTAGAGGTTTGCAGCCGCGATACCAGGCAGGAGACGCCTGCGAAGCTGTGGAATAGCGTGCTCAGCAGGGTCTGCGCCTCGTCACTAGCCGCAAACGTCAGAAGGACATTGGCCTGCAGCACGCTCGCGTAGACGGCCAGCGACTTGGCTGATGGGATTTTTAAGTCCAGCTCGCTATCGTTCACGAGGTCAAGGACCAGCGCGCGCAGCTCATCGAGTTTGACAGAGTTTAAGGCTGCGAGCCGCGGTGCCAGGTCCATCAGAGCTCGCTCGGTGAGGCTGCGCCCTTCTAAAACGCTTCTGGAGACTGTTGCGGCTTTGCCGAGGTCGCCCGCACGTAAAAAGCACCACGGCTCTGGGGGCCTTAGCTTCGCGTTTGGCAGCGCGACAGCTACGCGCGCTCAGCTGCTCAGCTCAGACTCGCGCGCTAGCGGTATCGAGTAATGTGGTTCCCAGCGCTACCAAATGAGTAACTAACCACAAGTCGCTGCCTGACCCAATGTGTCATTAGCAGGCACAACCGGTTATGACTCTTGCTCTCCGTGTGCACGCCTTTTCAGAACCCTAGTCATCATTTTTGTGGGTACTGCCACAGCGTTGCCAGTTTTTTACACACGATGTCGTACGTTCTTAGCGAGAAGCACCGCGAGCTCATGGACGCGAGTCTGCCCGAGTACGATCCCGACGTCAAGCGGATCATTGAGAACGAGATCAAGCGCCAGCGCGAGTCGATTCTGCTGATCGCGTCCGAGAACCTGACGTCGCAGGCTGTGCTGGACGCCGTCGGAACGCCGATGTGCAACAAGTACTCCGAGGGCTACCCCGGTGCGCGCTACTACGGTGGCAACCAGAACATCGACGCCATCGAGACGCTGTGCCAGAACCGCGCCCTGGCCGCCTTCCACCTGGACCCCGCGCAGTGGGGCGTGAACGTGCAGACGCTCAGCGGGTCGCCCGCGAACCTGCAGGTGTACCAGGCGCTGATGCCGCCGCACGGCCGGCTCATGGGCCTCGACCTGCCCCACGGCGGGCACCTTTCGCACGGGTACCAGATCCCCGGCAAGAAGATCAGCGCCGTGAGCACGTACTTCGAGACGATGCCGTACCGCGTCGACCTCGAGACCGGGATCATTGACTACGACCGCCTCGAGCAGAACGCCGAGCTGTTCCGTCCGAAGGTCCTCGTCGCCGGCACGTCTGCGTACTGCCGCCTCATCGACTACAAGCGCATGCGGGAGATCGCGGACAAGGTCGGCGCGTACCTTGTGGTCGACATGGCGCACATCTCCGGCCTGATCGCGGCCGGCGTGATCCCCAGCCCGTTCGAGTACGCGGACATCGTCACGACGACGACGCACAAGTCGCTGCGCGGCCCGCGCGGCGCGATGATCTTCTTCCGCCGCGGTAGCCGCAAGAACGCGAAAGGCGTGGACGTGCCGTACGACCTTGAGCAGAAGATCAACTTCTCGGTCTTCCCTGGCCACCAGGGCGGCCCGCACAACCACACGATCACCGGACTCGCGGTCGCGCTGAAGCAGGCGGCGAGCCCCGAGTTCAAGGAGTACCAGGAGCAGGTGCTTAAGAACGCGAAGGCGCTCGAGTCCGAGTTCAAGAAGCTTGGTTACCGCCTGGTGGCCGACGGCACGGACTCGCACATGGTGCTCGTGTCGACGAAGCGCGAGAAGGGCGTCGACGGCGCACGCATCGAGCATGTCGCCGAGCTGATCAACGTCGCGCTGAACAAGAACTCGATCCCGGGCGACAGCTCTGCGCTCGTGCCCGGCGGCATCCGCATCGGCGCGCCGTCGATGACCACGCGTGGCCTCGGCGAGGAGGACTTCAAGCGCATCGCCGACTACGTCGACAAGAGCGTCGTCTACGCGAAGCAGCTGCAGGACTCGCTCCCCAAGGACGCGAACAAGCTCAAGGACTTCAAGAAGGCCGCGGACGAGGACAAGGACGGCCAGCTCGCCGCGCTCCGCAAGGAGGTCTCGGAGTGGGCCTCGTCGTTCCCTCTGCCGTACAAATAGACAGTTGGTAGTAGCGCCCAGGTATTTAGCTCTGCGGTCCTGCGTCCAGCCGCGGCGTGGCGTGCAGCGCGCGGTTCGGCCGCGCCTCGGCTCGCCTTGGCTCGCCTCCCTGCGCAGCCTTGCGCAGCCTTGCGCGTTCCACCTCTCCTCCCGCGTCTTGCTGCTACGCCGGCGTGGCAGCTTCGGCGCAGCCGTCGTTTGTGGCCCGCGCACCTCGTGCGCGGGCCTTCAAGCCTTAAGCCTTAAGAAGCCCGCCGCGCTGGCCGCCACGCGCCAGCAGCGGGATTAAATAGATTTACACGTCCTATACAAATATCGACAGAATAAAAAAGGACGCATGCAGCGCCGAGCGCGGGCGCGCCGGTCTAGTTCTTAACCAGGGTGGCGATGGGCACGACAACCACCACCACGATCACAATAATGACAAGTGCGATGAGGCAGAACCGCATCTTCATGTCCTTCCACCACATCTGCTTGCGCACGCGGTTCGCACCGGAGTGGAAGCCTGCGGCCGAGGCTGCCAGGTTGTCGGTCTTGTCCTGCAGGTCGTCAAGGCCGCGGCCGCGCGCCGCCACCTTGTTGATGTTCTCGCGCATGATCCCGACGGTGTCATCGATCTGCGCTTGGATTTCCGCGGTCCGCGACTCCCCTTGGGGCGCGGACGACGGGATATAGGGGTCATACGGCTCAGCTGTCGACATGGCAGAGTTTACACGGCGGCGGCGCGGAGCTGGGGTTCGAGGGAGGCATCACGTGACGGCGGAATAAGCTGGCGCCTCGCGGCTCCACATTTGCCGACACAGCGCGCACGGGCCGCGCAGATCTGGGGGTGGCATCGCGCGCACGGCGATGGAGAGCCCGGACGCGCTGTTCCTGCAGCTCGTGCTCATGGCGGGGTATATCGCGGAGGCAGAGCTCGCGCGCAACATCGCCGGCCTCAACGCGAAGCTGCCGCCCGAGGCGCGCCGCACGCTCGACGACGTCGTTTTGTACGCGAATTACGTCCTCGAGCCCATGGACATGGAGCTCGTGGCCACACGCAACGATTTCGAGGACGGTGCGAACTACTTCTGCGTTCTCCCTGGCGGCGACGACTGTGAGGCGATCACGCGCATGGTCTTCTCGAAGCCGCAGTGCGCACAGCTAAAGGACATGCTCGCACTTATGTTCGCGGACGCCAATCTCGTCGGGCTCGACGTCTCGAAGCTCCCGCTCAGCTCGTTCTCTGCCAAGGAGTACATAGTCGCAGAGATGCTCTACCGCGGGTTCTTCCTGCAGCTTCCGGCCGAGTACGAGTCGCAGGTCCGCGTCATCATCACCCCGAAGCTGCTGGCGACTATGGAGCCGTACTTCGAGGAGCACTTCGGCGACAAGACGCTGTTCCGCTGCCTGGGATGCCAGAAGTGGGTGCTCAAGGGCCGCCTCTGCGCGAACCCGGCGTGCGGCGCACGGCTCCACGAGCGCTGCTACGAGTCCTTCTTCTCGGCCGGCGGCCACGAAGCGGGCAGGTGCCCGCTCTGCGCGGGAGACCTGTGACCGCGGCGTGTCGTGGCCTGTCGTGGCGTAGCGTGGCGCGCGGGGTAGGTCGTAACGCGCTGAAGTCAAAAATTAGCTTACATGCTCTTAGGCTTGCGTGCAGGCGGCGTGCTTGCGGCGTGCTCGCGGCGCGCCAGTTGTGCTGGCCTGCTCGACACAGTAAGTGTATACGGTCGCTATAGTCTTGCCGCGGGCCCGGCATGCCTGGGGAGACCTGCGGTATGCTGTGGCGGCTTTTATGGCTGGATTTGGAGTTGACTGCTGCTTCTGCGTGTCGTGATCTAGGAGTCGCGTGCCGCGTGCCGAGTGCAGCTGGCTGCACTAGGGACATGCCTGCCGTTGACTCTGCGATGTGCCTATATAGGTGAATGCACGCGTCTTCAACGCAGCGAATTTTAAGCTCGGTGCCTGTGTTCTAGGGCTCATCATATCTATTCGCGTACATACTAGATGCGGCCGCACATGAGGCCACCCGAGCCGATTTCAACGGCGACACGGCCGGCTCTGTGCGCGCGCGTTTTACCGCAACTCCACTCTCTATCTCTCCACGATTTCTCGCGGCACGCGACGGCCGACGCGCGCCAGCGACGCGCCGGAGGCGCGGCCGTGCTGCATAATCCGCCGCGAGGCGATTACTCACCCACGCGCGCGTCGTTCGGATTTTCGGATTTTCAGAGCGGCCCCGATGAGCCCGAAGCCTGCCCCCGAGCCCTCCGAGTTTAGCCACGCGCAGCTGACGGCGCTCGCGGACCAGGCCGTTATGCAGGCGCTGGGAATGTACAAGTTCAACGAGAACCGGTGGAACTTCGACCCGCTGCATGTGCGCCGCCTGCTGCAGGTGCTGACGTCGATTTTCAGCGCGCTGTCGCTGTACTCGGTGCTGTGGGCAAGGATGTCATACCACTGGATGTTCATCAGCTTCGACACGGTGCTGGGCGCGCTGCTGTACTACTGGTACTACAAGGTCGAGTGCGGCGGCGGGCGCCTCATCTTCTCGCCCGACTGGCGCGACTCATTCGTGGTCACGCGCGCGACGCCGACCAACTACGTCATCGACATCAACGTGGGGTACACGGACCGGCTCACGGTCTCGATCCCGTTCAACGCGTTTAAGCTGCGCGCGGGGCCGCGCGTGAGCAAGAAGTGGATGGCGCGCGAGATCGGCGACCAGCTGCGGCTGTGACGCTGCTACGCGTGCAGCGCGTTGATGTACGCCGACCCCAGCAGGCGCGCCAGGTCCTCCTTCTGCACGTCGTGCGTGTCCTCGACCTCGCCCCACAGCTCCGTCTGCATGAGCACGTCCAGCGATGCGAGCCTGGCGATCTCCGCCACGGGCCGCAGGTGCAGGACCGTGTTCATGCCCAGGATCAGCGACTTTGCCGCCGTCGTCGCGCGCTCGAGCGACGCGAACTGCCACGGGTCCAGCCCGAGGATCCAGTCGCGGACGGCGCGCCGCGTGTCGACGGGCTGGTAGTTTCCACACGCCGCGCGCTCAGTGTCCAGCGTCGACAGCCCGGTCTTGGGCAGCCCCCAGACCTTGCGCGCCTCGTCGACAACGGGCGGGAACAGCTCCTCCTGCGCCGCGCGCAGCTTGCCCTCGCAGTCCTTGTGTGGACTGAGCACGAGCAGCGTGTCCGTATCTAGGTACTTCAGCAGCTTCTCGGCCTCCTCCTCGCGCTGCGCGGTCGTGACGTCGAGCGCGCGGCCCGCCAGCGACGTCAGCGGGATCATGTGCGCCTTCAGCTTGAGGCTGGGCAGCACGCGCCACTCCTGTGCAATCAGCTCGGCCAGCGCGGCGGGCTTGGCGTGCGGCACCTCTAAGGTTTTGCCCAACGGCGTCTTGAGCGGCTTTCCGTCGATGCACACGCGGCGCGCCGCGGGGCCGTCCTGAACGGATATGTGGTCCCAGAACCTGATCGCACGCGGCTGTGTCGCGTACAGTCGCGCGTGCGCGCGTCTCAGCCAGCTCGCAGCGGAGTGTGCAGCACGCATCCTGCCGCTCGGATCCTGCGCGGACGGTGATATATTATGTAAGTGTGCAGCGCAGCCGCGCGGCTGCCGCAGCCCGCCGCAGATGAGTCGGTTTGTCAGCGCCCGCATGCGCAGCCGCGCAGAGCCGGTCTGGGCCGCGCGCCGCAATTTGGGAAGGCAAGGCCATCGTCTCGTCGCGTGCACCAGCCTGGCTCGCCGTCTGAAATTGAGCCTGCTTACCGTTGTTTCCAGTTGCCGAGGGGCCCGCGCGTGGGTTTCCAGTTGCCGACGTCTGCCAACCGCCTTAGTAATTGCATCCAAGCGCCATCGCCTCAACCCTAAGAGCCGCTCTAACCAGGCACGCGTGCGCCTGTTCTCTCACCGATTGCACTGCGCGCAGACGAGCATGACGACCAGCGTGCGCCACACTGTGCGCGCGAGAGACATACTGGTTGCGCGTTCGCGCTCTCGGCTGTTCGCGCGCGACGACAGCATGGACGGCAGCTCTGGCAGCAGCCCCTCGGACTACGTGCGCTGGGTCTTCGTCGCGGTGATCGTGGTTGTGGTTGTTGTTATCCTGGTCACGCTGTACGGGTACGCGCGACGACGCAAGCGCATGCTGAACAACTTCTGGAGCAACTCCAACGCAGAGCCGGTAGAGAACGCCTCTCAGGTGGGGCTCTTCCCGCTTCCGCGCACTCACCGGCGGCGCAGACATAGCTCTACGGCGCACGCGACGGCCGATACCGACCCAGTGCCGACGTACCATGCGGCCCCGGGCGAAGAGGACCTCGGCGTCTACGACGAAAACGGGACGTACCGCGCCTTCGAGCCTCCGCCGTACGAACCGCCGAAGGCCGCGTTGCGGCCAGATTACGAATGAGATGGGGGAAGGACGGACGTTCGCAGGGCGCGGGCAGTCGCAGCGGCGTCCGCCGTTTAAATAGATCCTTTGCCGCACGCGGTTTGCACTCCTCGTGACTCCCTCGCGGCCCCCTCGCGGCTCCTATTTTCTCGTGGCAACGTTTCGGGTCGCGTCGACATGCATTTTATTCCATCTCTTGCCTGGTGAACTGGGCTCCACGTCGCACGTAATTCCCCGCCTGTTGTTGCGCAGTCATAATCTACTCGCCTTATTCAAATTTAGAGCGTACGGCTCTTGTAATTATATGTTTTGGCTCTTCTAGTCTACACGCGGCGTTCAAGCATACCGCTCAGTCGCTCGGCGGTACCGTATCGGCACCTGAAGCTCTACCTGTCTGCCCAGCCGCTGGGTGATACCGCATGGTTGCCTGAGGCCCTGCTTGCTTCACTCCTTGGCCGGTTCGACGACCCCGGGCTGTTCGGACTGCATGAGCGACTCGGCATGCTGGAGCTCCTCCGTGGCGCCGTGGTCGCTACTGTCGTCGTTACCTTCGCCGTTATCGCCTTCGCCGTTGTTGCCGTTGTCGCCGTCGTTCGCCGCGCTGCTCTCAGCGGCCGCCTGTTTTTGCAGCAGCTTCTTGTCGATATTGAACAGCCGCAGGAGCAGCTCCTCGGTCTTCTCTTTCGGGGCCATCAAGTTCGCGCTGGCCTTGCCGCGCCACAGTGGGTAAACAGCACCGCCAAGCTGCCAGATGCAGCACCCCTCTTCTAGCGCACGCAGCTGCTCGCTCAGGCTCGCGTCGATCGCGTCGAGCGCGTCGAACCGGATAAACGTTTCCAAGCAAAACGGCTTCAGGCTCTCCACGCTGTCCGTGCGCAAGATGCGTTTATGCGCGAACGGGGTCAGCATGGCGATGCCCTCGATCTGCACGCGCCACTTGCACGCGCCGTCGTTGCGCTGCGCGTTGAACACCTTGATTCCAGCGTGGATCACCTTCAGCTTGGCCTCCTTGTGCTTCAAAATGGGTGCCAGGCTCGGTGCGACGTAGTAGATCGTCCTCGCAGGCTCGCCGGTTGCGTTGCGCACAATCAGAGTGTCGGTAGGGAACTTCTCGTCGAGCCCGTAGAACTCAATGCAGCTCTGCAGCTCGGGGTGGGTGGGCTCGAGGAAGCTGAACGGGTCCTCAGTCGCTGGGATGTCCCGCGGCAGCTTCGCTGGCTTGGCCGCCTTGACCTTGCTAGAGTCGGCGCCCGGCGTGCCACTTTCCTCGGCCTCGGGAGCGGCGTCGGCAGGAGCGGCCGTCGCCTCAGCGCTCTCGGCCCCATCAGCAACGTCCTCCGCATCGTCAGCTTCGCCAGCCGGCGCGTGCGCCTCACCGGTATTTGCGCGCTTGGCTTCGGGCTCTGTGCCCGACTTCCGCTTAGCCGTCTGCGAAGCTTCGATGTCTTTGACTTCCACGGGCTCCCCGTCAAGCTGGAGCACGGCAATAAAGAACCCGCCGCTGTTTTGCTGGTTCGGGTAAACACGCACGCAGCGCTCGAGGTGGAACCGAGCGGCCTCCTCCTCGGTGGGGCGGAACCAGCTACGCTGCAGTCCGTCCGTGTTGCCAAGGTCGCACCACTCGTGCGTGTCGCTGCGCTGCACCTTCCAGTTGTCGATCCCAGGCGAGCGCTTGAGCTCGACGAGCTCGTTAGAAACATCCAGCAGACGCAGGTTCGGGAACTGCCTCAAGAGCTGCCCGACAACTGCCTCGTTCTCGATGGGGTTGAGCGAGCAGGTCGAGTACACGAGCCGGCCGCCCGGCTTGAGGAGGTGCACACTCCGCGTCGCGATGTTTCGCTGGAGGTTGTGCAGGCCGTACCCGTTGTTGACCTTCCAGTCTTTCCACACGTTGATGTTCTTGCGCATGGTGCCGTCGCCAGTGCAGGGCACGTCGCACAAGATCCGGTCGAACTTAAGGTAGCTCGAGCCGAGCCAGATGCGCGGGTACATCTGCGCGTCGTGGTTGGTGACCATGACGTTGGGGCTGTTCAGCCGCTTCACCTGGTGCGTGAGCATGTGCGAGCGCTTGTAGTCGCTGTCGTTCGCAATCACAAGCCCGGTAGGGTTCGGCTGCGCGTGCAGAGCCTCGATCAGCTGCGCGGTCTTACTGCCGGGCGACGCACACGTGTCGAGCACAAAGTGGTGTGGCTGCACGTCGAGCAGCAGCGGCGGAATCATGGAGACGAGCTCCTGCCGGCTGATGTTGCCAGCGTTCGTCTCCACTACCAAAAACCGCTGGAAGTCGCTGAACTTCTCATTGCGCCTGATCACCTGCTTGCCGACGTTCACCTGCCAGGCAAGGCGCCCCGGGTAAAAGGGCAGCGGCTGCGGCGGCTCGATCGGCTGGCCGTCCCAGCTCTGATTCGCGAGCTGCGCGATATGCCGCGCCTCCATGATCTCGCGCACCTGCACCGCGTCCGCCGACGTCCCTGTGATACGGAACGTGACGGGCAGCTCGTTCTGGCACACGGCTTTGTACTTGTCGAACTCCGCCTTGTCCGCAGTGGGCAGGCCTAGAGTCAGGTAGTATTCCTCCCACTTCGCATTCTCTTTTTTGATGTCCTGCCAGTTCGTGCGCGGCGCGCGGCCCCGTCCGCGTCCCATTGTGATGCGTCAGGTTAGACAAATCTTTTTTGCGAAAAAAATGAAACCTAACCGTGAGTGGGGGCACCAGTCGCACGAACAAGTGGAAAGAGTGTCGCGCACATGGTGCACGGCGGTGAACTGAAGGCTAAAGTGTAGAAATAGATACATAGTTGTTATATGCGACCGTAACATATTGGTTGTGTATGCAGATTAGCTAGCGTACCAGTAGGCATTTCTGGACCTGCTCTTGGCAAGGACTCTGGCTCACCATCTGCATTGGGGCCGATTGTTTTCTGAATTCTCCAGCGTCGCTACGTGGACAGATTGGTCTCTGTCTATTAGACGATGATTGGCGGCTGATCCAAACAAGAGTCCACGGGATACTCTCCCTGAAACAGACTAAAATGTAACAAGCTTGACCGCAATTCTCATTGAGATCCTGCCACAGATCTATAGTGCTCAGTGATGATCCCAAGGCCTACAGTGTCTTTCTTCTACGAATATGTAAGGGTCCAAGAATTCATCTGAAGGTGATGCTTCGCTAATCTCTACCGCAAGCTTAACTAGGAAGAACTTGGATTTTTCATGAGTACGCAACGAGTAAAGGGGCCATCAAAAGAGCAATGGATAACGATTCCAACAGAAAGCGTTATGAAACTTCTCTCTTGCAGAGCAGTGTCAGACTAGGGCGGGGCAGCTGATACAAACGTCAAGAACCTTCTCATCGCCTTAGCGAGAATACCTCTGACGCAAAAGACTTCAGAGCCATGCACGAGGCAGCACTCGAGAATTGACCGTAGAATCTCATGAGCCTCACGGCTTTTTCGTCATAGCGTAACGCAACTCTCTGGGGCAGCGTAACCATACAGAATTACTGTCGCCATGGCAGGGAATCACTTGCACTGCGAGTTCGTTGAAATTATTACCTTGCGAGCGTGGTTGACGCTATGCTAGTTTTGGATGCATCCCAACAGACATGAATCAGCACCGAGAAACAGCTGGGGCCCTAGTATATGACAACTCCTTCAAACTTCTCCTTGAAGTCATTGTGGGGCCAAGCGCGCGACGTCACCCAGCAATCCGGGATTACTGTTATGCATTAACGGAACAGACAGAGCCTATGTGTGTCATCACACCAGGATGTTGCAAACTCCGCATGTCGGCAGTGAGAAATGCCAATCGGGTCCAGTATAGAGTGATTGCGCTACCACTTACCGTGCTTGTCGGCGGCCGTCCGGTCTCATCCGCTCGGTCGGGGGTGAGGCTGCGATGCCGAGCCAATCCTAATCATTAGAATAGGTTTACTCTAAATGTGCGCGCTAGCAATATCGCGTATGCTTATATCGCTGCCGTCTCGTTACGAGTATATTATCGACTTCACTCTATGTCCCACTCGCACGCGCACGCGCACACACACACACCCAGCGTCGGAGAAAACGTACTCGCCGTGTGTGGTTCTCGCATCTTCACGTTCTCGCCTGCTGTGAATGCGCTGCTTGCGGCAAGCGCCGTGACAGTCGTGACCCAGGTACTGATCGCGTGCGCGCCGCCGCTGCGCGGTCGCGCGCTCGCGTTTCTCGTAGCGTTTGCGGGGGGTAGCATGCTGGGTACCATCTTTCTCCACATTATTCCTGAGATTGAGTTCTCACGTGAGTGCGGCGTTGTGCTCCTAGCGGGATTTCTCTCCTTTGTAGCGCTGGAAAAGGCTCTGAAGATGTTCGCTGGCAGCGAACACACTCACTCGCATGCGTCGGCTGCTCCCGACGAGGTTGAAGATGTTACCGGTTCCCAGACATCAACGCTCCCCGAGCGTACTAAACCTGTGAAACGGAACCGCAAGTCAAAGACTGAGAAGGCCGAACTCACGAAACATGTTGACAGCGCAGTAGCCGGACCGCAGTCGTTCAACATCCTACCTTGGCTTAACGTCGTAGCGGACTCGTTACACAACCTCACCGACGGCATCTCGCTGGCTGTATCATTTCGCAAATCTGTGGAGGCGGGTACTCTAGCTTTCTTGATGATGTGCTGCCACGAAATTCCTCACCAATTTGGTGATTTCGCTCTCTTGATCAACACCGGCACCTCAAAATCCACCGCGCGTGCAGCGCAGTTGTGCACAGCTGCGGGAACTCTGGCAGGATGCGTGTTGGGAAGTAACCTCGGCACATTTAACACCGGATTGGAGAAGGCTCTTGACCAATACGCTGTTCCGCTAGCCGCTGGCGTTTTCCTATATGTTTCGGCGGTTGGCGTCATCCCCGAGTTGCTGGAAACCAGAAAAGGCACCACTGCCGACAAAATTGCTGACTTCGCTGTCATGGTCTTAGGACTGTCCTCTGGGGTCCTACTCCTGCTCAAGCTGGACTGAGCACAAGATGCATGTGAACCTGTGCAGTACTCGCAGCGCTGGCTCGATCACACTGCCCAACGAGGGCCAAAGGATGACAGAAACATCTACGAAATAATGCATACCGGGCTACATAGATTTGGTGCAACGCAGCTCTCAAAGGCCCGTGCAATAGACAAATTTTAACAAATTCTAGTCTAACGTGAACTCGGCACCGACTCAGTCGAACAAACCACGAGTCTGCTCTTCCTGTGTGAAGCCAACCTCGAGGATTTCATCAACTTCGTTCATCCCCTCTTCGTCCCGCGCGTCCTCATCCTGGGTCTCGTCTCCAGCATTTCTACCGTCTGCGCTGAAGCCGTGCATAGACACCGAAGGAATTTGTGGCGAGTGCAACGAGGATGATGTAGACGATGCACGATGGGACCAGCGGGCGTGCACGGAAGGCTCGCTCGTGGCTCGCGCTGAGCCATGCTGCGGCCCCACGCGGAGCCAACTAGCCTGCTCCTGCTGCTTCGGAGGGGTCACTCGTGTGACAAATTTGAAAACAAACTGCATGTCCGGAAAGGACGTTAGCCGCGTCTCAAATTTCATTGGCGTCGTAGGACCCTCTCTGTTGAATGTCGCCTTCAAAGGGGAGTCCTCGCCGAGCTGCTCCAGAAATCCTAGCATTACCCTGAATTCTCGCAGTTTGAACTCTGTCTGCCAGGGCGTTCGGATGCTAATCTGCGTAAACATCTCGGGACGGAGGTTGATGATCGTTTTCAAACCTGCGCGCAAAATGGGGTTTCCGATATCCCTGTCGTGTCCGCGTTCGCGTTTCCGAGCAAGAATGTTGACCTTTTGGGTTTGAAAAAGTACTTTGACTTCGTCGGCGCTACGCTCGCAAGACGCAAATGCCCCTCGCAGCATAGATGGCATGCATTCAAAGGAAAACAGCGAATCCGGCGAGAGCTGAAAGTCCATTGGTGGCAGGGTAGTATGCAAACAGGCGGCACGGATTATCTTGTGGATTCCGTTCTCGCATTCAAATTTGATCTCTAGATGCTCTGAGACCGAACTCTCGGAACTAAAGGATAGCTCTAATGTCTCCGTAGCGCTAGCCTCCACGCTTTTGAAAGCAAGGTCCAATGCCTTAGACTTCACATGCACATGGCGCACGCTTACTGGACCGCTAAACAGTGGCCGAGGGAAATAAGCCTGGCCTAATACTGTGAGAGATGAATTGATCACGGATAGACACAGCCGCTCTTCTGACGCGTCTACATGTACGTACTCTCCGATTTTTGCGTAGGCGCCGACAACACGGTGCAAAGAGTTCAGTATTATTGGCTCCGTAAATTTACACATGGGTTCTTCACGAGGGTCCCGGCGAGCTAGCGCCGAAAAGCCCCAGGGTCTATGGGGTCAAGATGGACCCACTTTAGAGCGTATCACAGACGGCAATGCAGTCCCTTAATATATGACGTACAAGATGCAGCGGTGCTATGGAAGCGTTTGCGCCCGCGCTTGGGCTCACTGCCGAATTCTGGATTACATCATAAGCCGAAAATTAGGAATGAACTGGCCAAACAGAATCAGCACATAGCTCGGCCTTGGGTTTGAAGGTACAGCTGTGCTGCACCGAAGCTTGGGCTTCTCTGCAGCTTTTTTTGCAAAGGCTAGCTCCTCGTACCAAAACCTGCCTACTTAGTTTAGCCGTTTATTGCAGACGCCAATAGGGAGTACTGTGATCTATATTAGTTCGCATGAAAGTCTACCCGAATTTTTCGTGCTGCCCTTTAATCGCGTTCTTCTTGAAGAGTAATTTCTCGTGCACGATCAAGAAGCCCTGGCATGACTTTTACTCACGCAGCTGGTGGCGAAAGTATTCGAGAGGTCAGCTCAGTTGCAATTTCTGGTGTCGTTCAGACAAGCTGCACCTCGAAGGAGAAACGAGGCGCAGCGAATTTACGCACCAGTCCAAAATCTGCACGGCTAGTCGCACCTCCTGCAATGCAGGTAACTAATCCTAGAGCGCAAAACGCGACCCACCTGCATTGAAAAACTCTGCCCCCCTTCGGATACCCTACCGCCGACCTCCGAGACCGGCTCAGTTCCGCCTTCGTGTAACGGTCGCAAATAATCGCTCAGCGGCTGTAAACAAACCCCAATGAGCGCAATAAGGTAAAAACACGAGAAGTGAAATATTGAAACATGAGAGCTGTGAATGGTTTAAATGAGCCCCAAGCATGCTGCACGGGGAAAGAGCGACTGGGGCGTTTGAGGCTGCTTCCGAAAGCAACACAAAGGCTGTGGAGACGCAGGGTAGCCTTACGTATGAACGCGACATGCATAACCTAACCTCCCGATGAGTAGACGCGCGCTTATTGCGACGGGAGTCGAATAAAGATTTCAGCGAGGTTCGCGTCAGAGCAAGGCTGAAAATGGTTACGCGCTGTGCGAGCTGCGGCTCACACGTCCCTCTCCCGCACTAATCGTCTCATTCTACTGGAAAAGCTGAGATGATTAGCACATGCCTTCATTATATAACCGCTGCCTCGTGCAGGTACCGCGGGCTTACACGGGGTAGATGCAATTATGAATCAGCCACGTTTTATGCATTGACGTGCATTATCGACACTCAATTGGTTTACCATCTTGTGGATCTCTGCTAGGCACTTTCACCAAAATTTAGACCGAATTACCAAGATATACTTATACGGCCTTATTGACGTGAAATATTTGCCAAATTTCCGGCCCCGTGCACTGGCTTCGGGGCGCTAGGTGTATCGTAGAGCAGACTAGGGTTGCCCGCCTCGGCAGTTGACCAAAAACAGCAAAATTCCCTGTTCCAGAGTAAGCTATCATTGTTGTATTTAATTAATAGACAAGGAAATCATCAGGACAGAAATGAATTATAGCTTAAGTATTTTCGAGGCGGGGGCCCAGGGAGCCTAGTCACGTACGCCTGTGGCACATTTAAGCGGTCTTACAGTTCTGGGATAGTTATTAAAAGCATTCTTCGGCCTGGAGATAAAGCATAACCGAGAATGCGCACGATTACTAAACACACGTGTGACTAATACGTATAGCATGTGGAATGGTGGTTACAATTCTTTTATTAATGCTTTCTGCAAGGAGTTGTGGGGCAAGGATGGGTATTGCAGGCTCGCCATGGCGGCAACATCCGGGCAAAGTTCCGAGCGCAACTCTTATGCGACAAAGGAGGGAATATCATATATGTATCTGATTCCGGCAGCTTATTTCTTCTTAGAATAGATTCGAAACATCTGCAATCCCAATTGAGCTCTTGATTTTGAGCGTATTACATATGCTTCGATAAACATATGATGTTTCACAATGTCGTGCCGTGCATGAATGATCCAAACCCTTGCCATACACAGCGACTGCGTCCATTGCACCAGCATCTTTTCCTACTTGTGTTCGCACAGCAGTTCGCCCCCAAGAGTGACAGTCACGCCTTCATGCGTTTTCTAGCCTCTCGGTAATTGATCAGGTACGGAATACGTTGAAGTTCATTTAAAAAGAGGTCGAACTTGTTGATCCCAGAGAGTTGTGCCTTTTAGGGAAGCAAATCTCGGAAAGCTATAGATAAAGGCTTTGATCCCTCGCAGACACACCCAGATTCGCGAATAGTACCGCCATCTCCCTTCGATTCACTTGCATGTTGCTACTAATACGATGGTTTTGCACATTCTTTCTTCATATCGCCGTCGCTGCCGGCACAAACCCATTAACCCTTTGTTCGTCGCAAAATACAGCCGCTGATGGCACGGAAGTATTTTCGCAGTTCAATTCATACGGATTCTGCACCGAGCACTGCTCAGGCTATGCCTTCGCCATCTTGCAGGGAAGTACCTGTTGGTGTTCCAACGAGAAGCCAGGTTCGACGGTCAGTGTATCGCAATGTGGCGATTCGTGCCCTGGTTACTCCACTGATTCGTGCGGCAGCACATCAGACGACCTGTTTGGGTACGCGCAGCTCGCGCTCGCCAGCAGCACGGCGGCGGCATCCAGCTCGAGCTCGGCGGCAAGTTCCAGCACGAGCACGAGTTCGAGCACCAGCACGAGCACAGACGCGTCTTCGTCGACGTCCATATCTTCATCCTCGACGACGACGACTTCGAGCGCGTCATCCACTGATACCACAACCTCGTCTGACACGAGCTCGAGCTCGTTGCTCTCCACGTCATCGGTATTAAACAGTACCACGGCCAGCACCAGCACCACAACAAGGACTACGAGTCCTGAATCGGTCTCCACGCACAACGCCACCACAACCTCGAACTCGAGCACAGAGGCCACCTCGCTCATTATCACCGTAACGGTGTCGGACCTCACCACCTCCTCACCTACGAGCTCAGAGGCCTCGTCGACGCAGGCGGCTGCGACGACAACCACTGCGACTGCAGCTTCCGCCACGGCTTCGGCGAGCGGCTCTGCCTCTTCACTTGATGCGCACCAGAAGTCGCAACAGAGCGGATACTGGCATAATGGCGGTGCAGTGGCTGGCACATTTGTGGGCGTTGGTGTCGGCGTCGTCATCATCGCCGGGCTTCTGTTCTTCTTCTGCTGCCGCCGGAAGCGGCGGCAAAGCCAGCGATACCCCGGCATCATTGAGACACGCAGCCCGTCCGACGGAGGCGGCAGCCCCGACGCGCTCAAGGCGCACAAGCAGGGGTTCACGAATCTTGTGGACTCGCCGGGGTCCCACAACCGCTCCGGCAGTATGAGCGACAACGATGTCCAATTTGTTCCTATTTTCGACCAGCGCGTAGATCCCAATCAGTTCTATATGCGCTGGGAGAAGGCTGGCTCGCGTGCCAGCTTGCAAGACAATGAAGACTACTCCAGGAAGGTGTTGCGGGTGGCTAACCCGGATAAACACACGCCAGCATAGCACGGGAACATAATATACGCGGGCCTAGCAGGCCCTCTTATTCACACCTTTTCATAACTATATATTGCTAAATTATTATATCCTCTGTCCAACATGCGTTGGGCAACTACGGATAACGAAATCCAACAACGAAAGGCCTCGTGAACGCGTGCACGCGCGCAGGTGCAGGAAACCTAGCTGGAGCTCAACGCTATACACGTTCGGGATTTACAGATCAGTTCGCGTCGATTGACCGCGCTGTAATCATAGACATGAGCACCGCAGTATTATTATGTACATTAGCGTGTAATTATACAATGTTACCTTGGAGGTAGTCCTCCTTCGCATACTCCGCACGGAACGTCTCCTCAACGTGGTCGCAAACGTCGACGAGGTCGCGCAGGCCTTTTTGCAGCGCCTGTATGGCGGTTACGTCGCCGTAGGTCTGTATTCTCAGATTCATAAAGTTATCGTTGGGGTGCGGGATCGAGTAACCGCAGAACTCAACATCAGGGTTCTTCATGATCATGTACCGAAGCGTGTTGCCGAGAGTATGGTCCTCGTCCTTGATTTTGAAGCTCGCAGCCGAGCCGTCGCTCGCCATGCCGGGCAGAACTGTAATTTTATCGTCGTCGATGAAGTTTTCCTCATTATCTGCAGGAGGCGCATCCTGCATGGAAACGTCACCGCTCATTTTTTAAGGTTTGCAGTCTCCAAGCTCGATCCGTGGCCGCACCTTTGGAGAATTAAAATTGACAGCGCGGTTAGGGTTGAGTGAAGAAATCCAGTAACTGCGTATTCTCAGCAGCCCATTTGCTGGACTGCCGGCCAAACGATCTCCGCTGCTTGGCAGAATCTCAGTTGTGCTCTCCGTTCTAGGCTCACACCCGTCATTTTGCCTCCCTGGCGAGCCGAATAAACGGTAGGCTCTGATTGGCGATCGTTAATCAGCTTAAACCTCGCATTAGATAACACGACTAATGGCTGCCTGCGGTTATGGCACTAGAGTAGTGGTTGTCGTGCAAGACCGCCACAATTGACGATGATTACGGAGCGCGGCTGTGCACTATGTAGCCTAACAGCGACCCAGTACCCCAGACGCAGTAGTACTTACCGGTCCGCAAAGCCTGTGCTGGCCGACTTGGGGTTGTATTACATGCATGCAAACCAAGCCTCGCTTAAAGGGACATGCCCTAGCGCACACATAAGTCGAACTCTAACCACGACCGCAGCACCCACTGATTGAGACGTTAAATTGACCGACTATCCTGGGCGGTCAATAATGGAGCGATACTTTCCTCACTCTACCAGCCAATTGGAATGCCGAAAAGCACCTAGAGAGATGGTGTTGGGCTGGCGGCCACCACGCGCGATGCCGTGTAGCCGGCCCGGTGCTCCGTGCCTCCGCTTGCAGACATCTCTAAGCCCCGGCGCATATAGGTTTTTCAATGGCCCGCTCCCTTCGCTGCTCTCTGCGAGTGCGGAGAGCATCAGGGGCGCCAACCCCGTCGAGATGTCACCGCCTGGTAGAAACCCGGGCCCGGTGGGGTGCTCCAAGGAAAGGGCGTGGGACATTTTGTGGCGAGAATACGTGGGGTTCATCCGCGAGGACTACTACTCCACCTCTATCGCCGCATGCGACTCATGGTCGCTGAACCCATGGAATGCCGACGGTAGCGCGGAGACATGCAGGCTGAACACGAGGCTTGCTATGGACGAGATTCTGATCTCGCGCAAGTCGACAGTAGAGATAAGAAGCCAACAGCGGCCCGCACAAGACATGTGGCCGTATGACACCACCGGGTCCAGAGACCCCACTGCTATCTGCCGTTCCAAGTCTCTGCTCGCGGCTACAGGCGACCGGAACGGCGATATCAACGTCTATGACGTGAACATGCGGAGTCTACTAGCCCACAGCACGCTGGACGCGCTGACCGCAGAGTTCGACGCACCCGCCGCACGGCGCCCACCCGGACGCTTGTCGTACGCAAGCTGCATGGTCTGGCTCAACCGTGCACGGCCCACCTGCGACGACGTACTCGTGCACTTCGGCATAGCTAGCGAGTTCGTTGTAGGAGACGACCGTGGGCGCATTTTTGTGGTCGCACTCACCAATGCGACCGAGCTGCGTGTGGTCAATACGGTAGCCAATCCTGGTTATGGCAATAGCGACACCATTTGCAGCATGGCGCTGTCGCCCGACGCGTCTACCTTGTGCGTATCCGACTTTGACTGTACCATAACTGTGTGGAAGCTCGCATACGGACAGAAGCTATCTTGTGTAGGCCGTATTCCTCACTCGTGCGTGATTAGAGGCCTCGCAATCAGCCCGGGGTTGGAAAATGTGCTGGCGACTGGCGGCGGCCGCAACGACCGCTGCCTGCGTATCATAGCATTGACCCACGGCGCCGTGCTGCACAAGGTCGAGATGCCGGCGCAAATCGTGGGTGTCGTGTGGGTCAGCAAGTGTGAGGTATTTGTCGCGTTGGGGCATTCGCGCGTTAACGGCTACGTGGGGCTCGGCCAAGTCTACAACGTGCTCACCGATCAGATCGTCGCGGAGCTTCCGGGCCGGGGATACGCATTGACCGCA
Source organism: Starmerella davenportii (assembly GCA_030579095.1). Classification (NCBI taxonomy): domain Eukaryota; kingdom Fungi; phylum Ascomycota; class Dipodascomycetes; order Dipodascales; family Trichomonascaceae; genus Starmerella; species Starmerella davenportii. The sequence continues at coordinate 229,052 of JAKUAD010000003.1, forward strand.
GTCAAGACCATGCAAGGGTTCTGCATCAACACCAGCCGGCACGAGCTTATCCACTACGTCTGGCACGGGGATAGACGCGCGGGTTCACATCGCCAGTGCATATTGCACAATTACAGCCTCAAAGAAGCAACGTCGGTTTTCCGCTAATAATGAACAGCTCGGGCAGCCCAGGTAGCCGAGCTACGTTGCGCGAGCGCTGCACGAGCTCGTCTGCAGCCTAGCTCGTCTCGCCGAGCTGGATTGTTCGACCTCGCGGAATGATCTTGTGTCGTCTCAAGAGTAGGTTAACAGAAAACGCGTTGCGCTCATATAATAGATATATACGCATCAAAGCTCTTTGAGTGGCCTGTGCCGTGTTTCGGCTTGCACCTGTGCGAACCCTAGTGATTAGGGTACTCAGGCTGCAGTGCATGCAGGGTTACGCTTCGGTCTAACAGTTCTCGATATTGGCGTCTAGACTCGCTTAGGCGGGCAGAGGTGCACACAGCGCACTCGGGGCCGTGTGAGAACGACATTAATCGGCGTGCCATAACAACCACATCCCTCACCGGGGTACAAAAAATCAATGGCAATCGGCGTCGCTAACAGTAGCCGCATGCAAGATAGCACATGCCGCAGGTACCACGAGGTACTCAGAGTTCCAACGAACGTTTACGCAGTTTATTGCGCTGACAGCCTCGGTCGGAGCTGCGGGTTTCTTGTCAGCGCGTTACAATAGAGCGCGCGCCGCGGCACGTTGCATTGAGCAAGCGCAACGCGCGAATCCTAGCCCCGCGGCTCTCCTTGCCCTGCCCTGCTTATAGATGAGCGATGCTGCGAGTGCAGGGATATAAATCCGTGCCCCCCGCCGCAGATTGCGTGGCATTGAGTAGTGATGTCACGAGTACTGAAGCTGCTGAAACGGGCGGCCATCCCTGTGGGGGTGCCGACCGTGCTGATAGCCGGTTACTTATACTATGACAATTACCGCGGGAACCATCGGCACAACACGCCGTACAAACCGTTTGTGCCCGCGCCCGCGCCCAAGCCACGCTCGCGCGACGAGATCCTTCAGAGCCTGGCTAGCACGGCTGAGTATGACATTCTCGTGATCGGCGGCGGCGCGACCGGCGCCGGCGTCGCGTGGGACAGTGTGACACGAGGATACAAGACGGCGCTGGTGGAGCGCAGCGACTTCGCGAGCGAGACGAGCTCGAAATCAACAAAGCTGGTGCACGGCGGCGTGCGTTATCTGGAGAAGGCGTTCTGGAATCTCGACTACGGGCAGTACAAGCTCGTGAAGGAGGCGCTGGACGAGCGCGGCCACTTCCTGCAGATGGCACCACACCTCTCCTACCCGTTTCCGATCATGGTTCCCGTCTATAAGTGGTGGCAGCTGCCGTACTACTATGTGGGCATGAAGATGTACGACCTGATAGCCGGTCGCGGCAACCTCGAGCCGTGCCACCTGCTCTCGCGGTCGAACGCGCTGCGGCAGTTCCCGCAGCTGAACGCTGACGAGCTCAAAGGCGCGATCATCTACTACGACGGGATGCAGAACGACACACGCATGAATGCGTCGCTCGCGATCAGTGCGATCGAGCGCGGCGCGGACATCCTGAACTACTGCGAGGTCGTTGGACTGCTCAAGGATGCCAACGGCAAGGTGAGTGGCGCGCAGGTCGTGGATAGAGAAACCGGCAAAGGTTACGAGGTGAAGGCGAAGGCGGTGGTCAACGCGACAGGCCCGTTCACGGACAAGATCCGGCGCATGGACGATGTCTCGGCCGAGAACATCGAGATCGGCGCGTCCGGCGTGCACATCGTGCTGCCTGGGTACTACTGCCCGCAGAACGTGGGCCTGCTGGACGCGGCCACGTCCGACGGTCGCGTTGTGTTCTTCCTGCCCTGGCTGGGCTCGACGATCGCCGGCACGACGGACAACGCGTGCGCGATCGAATACGACCCCGTTCCCCGAGAGGAAGACATTCAGTTCATCCTTGACGAGGTCCGCGGGTACATCGACAGCAAGATCGAGGTGAAGCGCAGCGACGTGCAGGCGGCGTGGTGTGGCATCCGGCCGCTGGTGCGCGATCCCGGCGCGAAGGACACGCAGAGCGTGGTGCGCTCGCACGCGATCTTCACGAGCCCAAGTAACCTAGTCACCATCGCCGGCGGCAAATGGACGACGTTCCGCGAGATGGCCGAGGAGACCGTGGACAAGGCGGCCGAGGTTGGCCAGCTTCCGAAGCACCCGTGCGTGACCAAGAACGGCACCGTGAAGCTCTCCGGCAGCGAGGGATGGAACCACATGCAGTACGTCGATCTCATCCGCGAGTTCCAGCTCGAGCCCGAGAGCGCGTACCACCTGAGCACGAGCTACGGCACGCGCGCCTACGACGTTGCGCGGCTGTGCGCCCCGTCCGCGCTCGCCGCCGACGGCAGCATCATTCTGCGCGACAAGCGCGTCTCGCCAAAGTACCCCATTCTGGACGGCGAGATCGTGTACGCGGTTGAGCACGAGTACGCACGTACGCCAATCGATGTTATCGCCCGCCGCACGCGGCTCGCTTTCCTCGACGCCGAGGCCGCGCACGAGGCCCTCCCGCAGATCGTCGACGTCATGGGCGACAAGCTGGGCTGGTCCGCCGGCCGCAAGCGCGACGAGCGCGCACGCGCCGCCCACTGGCTCGTGAGTATGGGCCTCGACCCGCAGCGCGCAGTGTAGGGCTGTCAGCAGATGGCGCACTCTGCGCGGTGAGCACGGCGACGCACTCTAATTAGCCGCAAGCCGGGGGCAAGGCGGTTCCGGCCGCCGCGTATCTCAAATACTTAGATGCAAAATGCGTTAGCGCTACTGATAGTTTCGTTACCGGCGTGACTCCCGGAGTCCTGAATCGCGGGAACCCTATTAAGCTGCCTATAGTCTCGCTCACCACATCGAGTTTCTAAACGAGGTACGCAGACTGCGTCCCCTGCGAGCTCGATACGTATGCGGGGACGGCAGCCCTGCTGCTAGACCGCCCACGAGAATCCTCGTTGTCGAGGAGCGAAACCTCAAGCAGCGTTTACAGCCACGCGCACGTACCATGGGAGCGCGGCACGGGGTGGCGCAGCGTAGAGATCGGTTAGACACAATTGCTAGTCAAGGCCCGGAGCAGCAGCAGATAGATTTACCCACACTGCTGCAGAAACTAGCACGCAGTCAACTTTTTTTGTGCTCCCGCGCGCCACAGTCGTTCGAGGTCTCTCAACGGAACTGGTAGTGCGCATACGCAGAACGGGGCACGCGAGATGGGCCGGGACGGGCCAGGAGAGACCGCGATAACCCGGGATGGGCCAAGACGCGCCCGAAACCCTCTACGCGTGCTGTGCGTTCTCGTACGCCGCCTGGACGCTGGCCAGCGCGCGCACAGCGCGGTCGACCCGCTGATCCTCCGGCAGCTCGGCGGCAAAGGCCTGCAGAAAAACCACGTCCGAGCGGGCGTGGTCTGTGTATCGCGAGAGCTCGGACAAGACCGAGCGCAGCGACCACCCGTTGACGACGCGGAAGCAGGCGACGACCAGCGACGTCGCCTGCTTGCCGTTGAGGCAGTGCACAAACACGGGGCGGTTTGCGGGTTCGAGCAGCACGTCGAGCGCGGACCGCACGGTCTCCATGGTCACGGGCACGTCCTTCTTCTTCTTCGACTTCGCCTGCTCCTCCTCGCCGGCGATGTGCACGTACTGCAAGTCAGGCCCCAGCACGGCGAGCTGGTCGCCGGGCAGCGGCTCCGGCGTGATGCTGAGCACGGTGCGCAGCCCGAGCCGCTGCAGAAACGGCAGCGACTGCGGCTTGGGGTAGCACCCGCGGTAAACGCCGTCCGCAACGACGGCGAACAGTAGCGGCGGCACGTACGCGCCTGCGCGCGCGTCCGACTCCATAGCGCAGGCTCGAGCTCGAAACGCGCACCGGCTAAGGTGCCTCAAGCCGCGCGCCGCGCACGCCGCCTGCTTACTGATTGCGCGCACGTGCCGGCGGCATGCATCCGCGCGCGCCGCGCGAGTACAGCACGCGCGCCGTGCTCGCGAGCACGTACCTCGCCGCGAGCGGCGCGCTGCTGCTGACCTTCCCGCTGGACACGGTGAAGACACGCATGCAGACGTCGCACGCGTCGCCCGCGCAGTGTGCACGCGCGCTGCTCGCCAGTGGCGGCGTCCCCAAGTTCTACAGCGGGATCGCGCCGGCGCTCGCGTCGTCGGCGCCCGCGCGCGCGGCCACGATGAGCCTGTATACGACGCTTGTGCCGCGCATCGCGCGGCGCCTCGGGTACGCCGTGCGCTCCGGCAACGACCGCCCCGTGCTGCCGACGTTCCTCGCCGGCTGCGCCGCGGGCTCGCTGTCGTGCACCGTGACGGGCCCGTTCGAATTCGCGAAGACGGCTGCGCAGGTGCAGTCCGCGCTCGGCGTCGGCGGGTCGCGGCCGGGCGCCCTGCAGGCTGTCCGGAGCATCTGGCGGCGCGGCGGCGCGCGCATGCTCTACGGCGGCGTCGAGTACCAGTGCGCGCGGGACGCGCTCGGCTCTGGCGTCTACTTTGCCGTGTACGAGACCCTGAAGCGTGCGCTGTCCCGCGTCGACGCCGGCGAGCCCCCGAGCGCGCTCGCCGTCGCAGTGGCCGGCGCGGCGTGCGGCGCGGCCTCTTGGCTCGTAGTGTACCCTCTGGACACGATGAAGTCCACGTTCCAGAAGCAACTGTACGCGGCGGCCGTGATGCCGGACAGCAAGCCCGTCGAGCGTCCGCGCCTCAGGCTGTCGCGCGACATGTACCGCGGGCTCGGGTTCTCGGTGGCGCGCACGTCGCTGAACGGCGTGTTCATTTTCTCGCTGTATGAGTCGCTGCTGTGCTACCTGCCTCTTTGACTGGACCACTCCGAGGTGCGGAACGGCACGCGTGCGCCAAGTGCTGACGGTGAGTGCCGCGAGGGTTCGTGGAGGCTCATGGGCTCGTGAGGGCTCGGGAAGGCTCGGTAGGATTCCTTAATGCACGTGAAGGCTTGCGAGTGCTGAGTTATAGAGGTGCTCTGGCCTTTTCGCGAATAACGTTGTTCACGACTTGAAATGCGATAAAAGATAGGGCAGAGGCCGAGAAGGGTCTGCTCTCGCGACTCTGATTTTGATACATAGACTCAACGAATTCGCGGATGCTGCCGCGGCGCGGCGGCACGCGACTGGCGGGTCGCGCGTGCCTCGCGGCCGCTGCAAACCCTGGACTTGCAGATGTGCCGAATCGGGAATTGATTACGCGGCGCTTAGCATGCATGCGTCGGGTAATTCGGCGTGCCGGCTGTCCCCGCCCCTGCCGGCTGTGCGCGTGCAACTAAGGTTGAAGGGTGCGTTCTGAGCGCGTCGTGGCGGCGTCTGCGCGTGTTTCAGCGCCCTCTATCTCCGGCACCCAGCCACTGCGCAGCAGCGATTGCCTGCCAGCCGTGATTACCTAATCAACGATGAGCGAGCAGCGGCAGGAACCCGACGAGGCCCGCGGCGAGGCCCGCAGTGAGGCCGGCAGCGAGGCTCCCGCCCCGGCGACGGGGTTCTTCGGGCAGTGGTTCAATGCCTCGAAGGCCAGCGAGGTCTGGCAGAGCCTGCGTTCCGGCGAGGTGCTGCACCAGGTGAGCGAGCAGGCGCACGAGGCGTGGGCGAAGTACGACGGAGAGAAGCTGAAGGAGCGGCTGGACGAGCTCAAACACACGGCAACCGGGTACCTGGAGGAGGCCGACCGCAAGCTCGAGGTGCTCGAGAACGACGCCGTCAGTTTTGTGACGGCGTCGGGCTCGACGCTGATGAACAAGGTGAAGGATGTGTCCATCTTCACGTCCGACGACGAGGAGCCGCAGACGCCGGAGGTGCTGTTCAACGGCGGCGAGAAGGTCCCGCTGTCGCGCCTCGATAGCGAGCTGTACGCGCTGCACACGTCGCCCGAGACGCTGCTCGCGAAGACCGACGCGCCCGCGGCCGAGCTCGACGCGACCAAGAATAAGTTCTTGCTCGAGCACCAGCCAGACCTGCAGCAGTTGTACGATAGCCTTGTGCCGCAGAAGCTGGACGACGGTGAGTTCTGGCGGCGGTACCTGGCGCTGCGCAAGGCGCTCGAGGACAACGACGCGCGTCGCAAGGAGTTGATCGCCAACGAGACCGAGGCCGACAACGACGACCTTGACGACTGGGGAACGAGCGGCGAGGACGCCATTAATTAGTGTTTCGCGCTCTCGCGACATTCTGGCCGCGCGCGCGCGGCTTCATTTGCATGTATTTACGATCTCCACCTCACTTAGTTTCGTCTCATGTCGTCTCTGCGCTCGCCGCGCCCGGCGTCTACATACACAGAGGCCCGGCTCGCGCCTCTAATACTGTTACAATGCAGCTACCGTAATAAATAGTTCCTCGACGAGCCGCTCCTTTTGTCATTCGGCCCTCTACCTGCGGTCAGTCCGCAGGGGTCAGTCGGCCAGCGTCAGCCAGCGTCGGCCAGTGTCGGCTAGCGTCGGCCAGCCAGCGACCGTCGACCGACGCGTGCGACCATCGACGGCGACCATCGACGGCGATCGCCGAGCCGTCTCCTGTCGCCGACGCTGGCGTCTACATGCGCCGCTGGTACACCAGCACGTACGCGTTCTTCGAAACCGCTGCCTGCTCCTTGACCGGAGTCACGACGGCGTCGTCGTAGAGGAACCAGCCCAGCCCGGGCTTCTCGGCTATCGCCGTGTAGTGCCCTCCCTTCAGCGAGCCCTGGTGCATCGTGACTGCACGCAGGTCGTACACAAAGGGCGGGTGCTGACCGCGGTCGGGCAGGTGCGCCAGCAGCTCAGACTCCTTCTGGTTGAACTCGTGCTGCTTCAGCTGCGGCCAGTACTTCGTCAGGTCGAGGTGACGCAGGGGGTAGTCGACGGGCGTCTCGAGCTTGTTCATGCCGAAGTTCTTGCTGCGCTTGAAGCGCTTCAGGTGGATGATAAGCACGGGCGGCAGCCGCGAAATGCGCAGCGTCTTGCTCGCCTTGCGCTTCTGCTTGCAGTGCGGGCAGAGCCACGCGTTCTCGCCGTCCAGCACCTCGGGCTTGACGAACTCGTCGAAGCAGCCTTTGAGGGTCGCGTGTCCGCCGAGCATGCGGTTGCCGACGATCGGCAGGCTCAGGCTCGAGAACGAGTTGTACGTGGTGGAGGTCCGCTGGCACGACAGGCACTTCAGCTGCGACAGGTACTGGCCTTGGAAAAGATCCACGATGAGCGACGTGTCGCCCTTCAGGTAGCGCTCCCACTCGATCGCCGACGCCACGCGGATGCTCAGCTGCTCACGGCGCTCCTCCTCCTCGGGCGCCAGCTCACGGTCCTTGGGCTGGTGCCCGTTCACGTTCAGGTCCTCGTGCAAGCAATCCAGCAGGAAGGTGAGGAACTCCTGGCAGTCCTGCTGCTCGTAGCCTGCGAAGCTGTCCGGCCGCAGCTGTCCGCTGAGCCGCTTCATGCCCAGCGGCGCCATGTACTTCGTCTCGGGGCGTAGCATCGCGTGCACGAGCGCGGCGAACTCGTTTGCGAACTCGCCCTTGTATCCTAGCCGGCTTTTGTAGTTGATGAACTGTACGTAGCGGCCGTCAGCGAAAGGCGCGATCAGCTGCGGCACGCTGAGCATGCACTGGATCACACAGTTCATGTAACACGTGTTCCCCAGGTTGCGCAGGCCCGTGCTCTTGAGCAGTGCCGGGTTGATCGACTCTGGCAGGGGCGCCACGAGCCTGCGGTCCGTTTCACGCTCGTCGGGTGCCACCTCGTGCGGCGCAAGCGCGCGTGGCGGCGCCGCCGGGTGCTGAAACCCGGCCTGCGGGAACTGGACCGGCACCGGAGCGGACACGATGGTCGCGTTGTTTGCTTGACGTCTTGGCAGTAGCTTGCCGATCTTGAGCCCCGACGATTTCGCGGGCATGTCGGCGTAGCCGCCAGCGGCCGCCGCCGCATGGTCGGCGCGCAAGGATGTAGGAAATACATGCGGCGCAGCAACGGGGTTTGCGCGCGCTGAAAACGTCTGCAGCGGCTGCGGCGCCGAAATCACGGGCATAGGTGCGTTGTACATCTGCGGCGGCGGCGAGCGCGTGGGACGCGGCAGCTGCGCGGGCGCTAGTGGGGACCGCTCGGGAGACAGCGACCGTGGCCGCGTATGCATGGGCGCGTATGTGGGCGCGCGCGAGGCCAGCGTCCGAGGCCCCGCTGGCATTTTAGGCGGTGACTGACCCAGCGCCAAGGGCGGCGCCTGATCCGACACAACGGGCACCGCCGGCTCCGGCTCGGGGAACGACAGCGGCTGCACCTCGCGCAGCGTGCGGAACGGCGCCTGCAGCGACAGGTTTGGCCCCGGCGCGAACTCGAAAGAGTAGTTTGTCATCGGTGCGCCCGGTTCAGGGAACGACAGTCGCTGGGCTGCAGAATTTGACCGCACGCGGCTGTGCAGCCCTGCGTGGCTAGGGTTTGGTGCGGGCGCGGGCGCCGACGGGCTCGACGTAGGGTTCGCTTCGGATACAAGGGCAGGGGTATTCACGACCTGCGCCTGTGGGTCCTCGGGCTGCGGCATTGTCCACCGCCGCGACAGCGGCCGGACCTCAGGTGCACGCGGCGCCGGATGCAGCGGCTTCATCGGGCGGGTCGGACTGGCCATGCTGATTGAGCTCGCCGGCCGGCTCTGCGTCGGCTGCCCCTGCGCCTCACGCGTCGTTTTCGCGACCGGCGGCTTGGGCACGCCGGGCTTCAGGGGTTCAATGAGGCTGCGCCGGACCGTGCTGGTGGGCGAGCTGCCCATCAAATTCACGCCGTTTATGCCGTTCATGCCGTCAACGCTGTACTGCCGCTGGCCACGCTCCAGCTCGTGCCACGCGCTTAGGCCGCCCTTCAGCAGGTACGGCTGGAACCCCGCGTTGCGGAGCGCGCTGTCGACCATCACCAGCGACGGCGACTCGGCCACCGAGGTCGAGCGCTGGTCGTACAGCACTATCATGTCGACGACGTCGCGCAGGCCGAAGCTGTCGGCTTCTATGGGCGGCGAGATGACCAACGTATCCTCGAGGTCGTTGACCGACATGTTGAACCGCAGTGTTGCTGGTTCGAAGCATGTTATACGACGCGCCGGAATGCTGTCACGCTCGAACTCGGCGTGGCTACGCACGTCTATGAGAAGCACCTGGACCGTGTCCAGCTTCTCGCGCAGCTCACGCGGCGTGAGCTCCGGCAAGCCATGTCCCAGCCCGTGTGGATCGAACGCCGAACGCTGGGCAGGGTCTGTTTGCGTGCGGCCTGCTTGGGCGCGGGCTGCCGATGGATTTGAGCTCGCCGGCGCCGGCGCACTGGGCGTTGGCGCACTGTGTGTGGGCGCGCTGGGCCGCGACCTGCCCCTTGCGGACGCCTGCCCGTGCGGGGCGGGCATACTGAGCGATTTATTATGGTGCGTCCTGTCCTCCTGGTCCGGGTACGGCAGCTTGCCGGTTCCCGGCAGCTGCCCGAAGCGCTGATCGATGGCTGCTGCGTACTGGCGCTGCCAGTAGTCATGGACCTCCTTGTAGAGCTTATAGAACTCGCCCCCCTCGTCGCGGGCGCGCGCAAAGCCCGGCGCGTTCGGAAGCTGGGTGCTGAGGATGTGTTTGGCCTGCTCGAGCTTGGGTATCGGCTTCGTGCCCTTGCTGTCGGCGGATTCCTCGCATAGCGCGAACGCCTGCAGGAGGAGCATGTTCAGCACCTCGCTCGGGGGCGTGGAATCGCTGCTCATTCATCGAGCTGGCGCACGCAGGCAGAAAGGCGGCTTGTAGTAAGCGCCAGGGTAAGCAACGTTTGGCGCCACATCTGTGTGTTTCCGCGCCGCGCGCGCGGCATAAGCAGGCTTTGCGCGATGCGGCTAGCTGCATTGGCAGGGCAAGTCATGCGTCGCGCGCGGTCTCTGGCGCAGCGGTTCGGTCGCGCGCGCGTGCGCTGGACGAGCTCGGACTGGTCGCGCTCTAAATATTCCGCGTGCTTCCGCGCAACCACATATAATTTCCCGAAAAACCGTGCTCAATTAGCGTGAGCCATGTAAACAGCGGCCATGGGTCGACCATCGGGCTCCAGATTCCATGCGCGCAGCTGCTGCGCCGACGTTGGCTCACTGCTGCGGCTGCGTGGACGCGCGGGGTCGGAATGTGCAATATCTTTGACCGTACCCGCGGCATCTGCGCCTCTGTTGGGTGCGGCCTCGCGAAATCTACGTTTATCTGTATGAGGAGGTATGTGCGTGCGCGGCGCGCAATAAATAGAGTATGTACAAGCTGCGCGCGGCACGCGACGGTGCTCAGGAGAAGAGCCCGCTATCCAGGTCGTGCAAGGCCTGGTTGATGCTCTGGACGCCAACCATCTTCGCGTCGTCGACCTCGAGGTGCTTGACGAGCCGGCCTAGGTCGCACGTCTCGAACCGGCCGTGCTTGCGCAGCGTGCGCAGCGCGAGGTGGTGCGGGATGGCGACGGCCTCCGGCCGCAGCGGCGCCGCCGCGCGCAGGCTGAGGCAGAAGAGCATGGACAGCGCGTCCTGGCAATGGACGCACTCCTCGGCATCCTCGCCATAGAGCGGGCTGGGCGACCGCAACGGCGTGTCGGCGCGTGGCGAGCTGGCAACCGAGTCAACGGGCGTGAGCACGCTCTGGCGGACTTGCTGGCTGCATATGCACGAGCTGTCGTCCGTGCAAAACCCGCAGTTCCCGTCGAACACCGGCGGCTCGTACTTGGCGTGGTCGTGCAGAGGCGCTGGCGCAGCGCTCGCACGTTTCAGCCCCTGCTTCGGCGTGGTGGCACGCGTACGTTTCAGAGGCACCGCCTCAATCCTGGCGGGGTAGCTGCTGAGAATCGCGTCTAGCGTCGGCACCATCGAGGGTGCGGGCGCGGCGGAAGCGGCAGGCACGGCGGGCGTGGAAGGCTTGATCCCGATATCGGAGCAGATACACTCCTGGCGCGTGCATAGTCCGCAGTCGGCTTTCGCGTCGGCGTCGGCGTTGGCGCTGGTATTAAGCTCGCTCGGTTGAGTCACCGGGGCGGGCGCGGGCGCGGGAGAGGAGCTGCCGCTGGGATCAGTACGGGCACCGCCGTGCGCCGGACTGGCCACGGCAGACACTGGCGAGAGCTGCGTCGCCAGCTCGGACTCGATGCCGGGCCGAACCTGCAGCTCTGCCGCCGTCGGCGGGTCGCGAGGCTTGGGCTTGCGCCCCGGCTTGGGGCGCGGCGGGAGCACCCACTTCTTCGACGCAGAGAGCCCTGTTGTGCGGCGCGCGCCGGGATCGCTGCTGGGGCGCGCCGGCGCGATGTTCGTGTGCTGGCTCATGCCGCGCTGCGATGAAATCGATAAGATCAAATTATATAAGCAGATGCGTAGTGCGTGCGTTAACGCTGCAGCTTACCGAACCGAGAGCGGGCGGCGCTCCAGGCCGGCGCCGATGGCTCCTTTTAGTAATCAGAAGAGTGTCTGTTTGTCGCTACTTTATCTATATGGCGAGCGTGCATGGGCCTGGGCTACGGCTCGTGCTCGCGTCGACCCTCTGGTCGCTTCTATACTGTCTGTAGGCCGCGTGTCGCGGGCCATTGACCGTTCCGGTGACCACCTCCGCCCCTCGCCTTTTATTGTGAAGTTTTTCACCCGGTGGCAGCCCTTATAATAATAAAACGCAAGCGGCGTTAGTACACGCTGCGTTTCGGCTCAGCGTCGGCGTACATGTCAGTGGTGTCGAGCGGCGGGATGTACATCTCGTACGCGCGGGTGGCGCCGTCGGCGCCGGCCTTGTCGCGCTCGACCTGCAGCGCCATGCGCACGGAGCCAGGCACGCACACAGTGTACTTGTCGTGCTTCGGCGGATGGGTCTGCTCCGTGCGGTCGCCGAATGCAGGCCCCGCGTAGACACGGCCCAAGTCCTCCCTGCCCTGCGGGACCGGGTCGAGCACAAGGTAGTTGCGGCGAGCCATGGCGGTTTTATTGTTCAGCACGGTGCCGTCGACGTCCTTGTCGAAGATCGGGATGAGGCGCTCCATGACGTGGCCGTTGAGCAAGTGCTGCTTGTTGCGGCGGTTCATGAAGTCGGCGAGCGCCGGCGGTGGCGGCGTGTTCACGATGGCGCTGGACACCGGGCAGACCATGAAGTTGCTGTCCTTGTCCGGCGGGGTGGGCACGAGCGACTGGAAGATGCCGACGGCGCAGAGGTGCACGTCGCCGGAGAGGATTGTGATGCGCACGGAGTTCACGAGCTGGAAGTCAAGGAGCTTCTTGAGGAACTGGTTGCGCTCGAGCTTGTGCGGCTTGGCGGTCCAGTGGTCGTTCAGGTCGTCGAGGAGCTCGACCTGGCCGTCGAACGGGTTCACGAGCCCCTTGAACGCGATGCGCTTCTTCGAGAGCCACTTCACAGGCGCGATGGCCTTGCTCTCCATGAGCCGCTCGGCCCAGACCATGCGCGGGTACGCGATGGGCACGCCGAGCATGACGTAGATGTGGCGCACACTACTGTTGACGCGCACCTCGTGCGAGAGCCGCTCGAACACGCGCGCGTACGTCTCCTGCATGCAGATGCGCTCGCGCGTGCGCTCGGTGCGGCAGTCGAGGCCCAGGAACCCGATGCCGGCGCCGAGCTGCGCGTAGATCGAGCGCGCCGGATGCTGGATGTACGGTCCCGGGCGCCCCGTCGTGATCCAGCATGCGTCCTCGAGCTGCGGGTCGGACTCCCAGTGCGAGTTCTGCTGGAACAGCATGTAGTAGCGGTACGCGTACTCGCCAATGAGCTTGAACACCGGGCGCGCCATCGTGGAGTCCTGGTACGTGCCGTAGCCGTCGATGATGTCGTGATCGTCGAACACGTTGACACTGGGGATGCGGGCCAGCGCGTCGATCCACTTGTGCTGGTCCGTCTCGCCCTCGGGCCCGCGCCAGAAGCCGCGGCCGTACCACAGTGTGTACTGCTTGAGGTAGAACTGGTCGATGAGGTCCGCAACGGCATCCTGCTCGGGCAGCTGCCCCGCGTGATCGACGACGCCCTCCGGCAGCGCACAGCGGATGCTGTCGCAGTAGAGCTGGTCGCCGCCGCCGAGCATCGCGTGGAACGGGCGGTCCGCGTGCTGCCGCGCAACGTCCATCCACAGCGAGCCCGCAAACGTGCTGGGGTCGACCGTCAGCGAGAAGCCGTTGCACGAGTAGAACATCGTGCGCATCGACTCGCCGCGGCCCGGGATCCAGAACGAGAAGGGCGGATGCTCATCGCCCCAGCAGTACGTGACCTCGGTGCTGTGCTCGGCGTCCATCTCGCGCTCGAGCGGGAAGCGCCAGAACGAGAGCCCGCGCACACTCGCGTAGCGCGCGGGCGTCTGCGGCACGCGCGCGCCGTCGACGAGCAGTGGTGGCAGCGGGTCGTAGCGCGAGCGCGCGTCGCGCGTGACGTACGCGACGCTGCCGCGCCAGCGGCCCTGCTCCGCGTCCATGCCCCAGTAGCGCAGCATCGGCCCCGCGAGAATCTCGAGGCTGTGCTCGCCGCCGAACTCGGGCCGGTTGCACGCGACGTCGTCCAGACTCACCATGCGCCTGTGCTCATCGGTGACCGGGCACACCGTGCTATCCTTCATGCTATAACCGCGCGCTGCGTCATGTGACGCATCAGGCTATCTTGCGCATGCACGTTGTTGGCGGGGTGCCTGGTCTGCACTGGCGCGACGCAGGCACGCGCCGCAAAGCGGAAACCAGCAGGCCTGTTGCGAGCGCGCCTGTATGTGGCCGCAGCTCGCCTTGGATGCGGTACAGCAGCACAGAAGGTGCGCAACGCCGAAAACGGCTAGAGGACGGTAGCGAAGTTGCGCGGGCTTGGCGACGAGCGGCGCCCGCAACTGAGAGCAATTGCGTGGAGGATGGGCGCGTTGCTGCACGCGCACGCCCGTCGTCAGATCCTAGGGAAAGGGCACTTGTCGCTGGGATCGCCCGCGCGCAAGGCTGCGACGTTCCGCGCGGCGCTGCGTAGCGCGCACAACGGGGTATGTCGCATGTTCGGGGCAGTGCCACTTCACAACAGACGGGCGTGTGGCTCCGAAAGTGGCATGGGTGTGTCCGAGTGGACATTCGGGCCAGCGCTCCCGTTCGCGCTGCAGATAGCCGTCACGATCTAGCTCGAATACAGGATCTGTGCAATTGCTTATTTTGGGACGGCAGAAATGGAGGGAAGATGCCACTCGCGACCTGCTGGACCGCGCGCGCAGCAGGACGAGAAGCAGCATGCGCAGAGCGTTCTACTCAGCGTGCGATGTCTTCGCGCCATTTCCGGCGTCCCAACATATACAATTGCGCTTCAAACACTGGAACGGGCTCGCTCCGTCCCCTTGTTCTCTGCCCGTTTCGTGCAAAAGAACCCCGCACCAGCTGCCATACAGCGGCCAGAGGCCACGCAAAACCGTGCTCGGGTCAACACATATGTACGTTTATGAAGCTAGCTAGCTGCGCGCGGTAGGCGCTGCGATGTCCGCACGCGGCACCCCAGCTGCCGCGCGCCGCGCCGCGCAGGTCGCAGCGCGCAGCGCGCATTACTCATCCCAAACCTATGGCGCAGGACGCCGGCCTCCGGACGGCGCTGTGGCTGCAGCCGAAACCGGGATCGCCGCTGCACACGGTGCTGAAGCGCACGATTACCGGGCTCGCGCCCGTGTTCGAAGACGCGCCCGTGTTCGACCCGCACGTCACGCTGGCGACGGGCATTCTCGTGGCCACGCAGCAGGAGGTCGACTTCGTGCTGGACAGCATGCAAGCCGCGGCGCGCGCGGTGCCGCACCTCACCGTGCGCTTCTCCGAGCTGGGCTACGGCAGCCAGTTCTTCCGCAAGGTTGTGTTCGAGGTCGAACGCACGGCCGCACTGGTGTCGATGGCCGCGATCGCGCACGAGGAGTACGCGGCGTACCCGGCGCTGCGGCGCGCACTCGTGCACGACCAGCGCAAAAAGCACAGCCGTTACGTGCCGTCGCCGGCCGACATCGCGTCGCTGCACGCGCAGGCGGCACTGCAGCGCGACGCGTTCCTGCGCGACTTCCGCCCGCACCTCAGCCTCGTCTACTCGGACACGTTCCCCGTCTCTGAGGCCCTACGGCACACCGTCAACCAGCGCCTCGAGGATGTGTTCGGGCCGAACTTTGCCAGCCGCGGACTGGGTTGGACGGGCGGGCAGCTTGCGCTCGTGAACTGCGAGGGGCCCGTGGAGCAGTGGACGGTGCTCGGCACGCGCGACATCTGAGCCGGGCGCCTACCACCGGTGCTTCTGGATCCATAGCGCGACGCGCATGGCGCGCTGGATGAACCGTTCGAAGCGGCCGCTGCGCTGCATGCGTGCCCAGCGCTGCAGGACGCGCGCCCAGAGCCGGCGCGCTGGGATGCGCACGCGAAGCCGGTACGCCAGCAGGATGAAGTTCTCGCTGTAGACGCGCCGCGCCGCGAGCCGCTGACTCGCGTACCGCCGCGCGATGAGCAGGTTCAGCTCGCGCGCGTCAGCCTCCAGCTGGTCCTCGCGCTGCCACAGCCGCCGCTGGTGCAGCGACGGCATGCATTCGCGCTGTGTGAGAGGCGGGCTGCTCATGCGGGGATGAGGGGCGCCCGCGGCACGAGCGTATATACGCGCGCCCTGGTGCCGTATGACTGCACGCTCGTGTTGGGGCGCGGTTTCAGCCTTGTAAAGTTAGCGTTTCGGCGGTACCGACCGGCCGCACGCAGACCACATGGTATGCTGCGTGGCAGCACCGAGTGGGGAGCCGCGTACATACGGCGGCTGCAGCATGTGACTGCTGACGCGCGCTACGTGCGCGCGGCGGTTTTGGACAATGTTCCGGCCGCGAGAGGCGTGCACGACCGCTGCGCGCGGCGAGCGGCCAGGTCTCTGTTCGCGTTGCGAAGGCCGCGTGCTGCGGGCCCGGTGGCGGTTGCGGGATAAGTGTCGCTCAGCGTGTGCATTAGCGAGGCCGCGCGCCGGCCGCATATTTATTTGTCGTTTTAGACTCTCGGCACGTCGCCCGCCCCGCTGCGCGCCGCCCTCAGGCGGGCGCGCGGCGCGGAGCTTTACCTACTAATGTACAAATGCGTTTTTTTATTGCGCCGCGTTGACGACGTCGGCGAGCCAGACGGCCATGGTGCCGTCGTCCATGACGTCCTCAGCGGCGCGCTGGTCCGGCGTGAGCGCGGCGTAGTACGGCTTGTACGCGTCGAGCACGGCCTGGCGCACGGAGTCGACGAGGATAGCGATGACGCGGCGGTCGCTAATGAGCTCGGCGGCGCTCGCGTGCAGGCTGCCGAACTCGGCGCGGAAGCGCACGCACAGCTCGGCGTACGCCGGCGGCGGCTCGAAGCAGCGCTGCACGACGAGCGCGCACAGGCGCCCCACGGCGCCACGGAACGCGAGGTACGTCTCCTCCATGGCGTCGTACATGACCTCGACGACGCGCGGCACCGAGGACCACGCGAGCGCGAGCACCTCGCGGAAGCTGCGGTTGCGGCCAAGCTCGAGCAGGCGCCACACGCCGCTGAAGTCGACGTCGCGCACGACGAGGTGCTCGAGGTCGAACTCGACGACCTGCGACTGCAGCACGAGCAGCTGCTTCACGTGGTAGACGTGTGTGCGCACGCTCGGCGACACGCTCGCGGCGGTCTCGAGGCTGTGCACGCACTCGCGCACGCAGCGCTGCGCGAGGTCGTTGAAGACCTTCTGCTTCAGCAGCTGGTACACCTGGCTCAGCAGCGTGAGCGTCTGCTGGACGGTCGGGTAGCGCTCCTTGCTGAAGTCGTGGGGCTTCGGCTGGTACTTCGCGAGCTGGTCGATCATGAGCTCGGCGCGGAACACGAGCCGGCTCTGCGCATCGAGGTAGACGGTGTGGAACGCAGCGACGCGCTCGAGCTCGGTCTGCACGGCATCCTCGGCCTGCACGGCGAATACGAGCCGGCACAGCGGCTCGATGCGCGTCTCGCGCACGGTGAGCTTGCGCACGGCCGCGTACAGCGGGTCGCTGAGGTCCTGCAGCCACGCCGCCAGCGCCGCGGTGTCGGTGTCGAAGAGATCGGCGAAGAGCGCGGTTTCGTCCGCGTAGAACGCACGGAACAGCAACAGCGCCTGCTCGAACGCGTCGAAGAACGCGTCGCCGAGCTCGGTCTGCGCGAGCAGCGGGCGCACGTGCTCCTGCGCGAGCGGCACGACGAGCGGCGCGCGCAGCCGGAAGTAGCTTGCCTGCGCGTCCTGCCAGAAAGGTGCCAGCTCGGGCACGGCGGCGGCCGCGCGCAGCACGGCGAGCACCGGGCGCACACGAGCGGTGTCGGACGCGAACTTGCGGTAGAGCAGCGCCGTGCGGTTGCCGGCGTCGAGCCGGTCCATGCTGCGCGTGCACAGCTTGCGCAGCTCGTGCGTGCAGAACGCGACGCCGACGGCGCACCCACGCTGCGCGGCCGAGCGCCACGCCAGCTCCGTTTGCGCGATGTCCACGAAGTCGGGGTGCGCCGCGCAGAACGCGAGTCCCTCGTGCACCTTGCGCATGAGCTCGGGCAGCTCGCCCACGACGCGCTGCGCAGGCTGCCGCAGCGCGCGCGCGACCTCGTCCTGCGCGGCCCACATGCGCAGCGCCTGCCCGACGTGGTCCACAAACGCACTCTTCTGCTCGACCGCGGCCAGTTCGGCGCGGTGCGTCTCGAGCGGCGCGACGTCGTGCAGGTGCACATCGGCCAGGTCCTGCGCCAGGTACTCGGACTCGTTCAGCAGGTACTGCGCCTCGGACGCGAGTGCGCGCGCGCGCCGCAGCGCCGCGGCGATCTCGACCTCGCGCAGCAGCAGCGGTTGCATGCGCGCCTCCCACACGCGTGCGTCGAACGCCAGACGCCGCGGGCTGCTGAGCCCGAGCCACGCGTGCACATCGCGTTTCTTGCGCTGCTGCGCGCTGCCCAGCGGCGCGTCGGCTGCGCGCGGCTGTGCGGCGGGCGCGCCTAGGTCGTTGCCCGACGGTGCGTGGAACGAGCGCGCGCGCGACCGCAGGACGGGCGCCGGAACCTCGACAGAGGTCGGCGCCTCCTCCTCTTTTTTGAGTTCGGGCGCAGCGGGCTTCGCAGGCTCTACAGAGTAGATTTCCTGGTACGCCCACTCGTCGAACAGCGCCGACATCGCTTATGTAACGGAATCCGCGCGGCTGCCTAGTTCCATCGCGCTGCCCGCGCAGAAAGACGAGCGCGGGACCGTGGCGCTGCATAAATACAATGTACGGCGCTTGTTCATGTTAAATACCTTTAAGTAGTATTTGTAAAGTCACCTTGTGGTGTTTGGCACCACCCGTTCTCTAAACGGCAGCGCAGCACTAGCATGCAGCCATGAATCATCATACATGTTACCAGCTACGGCTCCATAGCAGCCTGCACTCTGCTTGTCGGAGCCGGTCAGCGCGCCAGCCAGTACGCCAGCCTGCTCGCACGCTGTCGGATACACTCCTTAGCGCCGGCCGAGCGACGCGTCGCGTTTGTCTCACGTGACCGAGGTATTTTGCCAACCCTTTGACGTGTCGGTCTTCATGCTGTTTGCCCTGCTGAGCACGGTGCTGGCGCTCTGCGCCCGCGCACACGCACTGCATTTCATCTTCCACGAGAACAGCGAGCCCGAGTGCTTCCTGTTTGACCTCGGGAAGGACAGCCTGCTCTCCGAGAAGCACAGCGCGTGGGAGTACGAGGCGGCGACCGGGAAGTGGGTGCGCGACGACACGCTGATGATCGAGGTCACGATCGACGAGCTGTTCGACAACAACCACCGCGTCTACCATCACAAGACCAAGCCGTTCGCGGAGTTCCAGTTCATCGCGCAGGACGGCGGCGAGCATCGCATCTGCTACCGCGCGCTTAGCGACGGCTGGTGGGCGAAGAGCGCGATCAAGCTCGAGGTCGACCACGTCCTGTCCGTGGGCGAGGCCGCCGTCGACGTCGTGGGTACGCGCAAGCTGGGCTACATGGCCGACCGCATCAGCGAGCTCGCGCGCAAGTTCGTGCACATCAAGCAGGAGGTTCGTCTCTTCCGAGACCGCGAGATGGCGTTCCGCGACATGAGCGAGAAGGCGAACTCGCGCGTCGCGTGGGCCACGGTCATGCAGCTGCTCGTACTGGCCAGCACGTGCGCATGGCAGCTGTGGAGCCTGAAGACGTTCTTCGTCAAGCAGAAGCTGGTGTAGGCGTGCGCCGCCCGAAAATTTTGCGGTGCCTGCTCGCTGAGCGTTGGGCGCAACTGCTGCACGGGATACGCCGCGCGCGGTGCCAAGCTTGACTGCAGATGTAGGTGAATTTTGCGAAAAACAGCCCCGCGTGGGGCGCTTGACAAGGCGCGGTTAGGCTTAGCGATGTTTGGCGACGCTCTGCGACGCTCCGCGACGCTCTGCGTCTAAGCATTCCTACTGTGGCGAGTCCCCGGAGCCGAGAGAGACACCCGCGAGCGGTGACTCGAGGCCAGTCGCTACAGCGGTGCGACTCGTGCGCAAGAAAGTTCATGCGAACCACCGCCAGGAGCCACATGGATCCGTCCGGGTGCGTAGCACTGTATAGTCTATATAGCTTCTCATGCAGCTGTGTAGCGACAACGTAGACACGGTATAACTTCTGTCTTTGCAGTCCGGCTCACGCCCTGTGTTCATATATATATGTGCTACTGCCGGTAATAAGTCAGATAAAATGCGAGCGTATAAGGCGTACTAAGTAAGAGCCAGTGGCAGGGCAGGCGCTAACGCACAGCCCCGGCTCAGACTCCCACGGCCCCGACCCCCTGCGCAACGTTTACAGCCCCGTTTCTGCAATTGTAGTTCGGCCCTCTGCAAGCGCCGTGCCTCGCCGGTTTCTCGGCCCTAAACCCAGAAATGAGCACGCGGCGCGCGGCTTCCTAAGCAGGTCTTCGTCGGGAGTCGGTCACGAACATTAGGCGAGCTCAGGCCGGCTATAAGGCCTCAATTAATCCTGCCGCGGCAGCATGCCTGGCAAAAACCTGCGGGAAGCACGCACCGCGCGCCGCCACCCTCTCAGCCGCGCCTCGGCCACGTTCGCGCGACGCGTCGCCTATTTGTTTGGAGCCGCCGGTATTAGTCAGAAGGAGGCGATGTCCGCGCTCGCCGCGCTGATCGGCGAACACGCGCCCGAATTGCACAACTACGTGCTGCCGGGCAGCCAGCCACCCGACGAGAAGCTCACGCGGTTGGTGTGGCACACGCTCATGAGCCTGATCGCGCCACGGCAGACGGAGGTGAAGCGCGAGCTGGCGTTCCAGGAGTCGCCGCCCCCGGACACGGAGACTGTCGTCCAGTACCGCATGCTATCCAGCCTCATGCTCAAGCTCGGAGCTGACGAGTTCACGCTGCAGGATTTCACGGCGCCCTCGTCTGCGCGCTACGAATACCTAATCGGCCTCTTCAACGAGTACTTTGTCTTCCGCCAGGGGTTTCGGGAACAGTACAAGGCCGAGCTCGTCGAGGCAGGAGTCCAGGCCGGAGCCCATGCAAGCGCCCAGGCAGCGCCGCAGGCGGCGCTCGGCGGGGACGCGCAAGCCTCGGACCCGTCCTTGGCAACAAAACCTGCGGGCGCCGCCCTTGGCAGCCGGGCGACAGGCGGTGGCGTCGACCTCGCGGTCCGCGTCCGCGCGCTCAAGACCGAGATCACCGCGCTCACGCAGGAGGACCAGGAGCTCGATGCGCGGCTTGCGCTTGCGCGCGAGTTTGGCGGCGACGGCAAGGCGCTGGTCGAGGCGGTCTCGACGCTCAGGAGCACCGTTGAGCGCGCCGAGGCCGAGGCCGACGCGGCAAGGCAGAACACACAGAAACTAGAAGACCAGCTCGCACAGCTGCAGCAGTGCCAGGCCGACGTCGAGCGCCTTGTGCATAAGCGACAGCAAGCGGACGAGCTGCGTACGGAACTCGCAACGACCGACGCGCGCGTCGCGTCGCTGCGCGCCGAAGAGGACAAACTCCGCGCCAGCGTCGCGGCCTCGCGTGCGGACACGTCGCAGCTGCAGACCGAGCTCTCGCATGAGCGCGCCCAGCGCCAAAAGGCCGAAACCGACCTCGAGAAGCTGCAGCAGTGGTGGTCCAGCATCGACCAGCAGGGCGAGCGCGACGAGAGCCCCGAGGCGCTGCGCGGCATCGACGCGGACATCGCGCAGCTCGAGAAGGAGTGCCGCAAGCTTGAGGCCGACATGCGCGCGCGCGAGCAGTGGCTGAAAGACATGGCTAAGGTCGACGAGCTCGGCAAGCAGCTCGAGGCCGAGCTCGCCGCGCTCGAGGTGTGGGCGCGTGGCTAGACGGCCGGCGCGTCCGCGTGTCCGCGATCCCGCCCTCAAGCATCCATATTACACATGCGGTCATGTCCTGCGCGTGCGCGCCATGCCCAGCGATTCCGGCCCGCGCCCCGCCAGCCTGCCCGTGGACACGCTTATCGTCCCAGCCCTACTGCCGTATCTGCGCGCCGCGCGAACCCAGCTGCGCGCTTTGTCATTCGGCGTCTGCGCTCCTTTCTCCCCGTACCCCGTACCCCGTACCGCGTCGTTCGCGCGGCCGCGATCGTGCCTGTCCCACGCGTCGCTTACATACTGCGCTGGCCGCATTTAACGTTTTCACAACCGGCCGATGTCAGAGGTTCGCGAGACTGTATTCACGGCGCCGGCCGAATCCGCGCACCCGCCGGCGCCGCCGCAGCTGAGCGCACAGCAGCTGAAGGACTACGATGCGGTGCTTGAGTACCTGCTGGCATTAAAATCGCTGCCGAAGGAGGAGAAGAGCAGCGAGCAGGCGCCGCTGACGCCGCAGGAGAAGGCGTGGCTCAGCAAGGAGTGCATCTACCGGTACCTGCGCGCGTCAAAATGGCACGTACACACGGCGATCAAGCGGCTGGAGGAGACGCTCGTCTGGCGCCGCACCTTCGGCGTGGACCCGAAGACGACGCTGTCGCCGGAGCTCGTCAGTGTTGAGAACGAGACGGGCAAGGAGCTGATCCTTGGGTACGACAACGACTGCCGGCCGTGTCTTTATCTGAAGCCCGGCAAGCAGAACACAAAATCGAGCCACCGCCAGGTGCAGCATCTCGTGTTCATGCTGGAGCGCGTGATCGACATGATGGTTCCGGGCCAGGACTCGCTCTGCCTGCTCATCGACTTCAAGAACGGCAGCAAGCTGCCGTCCCTCTCCGTCGGCCGCGAGGTGCTCAACATCCTGCAAAATCACTATCCGGAGCGCCTCGGCCGCTCCCTGTTGACGAACATCCCGCGCCTTGGCTGGATCTTCTTGAAGCTCATCAACCCGTTCATCGACCCGATGACCAAAGAGAAGCTTATCTTCCAGGAGCCCTGCAACAAGTACGTCCCCGCAGAGGAGCTCGACAAGGAATTCGGCGGCAGCGTGAACTTCGTCTACAACCACAAGACGTACTGGCCGAACCTGTGCGAGATCGCGCTCAGTCGCCATGACGCCTATTTCGCGAAGTTCGAGGAGCTCGGCGGCGGCATCGGACTCAGCGAGTACGAGATTCGCGAACAGATCCTGTAAACTACATATTGCACGCACGCTGCTCCTCCTGGCCCTTCTGGCGGGCCTCAAAATGTACATCGTGCTCCTCTTGCGGCGCGGTTCTGTCTGCCGCCGACGCGCTCGCGGCGCTTCTTATGCCTCTACTCACTAGCCTTTTGATATCCAATCGCCTTCTGGGCCCCATCGAGTGCGCCCCATAGTGGAAACGCCAAGTTGGCCACCCCTGGGGCCTGCTTGCATTTAGCGCAGTATATATAGATGTACCTACTCGGACGAAAACTAGACGCCACCAGAAACTGAATTCGTGTCGCTGAGCGACAAACGTCGCCGCGCTCGCCGCCAGCACGCTGCGCGCTTTGCCTGAGCGCCACCAGCTTTCCGTCACCCCATATGCGAGGCTTCTTCCAAGCGCGGGGGGCGTCTCGCGCACGGTCACTGCAATTTACGCAATGAGGATTACTGAGTACCTTACCTACATGTGCATGCATGCACGCGACCGCACGCACTCCGCGGCGGAGAGGAGGAACGAGGCAGTCTAATCAACGGCAGGCTGAGCGCTGCGGCGACTCTTCAGTCTGGCGTCAACTCCAGACGCGCCGGGCTCCTCGTGAACGAGCAATATTGCGTCAATTAGCGCGTATCTTATCGCGTTATCTGACCATCCGGGTAAGGGCCCCAACCGGCTGTTTATATAAACGGAGACGAGCCGCGCCCTGTGCCATACCCTAATGAGACTCTTTGGCAAGAAGGCTTCGAACGACGTTACGCTCCAGGCTGAGAAGCTCACCGAGTGGACGCGCGAGATCGCGGCGGACCCGGTGCTGAAATTCGCCAGCACCGTCGCTGTTAACAGCGACGTTCAGGATGCGCTGATCTCCCGCGACGCCAAGACCAGCCTCACGACCGGTGTTTTCAACCACGTCGTGACGCCAGACGGTGCGCCGCGAATGAACCAGAAGTCCAGTGGTCGCTGCTGGCTCTTCGCAGCTACCAACACTCTGCGCATCCCGCTCATGCGCAAGTACAACCTCGACAAAATCGAGCTGTCGCCCGCGTTCCTATTCTTCTACGACAAGCTGGAGAAGGCTAACTTCTTCCTCGAGCAGATTGTCGACACCGCCAACGAGGATATTGACTCGCGCATCGTGCAGCACCTGCTGACCGACCCTGTGGGCGATGGCGGCCAGTTCGCGATGTTCACAAACATCATCGAGAAGTACGGCCTCGTGCCGATGTCGGTTTACGGTGAGAGCGCGAACACTGAGAAGAGCAGCACGCTCAACGAACTAGTCACGACGTTGCTCCGGCAGTACGCACAGGAGCTGCGTGCCGCCGTGGCGGCCAAGAAAGATGCAAAGGTCCTGCAGCAGCAGCAGATCAAGAACATTCACCAGCTGCTCGTGATTTTCCTTGGGGCGCCTCCGACCTCGTTCAACTGGGAGTTTGTGGACAAGGACAATAAGTTCCACAGCATCAAGAACTTGACGCCGCAGAAGTTCTACAAGGAATGCGTCGGTTACGACACTAAGGAGGCCGTCTCGCTGCTCAACGACCCGCGCAACAAGTTCGAGACGCCTGTGCACATCAAGCGCCTGGGCAACGTTGTCGAGGCGGGCGAGGTCACGTATTTCAATGTCGAGATCGACGTCTTGGCCAACAAAGCCATTGAGCGCATCAAGGCAAACAAGCCGGTGTTCTTTGGCACGCACACGCCGATCTACCACCACAACAAGACAGGCATTATTGATACGCACATCTGGGACTACAAGGCCCTGGGATTCAATCCGACGCAGAGCAAAGCGGATCGCTTGCGGTTCCATCAGAGTCTAATGACCCACGCCATGGTGTTCACTGGCGTCCACCTTAACGACCGCGGCGAGCCTCTCCGCTGGAGGGTTGAGAACTCCTGGGGTAAGGACGCCGGCAAGGAGGGCTACTACACGATGTCCCACGACTTCTTCAAAGAGTACGTCTACCAGGTAGTTGTCGACAAGAGCGATTTGTTCGAGTACTTGGATAAGCTCAACGACGAGGCCATTGATCTTGAGCCCTGGGACCCTTGCGGTGCCCTGGCGCAGTAAGCACAGCTCTTCGTCGCCAATGCCGCGGATACGTGTCTTGAGTGAAGAGCATACCACGTTCATAACCGAGCCTACCACCATCTATCATAGTTGTATATATGCTTTAGCAGTTCCGCTCACGCTGGGCGAGGATATACTCGCAGCGCATGCTACTGTCTTGCAGCCGGCCAAAAATTGTCGCAACCTGCTAGGAATATGCGGCCTGGGGTGACAACCGTGGACACAAGAAGCTGCAGGCTCGATCTCAGCTCGCACACCAGTACCACGCACTGCTTCCATTGTGATCGCTAATACTTCGAGCAACTACGGCTCGGCAAGAACTGCGCGCTCTCTTTTCTTTCTTTCTCTGCGCTTGAGACTGCAGTGGGTCACAATCGCGATAGCCCCGAGGACGTAACAGGCGAGCGATATTCCCAGGAGTATGAATACGGTAAGACACTGGGTATTAAGTGTTTCCGCGGGTGTTACTTTAGTCACTCTGGGGTCGGTCATATTATTCCAGGCTTGACCCAGTTTACCGTCTATTAGAAAAACAGGAACGGTGAAGGGGAACCATTGGTCGGAATTGAGGAGCTTAAGCCGGCTTCCTTTCGCTGAGTGCGGTTCGAAAATCACTGCCTTCGCCCCAGCGTCCCCCAAGGTTCTCGCGACTTCGTAAATAGCTCCGGGTGGCACCTGTGTGGCTAGAACCACATTTCCCTCGATTTCGGAATCACGAGCTCGATAAACTGAATCTACTGGAACTGTCAGTAATGGTGATGATATTTCCACTTCGTCAGCTAGGGAGAATGTCCCCGAAACTGAGTTGTAGAGCGAGCTCACCCTTGCGGCCGCAAACGTCTGGTTATTGACGTGTATGATGCAGCCTTCCGTAGGCATGAAGGCTTCCCACCTGTTATGCGATCCGATCATACACAACGACCAATTCCGGGTCATGATTTCGATGCCCATACCGGTACAGTGGAGTACTACGCCCACGAGAAGTGCCGCGGGATAGAATTGTCTCAGAAAACATATGAAATTCATTCTAGTGCCCTGATAGGAGGAGGAAAGTATAACCGACTTTAAAGCATTTCGAGATGGACAGATTAGCTCTTCAAAACCTTATTCCGTGTGTTCCTTTTTAGGAATTCGCGTTAGAATAGACTTAGTGCTACGCAATTTAGGTTAACTCAGGAAGATGTAGCTTAAACAACCACGCAATGCTTGATTATGAACGAACAAGAAGAAGGCACCATGGGAAACGCTGCAACGGCACCGCAGTATTTCGTTACTATGAAGAGCACCTCCAATCTTTTTGTTGACGAACTCGGTAGGCGGCTACGGAGAAGAAGAAATTTTCTCACTTAATGATCAGAGTGAATAGAAGCAAGCTCAGTAGCGTGCCCCAGCCGAGTGCTTGAGAGCAGGCAAAAGTCTGTCTTCGGCTGTCTACATCCAGGCCTAGGCAGCGATTGCGACACTGGTCTCCCTAGCCACGCGCACACCACTTCGCCTTAGATTCTCTTTCAGTTTGGCGATGTACCCCGCTGCCTCCTCTGTCACTGGCATGCTATAGGCGTTTTGCAATACCTGTGGGAACTTCGACGCAAACGTTTTGGCGCCGACATCTGTGTGTGTCGCAGCGGCAGCCAGCTCGAGTTGCATGGGCTTAGGCAACTGCAGCGCTTGAGCCTCGGTAAATGCAAGTCTGTCAAATGCTGCCGGGTCCTGGATTACATTGACAATGGCCGGGAAATTCCTAGAGTTCAAATTGAGGGCGGCAACTTTGTCTGCGTGCGCCGCCAGTAGATAGCTTGGAGGCAACAATGCAAGAAGGCGAGGTCGCTCCAAGGCCACCAACGAGTATTTGGAATCCAGCTGCGCGAAGGCGTCTAAAAAGCTAGACGCAAGGCGGCCAAAAACGCGCTCAATTGCCGCTGTACTGGTATCCTCCAAGTAGCGTAAACAAAGTTCCTCGAGGGCTTCGCGCACAGTGAACGAAAACTCGGCGTTCGAGACTGCAAGCATGTGCGCTGCAAGGTCACCCACATAGTCGATCTCCAGCGCCGCTAAGATGATGTCGCCCGTTACAGGATCCTCTAAGGGCGACCAGAGGAGATAATCCAGGGGTGGAAGCAGTTTAGATTCGACCAGAATGGTGTTTATGGCCATCAATCGCGCCTTGACCTCAGCCGAGCCGGCGTACATCTGCTTGAACGCCGTGTACTGCAACGCTGCGGCAGGCGTCGCGCGCGCGGCCGCCTCGATCAGCGCCACAGTCTCTGTCTCTAGTCCGGGGTCTGCCAGAAGCGGGAGAACATGTCCGAAGAAGTTGCGCTCGCGCGTGGTCAACTCCGCGGTGCGACGCGCATGCTTTGCTGCACAGGTTAGAAGCGGGTGCAACAAAAGCGAGCTTTGAAGCATTGGAGGCTCGAATTCAATCACATCTAGCACCTGGGCAAGTGTGTATGGCCCTAGGAGTGTCGTCACAAGCGTGTTGGGGACTAGCTCGGCGAGACCAGGCCGCGCGGCCGCGAGCCGCAGCAGGGCCTGCATGAGCGCGGGTGCGTGCTCATGCGCCTCTACGGGACGATAGGCAAGCCTATGCAGCACCTCGACGTCGAGCTCGTCTTCGCCGCTGCATGCCCGCTCGATGGCGTTCAATGCATCCATGACGCTTGCTGACTGTGTTTGTGACAAGTCGGACTCTGGTGTATAGTGCTTGTGTGCGCGACACGCACAACCGGTGTGGCACGTGCTCCGCCGTTTTGGAAGTCGGCAGCCGAGTCGCGCGGGCCCGCGAACCGTGCTGTCGGAACACGCTTTTGGCGCCTGCGGCGAAACGCGCGGTCCATGTGCGGCGGCTGCAGAAATTGAGATCGGAGCCGAAACTGAACGGCTAGCCCAATGTCTCGTGACGACACTGGCTACCGGGGGTCCATTCTCGTGCATAGCGGACGCGATTTACATTGGTGTTACATTGCGCGCAGGGCGGACTGCTGCAAGTGGCGTCGACGCTGAGCGGCTCTCTGGTACTTTCTACACATGCATTATCTGAGACCGTGCCGTCATCAGGATGTGCGCTGCGCGTTTCCAAATTCGGTTTACAGAGGCGGTTATTGCGTACGCCCCGATCACATGAAGAGCCCACGAGCGCTGTGGATATTTGCAGACTCGTATGCACGCGACCAAGACACCACAGCATGCGCGCTGCTGACGGGCCGCGAAGTCATCTCTCAGCTCGCCTGCGCCTCGCGTTGCCTGCTGACCGCTCCCCAATGGGACTTGCTCGATCTCGCGTGCTCTGCTAGGGTACGCTAAGAGCGGCCTGTTTCGCGCCAGTCGGCTGCAGCCCTCGCATTTTGAGGCTCTATCCCTCAGCCCTAATCGCTCAGGTCCGCAGCGTCTTGCAGCCTCGCTCGGTCCTCACCCATGACAGAGCAGCACCCGACCGGCGACAGCAGGACTGCACACTCTCTCGGGCCCGCTGAATTGTCAGCGCAGCCCCGGGGGAAATTTGCTTGGGCACGCCAAGGCCATAGCGCCGCGCCGTGCTGTACACGCACCCTTACACATGAGCCGCTCTAATTGTAATCAAAATTAATAAAATAGTGCGCTGCTTTCCATGCAGCGTCTGAAACAATATAATCACCCAGCTGCGGACTGGAAACGACAGCAGGCCCCGTGATCGCGCATGGGGGCACGATCGCGCCCGCGCGCTTTGGCGCGGGCACCCAGGCGTCCTGTGCGCGCGCCGCTCTCCTCGATTCGGCCCATGCACCACAATTGCAGCCGTCGCCAGGCCCAAAAAGCTTAGTCCGGGGCTGTAAATGCGCGCGCATGGCACACACCCTGTCGCCATGATGACAGAACTCTGACGTCACGCATATGCCGGCTTCTGGGAGCGTGAACCCTACAGACTGTATAGGCCCGGGGCACTTTTAGATACCCGCGTTGCGCATAACAGCTTCCTGCGATGTCCCCCCCACCCGAGCCCGACGCCGGCCGCGAGAGCTTGGAAAAAGAGCTGCAGAAGCAGAACGCGCACCTGCAGAGCTGCGTCGACCGGCTCCTGCTGCAGAACCGGCTGATGCTCGAGAAAGAGAAGCTGCACGAGCAGCAGCAGGCCCAGGTTCAGGCGCACGCGCAACACACGCAGCACCTGCCGCCGCCGGTATTCGCGCCGCCATTCCGCCAGCAGGGGCACTCACGCTCGAACTCGCACAGCGGCCACGCACGCCAGATGTCAAAAGGCCACTCCCGGCGGCACTCGCTCGCGGTCAGCGAGGCACGCCGCGCGGCCCACCAGCGCACGAACACGCCGCAGGGCCTCGCCGACTTCGTTCCTGCTCCTCCGTCGCCCGCTCGCTCGCCTGACGACGGCTTTAATTTCGGCGGCGACCCCGGCCCCATTGCGAACCTCAGCCTGGGCGAGCCGTACGGCGGCGCGCCAGGGCCCGTGCTCGCGGTGCCGTCTATCCAATATACGAGCTACTCCGGAGAGCAGTACGGCGAGGCGCATGAGTTCAAGTTCCCGCCGTCGCCGCAGCGGAAGGGCCACGCGCGCTCGCAGAGCGTCTCTTCGGCGTACTCGCCGCAGCGCCATCGCCGCACCGGCTCCTGGCGCGAGCCGACTCCGCAGACGCAGGGCCACCGCCCGCGCGCCTCGGACGCCAGCGACATCGGCCGCGCGCAGGGCGGCGGCAACCAGGGCTCTCGGCGCCTGCTCTTCGTGCCGTACCTCTCGCAGGCGCAGGTGCCGGAGCTCGTGTCCAACGGCATGCTCGTCACTGGCTTGCTCCGTGTAGATCGCAAGAACCGCAGCCACGCGTACGTGACTACGCCGGCGCTCGATGCAGACGTGTTCATTGAGGGCAGCCGCGATCGCAATCGCGCGCTGGACGGCGACGTGGTCGCTGTAGAGCTGCTGGATGTCGACGACGTGTGGGCGCAGCGCCAGGAAAAGGAGGAGCGCAAGCGGCTGCGCGACGCCGACGAGCAGGAGCCAGCCATCAACGACTCCAGCCACGGCTCGCTCGTGTTCCGCCCCAACCAGAAACGCTCTGACGATACCGAGATCGAAGGCCAGACGCTCTTTCTGGGCGACGAGATCGTGCTGCAGGAGGACAAGCCGCTGTACAGCGGGCATGTCGTGGCTGTTTTGGAGCGCCCCGCGGGGCAGCTGTTCAGCGGTACCCTCGGCGTTCTGCGCCCGTCGAGCCAGGCCGCGAAGGAGCGGCAGCACGCGCGGCAGCTGTCGACGCCAGGGTTCGTGAGCCAGAATCAAAAAAGCGCCAGCGAGGAGCGGCCCAAGATCGTGTGGTTCCGGCCCACTGACAAGCACATACCCCTCATGGCCATACCGACCGAGCAGGCCCCGCCGGATCTATTTGACAGCCCCGCCAAGTACGCCTCGCAGGTCTTCGTCGCGCAGATCAAGCGCTGGCCGATCACGTCGCTGCATCCGTTCGGCTCCCTTGTGGAACGGCTCGGTGGCTGTGACACACCCGGCGTTGTGGAGCAGGCGCTGTTCCGCGACGCCAACTTCGACCGCGCTGGCCTTACCCCAGCTGCACGCGCCGAACTGGCGACCGTCGTTGAGAGCCTTGACGCGCGCGCGAAGGAGCTCCCACTGGCCGAGACCCCGGCGATCTGGTTGCGTGACGACCTTGCGGCCAGCGTGCACGGCAGCACGCTCGCTGTGCACGTCCTCGATCTAGCGCCGTCCATCAGGGTGAACTCTGTGCTTGAAAAGGAGCTGCACATGCGCTCGGTGGGCGTCTATGCGGGAGCGACGTCGTCTCCGCTTCTGGGCGACCCGGAGGCGACGTCGTCAGTGGCTTTGCAGGTAGACCGTCGCTCGCCGGTGCTCACCATCCAGATCGCCCTCGACGGTAGTCAGACACGCATTCTCAACGAGAGCATTGTGCCGACCGCGGGCTCGGCCGAACAATTGCGCGAGGCCGCCAACACATTCCGCAAGCATCGCGGCTTCGACCCGCTCACGGGGCAGGCGGAGTTTAATCTCGACCTTTTCCTAGACATCAACGCGCTGTCGCTCGATGCCATCACGCATACCAGCCCCGAGGAGCTCATCGTCAGCGAGCTCGAGCATGCCGCCAACGCATCCGTCGCGGCCGAGCTCCTGAAATGCCCCGCCGTCGGCGTCTCGGCGGTGGTGCGCCAGCAGGAGCCGCCGCCGCCTGCGAACGTCGAGCGGCTCGTGCAGTTTCTGCGCAGACACGGCGTACACGCGGACGCGACTAATGCTGCGACGCTGCGCAAGTCGCTCGCAAAGGCGCTCCCCCCAGCCGCGACCGCCGCCGCGACCGTCCAGCTGTTCAAGGCTGTGGGGCCGCAGAAGTTTACACCCGTGTCCGGCGCGCAGCCTGGCCTGGGACACTACTGGTTTAATCTGGGCGCGTATACGAACGTCACGCGCCCGCTGCAGCGCTACGGCGACCAGCTGGCGGCACGACAGGTTCACACAGTGCTCGGGTCCGCCGCGCTGCCGCCGCTCGCGCACAACGAGTGCGCGGAGCTCTCATTCCGCCACGAGTGCGCCCTCAAGCTGCAGACGCAGGCGCTGCACCTCGACGTCGCGCGCATGCTGGCGGCCGCGGGTCCGCAGACCCATATAGGCAAGGTCGTCGGCGTGCAGAAGTCCTCGTTCGACGTCGTCGTGCCTGCGCTGTGTCTGGAGAAGCGTGTCTACTGCGACCAGCTCAACATCGAGCGCTGCGACTACCGCGCGGCCACCGACGAGCTGAACCTGAAGTGGCTCCCCGACGACGCCCAGGCCCCGGAGCTCGTCACGGCCACGGCTAGCGCGAACCTCATTCTGAAAAAGGACAACGTCCAGACTGTGCGCCCGTTGGCTGATGCGGTCGTGCAGGTGCACGCGGTCTGCGAAGGCAACGTGCGCCCCATCATCTCGTTCACGGCCGTGAACCCATTCCATTCCGAGTAGTTGTTTTGCTTTTCGACACCCTTACATACAGTAATTTGCAATTATACCGGACGTGCGCCTGCGCACATCCATGTAGTGCCGCTGGGCAGAGATACGAACACCAACAGACGCATGCTATATTGTCGCGCACCGTCTCAGCGCGCAGCGGATGCCGCCGCGCGGAGCGAGAAACAACTGGAATGGTGCAACAGATATGGGGACGGCGCTTCATCCCGAGCAATAGGGGCGGCGCAGCCCGTGTGGCCTATCTTCGCTACAGGCGTGGAGGAGGGTGGTACAACACTACGAGACCGGCGATTGTTCCCGCAAATCGTGCACCGGACGCATATACTGGTACACTATAAACAGCTGTGCAAGCAATCAGTCCATATAATTAGCAGCTGGAGCGCAGCAGCCCGCGCGCAGGCTACTGGCCGGCCCCGCTGCCGCCTAGCACGCACGTGAGCGGGTTAGGCCTCGCCGTGCGCATGGGCTGCAGCCCGTATATACGTACATACGACACACGAAAACTATTGCGTGCGCCAAAAACGGGCTGTTTGCTTGTCCATAAGCATACAAAAACCATGCTGGCAAAATCTTGAGCGCGGCCTCTTGGGCTCGGCGCGGTTTGCGGTTCTCCGCGCTGATTGGCCAGTTTGTGACTCTGGTTACCTAATCGCACTGTATACCGGTGCTCCTGCGAATCCGCACCCTCTTTTGTAACCAACACGGAGAACCGATGCTGAAATCTGTGTTTGCCGGCCTGCAGCGGTCGCCGCGGGTCCTCTCGCGGACGATGGCTGCTGCAGCCAAAGCAGACGGGAGCATTAAGGCCGTAATTGGCGCCGTCGTCGATGTGCAGTTTCCGCAAGGCAAGCTGCCGGCGATCCTGAACGCCCTGGAGCTGAAGCGCACCACCGGCGAGAAGCTCGTGCTTGAGGTCGCCCAGCACCTCGGCGAGAACACCGTGCGTGCGATCGCCATGGACGCGACCAGTGGTCTTGTGCGTGGGCAGACCGTCACCGACACCGGCGCGCCCATTCTGGTTCCGGTGGGCCCCGCGACGCTCGGCCGTATTCTCAACGTCACGGGTGATCCCGTCGACGAGCGCGGTCCCGTCAAGACCGACCTCCGCCGCCCCATCCATGCGGACCCCCCGGCCTTCGCCGATCAGAGCACGTCCGCAGAGGTACTGGAGACCGGCATCAAGGTGGTCGACCTGCTTGCGCCGTACGCCAAAGGTGGTAAGATCGGCCTCTTCGGCGGTGCTGGTGTTGGCAAGACCGTGTTCATCCAGGAGCTGATCAACAACATCGCCAAGGCGCACGGTGGCTACTCCGTGTTCGCCGGCGTCGGCGAGCGCACCCGTGAGGGTAACGATCTCTACAAGGAGATGATCGAGTCTGGCGTCATCAAGCTCGAGGGCGAGTCGAAGGTCGCGCTGGTGTTCGGTCAGATGAACGAGCCGCCCGGAGCGCGTGCGCGCGTCGCGCTAACCGGCCTCACCGTTGCCGAGTACTTCCGCGACGAGGAGGGTAAGGATGTGCTGCTTTTCGTCGACAACATTTTCCGCTTTACGCAGGCCGGGTCCGAGGTCTCTGCGCTGCTCGGCCGCATCCCGTCCGCGGTCGGCTACCAGCCGACGCTCGCGACCGATATGGGTGCC
Organism: Starmerella davenportii; assembly: GCA_030579095.1. Lineage (NCBI taxonomy): Eukaryota > Fungi > Ascomycota > Dipodascomycetes > Dipodascales > Trichomonascaceae > Starmerella > Starmerella davenportii. The sequence goes on from JAKUAD010000003.1 coordinate 262,255, forward strand.
CTGCAGGAGCGTATCACCACCACGAAAAAGGGCTCCGTCACGTCGGTCCAGGCCGTTTACGTGCCCGCCGATGACCTGACCGACCCCGCGCCCGCGACGACCTTCGCGCATCTCGACGCCACGACCGTGCTGTCGCGTGCCATCTCGGAGCTCGGTATCTACCCCGCCGTCGACCCTCTCGACTCGAAGTCGCGTCTCCTCGACGCATCCGTCGTCGGTCAGGAGCATTACGACATTGCTTCCGCGGTGCAGGAGACGCTGCAGGCCTACAAGTCGCTGCAGGACATCATTGCCATCCTCGGTATGGACGAGCTCAGCGAGACCGACAAGCTCACCGTCGAGCGCGCGCGCAAGATCCAGAGGTTCCTCTCGCAGCCCTTCGCCGTCGCCGAGGTGTTCACGGGTATCCAGGGCCGCCTGGTCGCCCTCAAGGACACCATCCGCTCGTTCAAGGAGATTCTCGAGGGCAAGCACGACTCGCTCCCGGAGAATGCCTTCTACATGGTCGGCGACATAGACGAGGTGAAGTCGAAGGCTGACAAGATCGCCGCCGAGACGAAGTAGCCGTTTAAATGTATAGATTAGCTTACCCGTTTTGCGTGCGCCGTGTATATTGCTGCATTCGGCGGATCGATGATGACGCGGGGTGACTCGCGCGCGGTGGTTGCCGGCGTTGGCTGGCTAGGCCACGCAGAGGGGACGCACGTCGAGAGGATCGCCTCTCGCCGGCGCGCCTCATCGGCGCCATGACCTATAGCGCATATACTCGTCGGATTGCCACGTCGATGTCCTTCGTTTGGTCCCTTTTGCTCCCTTTGTTTCGGTCACCTTCCCCGCGGCGGTACCACAGACCAGCTAGGCGCCGGCCTCTCCTCCAGGGCAGCTGCGCAGGATCACTGGCGCAGGCGGATCCCTAGTGCAGGCGGATGGCCCCAGCAGGAAGCATGTTCAAGGCGTTTGCGCGAAACCGCCGCGCTCGCGTGCATAGCGGACGGCATTTTCATACTACGTAGAACGCCATGCAGCGTATTAGCATCACATAAATACTACCGAGGCGCGCCGTGCTCGCAGCCAAAGCGGGTACCCCCGATGGCCTTGGCGCTGCCCCTGGCCCCCCTTTGCAGGAGCCGGACCTGAACTGCGGACACGCGCCTCATACGTCCACCTTTTTCGACACGAAGTCCCACATGGACTTGAGCAGCCCGTTCGGCACGGTGAAGAGATCGACGTGGAACTCGCCTGCGTCGATGTCGTTTTTAATATACATGTCCGGGGTCTTGTTGTCGCTGATCATCTGTACGACCGAGAGCACGTCCTGCTCGCCGAGCTGCTCGAGCCCGTGGCTCAGGCGCTCAAGGTCGACGGTGCCCTTGATGGTGACCTTCGGCTTCTTGACCTTGTTCGTGGCGGCACTGGCGTCTACTGGCCGCTTCTCGCCGAGCGCGACGGGCGCGGGCGCGGCGTCGCCGGTGGGCCCTGTCTCGGCCAGCTTTTCCAGCAGCTCGGGCTTGTTCGTGGGGAAGCTCACCTGGACGTCGGTCCAGCTCTCGGGCTCTTTGAAATGCAGGTCGTAGCCGACGGTGAGGTCCCCGCCGCCGTTGGCGATTTTGAACGTGATCTTCATTTCAAACTCGCCCCAGCCCTTCTCTGCGATCTCGAACGGTGGCTTCGTGAGCGCGCGCTTCGGGTTCGCGAAGGTCTCGTGCAGCTGGTACGTCACCTTGTCGAACACCGTGGCCGGGTACAGCTTCCCGTCGGCGCCGACGAGGCTCACCGAGATGCGCCACTCGCGCATCGGGAACACACCGTCGATCTTCGGCTCGTCCTCCAGCACGCGCTGCTTCGTCGTGATGCGCACCGTCCTTTGTATCTTGTCCACCATCGCCCGCGCTGTGCCGAGTCGTGAGCGCCTGCTAACTTACTGAACCAGCGGGCGCAGGGTTTGGTGCTTACGTCAGTGGGTGCTGGAGATGGCTAGCGCGGCATGCCCCGCGCGCGCCGTAGGCGCAGAACGGCACGCCGCGAGCGGCATTGACAGTGGCGGCCTGCGCCGCCTTGCATTACACAGCCCGTTATGAGATGTACAGTAAATTTTTTACACAGCACGCGCGCCCAACCGCGCCCAGCAGCGAACAGCCGCGAGTAGCCGCGAGCAGCAGCGAATGTTGAAGGCAGGCATCACGCTGTCTGGCCGGTGATAACCGCGTGGATGCTCTTGGCAATGTAGTCGACGTTGCCGGAGTTCACGCCGGCCACGGACACGCGCCCGCTGGGCAGGAGGTACACGTGGAACTCCTCCGTCAACTGCCGGCACTGCTCCTTGTTCAGGCCGATGAACGAGAACATGCCAATCTGCTCGGTGATATGGCTCCAGGTGCCCGGCGTGTTGAGCTGCTCCAGGCGCGAGCGCAGGGCGTGGCGCATCTCGATGATGCGGTCGGCCATCAGCTTGATCTCGCGCTGCCACTGCTCGTAGAGCTCCGGCGTCGTGAGTATGCGCTGCGCAATGCGCGAGCCGAACGCGGGCGTCGTGCTGACCTCGCCGCGGGTCTGGTAGGCCAGCTGGCTCGTAATGTTGGCCGCGACCTCTTCGTTCGTGTCGTGCAGGTACACGTGGATCGCGCCGCAGCGCTCGCCGTAGAGGCCCATGTTCTTTGAGAAGCTCTGGCACACCAGCAGGTCGACGCCGTGCGCCACGAAGTCGCGCACTGCCCACGCGTCGCGGTCGAGGTCGCCCGACGCGAAGCCCTGGTACGCGGAGTCGAAGAACGCGAACAGCTTGCGGCGCTGCACGACCTCACGGATGCGCTCCCACTGCTCGCGCGTGGGGTCCATGCCCGTGGGGTTGTGCGCGCACGCGTGCAGCACGATCACGTCGCCCTCGCTGGCCTCGTTCTCGAGGCACGCGAGGAGCGCGTCGATGTCGATGCGGCGGCCCGCGTGGTCCCAGTAGGGGTACGCGCGGGTCTCGAAGCCGATGGTCTCGAAGATCTGGTAGTGGTTGCCCCAGGTCGGGTTCGGCACCCAGATGCGTTTCGTGTTGCGGCCGAAGGGGGGATAGTGGAACAGCAGCAGACCTCCCATGTGGTTCGCGCCCGTTCCGCTGAGCGTCTGGATGCTGGCGACTTTGCGCACGTCAACGTCGCTGCCGAAAATGAGCCGGCTCGCAGCCTCGCAGAACGCCTTGTTGCCGGAGAGCGGCTGGTACTCGTGGTCAAGGTTGGGGTCGTTGGCGAGGATCTGCTCGACCTTCTTCACGACGGGCAGCACCCACGGTTTGCCCTCGTTCGTGCGGTACGCGCCAATGACAAGGTCGGCTTTGCGCTCGGACGGGTCGGCGCGGCAGTGCGCCGCGAGCGCAAAAATGGGGTCGGGGGGCGCGATGCTCACGTTGAGTGCACTCATCTTGCTCTCCTCTAGTGAAAACTGTTCAGGGCAGGCGGGCGGCGGCGGAAATTATGCTTATTTTATACCTCACCCACAAAACCTCCCAGAGTCAAGGGTTGGGAAAATGTGTCATCGCGCACGCAAGCCGAGCGCGTCATGCATACGGCCCGCACTTTGTGGACGCCTCCCAGGGGTCAAATGTACACTTGGCAACAAATTATGCAAGAGTTCCGGGATTTCGCAGAGCGAGACACAGTTCTCGAATCCTGTTCGCCGCGTATGCTATAGGCCCGAACGGCACGCCGTTGAGAGTGCTCGCTTGTTCTTGCCGATAGCGGTTGGGCACGCGACTCGGCAGATAGAGGCGATGGGGCCAAGCTCACATTGCGCACGCTTCAAGGATATATGCTCTAGTCTACGTCGTCCACAGAAGGGGCCTGCTCGGCCTCCAGCTCGGCCTCCAGCTCGGCTCTCTTCGCCTCGAACTCCGCCGGCTCATAGATCCTGCTCTCCACCTGCAGCACGCCCGACTCGCCCAGCCGCTCGACAAGCTTCTCTGCGTCTTCCAGGCTCATGCTTGCGAGTACCTCGTTCAGCTCGTCGAGACTCTTCGCGCGAACAGCTGCCTGCACGGCCGGCGTAAACTGGTCGAAGATCGCGCGGCCGGGCGTGCCCGCCTCCGGCACGACGACCAACAGCTCCGTGTCCGGGTCCACGGCGCGCAGCTGGATCGTCTCCACACCCTCGCCCTCCTCGGCGCGGTGCTCCTCGGCCAGCAATTTGCACCGCTCGCGAATATGCTTGACGGTGGCGCTGACACTCTCCTCGAACATCTTGCGCGCAGGGCTGTTCTTGTTAACCACGTTGCGGAAGAGCACCTGCGTCCCGTCTCTGCCTAGAGGGATGCAGAGCTGGATCAGCGTCGAGTTCCACACCGTGCGCTGCATACGCGCGCTGTCTCCGGAGAGTTCGTGCTCAAAAGCGCTCATGGTGAGCGCGTCTTTCTGGCCTTCGGTCACGATGAAGGGGTAGCGCATCAAGTGGTTGAAGGCCGGCTCCCACTGCTCCTCTGGTATCTCGCCGAACGCCGCCGTCTGGGGAAGCAGCTCCTCCAGACCGTCCTCGTTGACTTTGGGTTTCGGCAGCACAGGTGTGTTTAGCGTCTCAATAGTGGTCACGGTCTTCGCGGGCTTGCTTTGAGCAGACTGTGCCTCCGGCTTGGCCGGGGTGGGCGCGCCCGCGGGTTGCGCCGACTCATTCTTGAACGTGATCGTGCTGTCCCATCCTGTGTGCATATCCTCGGCTGTGATGTGCCTCTTGCGCTCCTCAAGCAACGTGGCGAGCTCGGCCGACTCGTCTTTGAGCGCCGACTCTATCAGCTTTGAATTCTCTGCGAGCTTCGCGAGCACGGACTCCTGAGAGGCATCGCCTGCGACGACCTGCAGTAGCATACTCTCAATCATGTCGGCGTAACGCGGCTGCTCCGGGCTCGTGGCCTTGGCTGGCTTCTGCTTGGTTTCGCCCTCCTCGCTGAGCTTGACGTCGCCGGCGATATCAAGGCCGAGCTTGCGCCCGGCTCGAGCTGCGGCTGCGAGTTTCTCGATTCTCCGCTTCAGGTCCTCGTTAGTCTCGATGTTCACCTCGAGCTGCTGCATCCTGAACTTCGCCTGCTCGCGTTTTTCATGGATGTCCCGCTGCTTCCATCGGATGAAAGACTTTTTGTCCACGTTTGGATGTACCTCAATGTCGCTGTCGTCTGAAAGCTCTAACTTGTCCCACTTCGAGTAGTCAAGCACCATCTTCTGCCTAAAGCGGTGGTCGCACCGCTGCTTACGCGTGGCCTGGAGTGTCGTCCCCTGACAAATACTCTATTACGAGAAACTACGCGAAGCGTGTAAACCACACTGTCTCGTTGCGCGCTAGTGTTCTGTAGCCGTGGTAATTGTCCTCGTGCAGATTGCAAAGGCGCGGCTGAATTCTCAGCAGGGCCGATGTTGCCGAATACTTGGGTCGCTCTCCAGGGAGCGCTGGAGTCTGAATATGAACAATCTTGACTGTAAAGTTGTTCGTCGTGGCTCACCAATGGCACTAAATATATTGTATACATCAATAGTGCTAATAAAAGGTGCTTTTGACCTCTTGAACCCTATTCGGCGCTTCATATTGAGCAAAAAAACGACTCGCTACTACTAGACACCCGCAAGTGCATAAGTAGACCGAAAGGACGATTCGCCTCAGATCTCTCATCTTTGAACTTGGAATTGCTCAGTCCAATTACGAAGTGGGCTCTTGCCATAGCGACGAGCGTTGGGTATCAAGAACTCGAGTCTGTCGCGCTAGTCAAGTCAGTCATTCCTTTTAGGCTAACAGCAAGCAGAAAACCAACAAACTTGAATTCATAAAGTCACCTTTGGATGATCTGACCCATCAACGGTATCGGAAAGGGGTGGGTTGGATCCTTAACTATCTTGTTCGCCATACAAGGTCCGATATCACGTATGCTACCTCCTATCGGAGTTTGCATTGGCCCATTAGTTTCTTGCGAGTGCCACTTCGAGTGTTGAAGCATTTCTCTCTTGACCCCGAGACCCAACTCGTCAGTGAACTAGAAAGGATACCTCTTCTTCTCCAGCTCTCACATGTTGCGAGCCGTAGACATGGCGCGCACTGATACTCTTGGCCCTAAAATGCGCAATAGCTTCTTCCTGTCACATCCATGGATTGCTTTATCGTGTCACCAGCAAACTCAGTGATGCATCATATCTTCGATGGCGAAATGTGGTAGATTTACCTTACCCTTTACCAGGCCCTCGCATCGTCACTTTTAATCATTCGCGGCGCATCGAATCGATGTGTTCTGCTGTGTGGAGAACACGATACCTTTTGCTCAAGATAGCTACAGGTGTCATGTTCTAAATCACCTTTGATCTCTTGGTGTCTAAAAAGCCCCATGGACTCTACGAAAATACCACAAGAATGACTGCCGATCCCTGCTTCTAGGCTGCATCGGCTCATGGTTGGATGCATCTCGCTGTGTCATGCAATATGTAAACTCGTCCAATAGGCAAATCTGGGCGTACAGTGGCGCTATACAACAGTAAGTGATCAGGATGGAGTGGCGAGAGCCTTCACCCGGATCTTCCCCGGTTCAGCCATTTTCAAGTCGCCTAAAAGTCACAGCTCAGCTGAGATTCTGCGATCAGTTTGATAACCTGGTCTAGGTTTCCTTAATTGAATGCGTTTACATAACACCTGTCGCGGGTCCAGTGTAAATATAAATACCTATTATCACTGCGGCAAACTCTGCATGCACTGTAGCGACCTTGAAAGTCTCCAGACGACACCAAGTATAGGGGCCCGCTCCCGACTGACTATGTTGAAAGTACGTCGAGAACATCAATCTCAATCCTCGGCGGCTCCCAATAGCTGCAACGCTAGGAAATTTAGAATAGAAATCCCTGAACGTACTCCCACTTTGATAACACCGGCGACTCTCCGGAGCCCTTTCATTTTCTCGCTGGGTAGACAAGAGTCTCGCACGCTAAAAGAACACCGCTGGGACGTCGAGGGGTGTCCCTCTCCACGCGCAGCTGCTGCAGACAGTGTCCCGATTGCAGCTAATTCACCAAGCACACCTCAGGAGTGTTTCCGCACCAGCACTCCTTTAGCGCAGCTGCTGCCCACGACGCCGCTGGAGTGCCCTCCCATTCCACGTGAGAAAGCCGACTCCTTGTCAGCGCAGGGGACGACGCTACGCAGCCTGAAGATGCACTCCCTGATATGATCTGGCGGCAACTGCTGAATTCTGATGCCGACGGACTACGTCAAAGCCAAAAGAGAGAGGCCGCGTGCAAACAGAGAGCCGTTGGAGTCACGAATTGGTCACTATATCCAGTTCGAAGCTGGTCGTCGCAGGAGATGTCTTGAGTTCCGACCGTTTATTTGTGTATTTGGCCTTCGTTGTGGCGAGGATGCCGATCTTATAAGCTAGATCAGCTGTATATAGAGAACTCAGATCGACCTACACAAGCCACGATAACAAAGTCATCAGTTCGCAGCTCGCAGTCTTAAGAACGGATGATCGTGTTGGTAGAAATTACCAGAGTCCAGCAACTAGTGATCAGCTAGGGATAGGGGGGAATCATCGGTAGTAATCCGGTCGCTCGGCATTAATCCCGTAGTCTCCAAGCACCCCCATCAAGCTCTCCATGGTTAATACCACACGACCTGAGGTCGACCCGGGACCTGCACGCCCGCGTCCCGCACCGCCAGCAGTGGTGGCGGTCTGTGCACGAATACGCGAAAACTGGTACGCGTCGCTCGCAATGTCCCCCACGAACTTCTGCGTCGCGAGTGCGAGGAGCCGTTTTATGCGCTGATCACTGGTTTTAAACCCTGAACGGGCGAGAAAGTAATCTGTTACTGCATCAGGAATGATGGGGCTGAACTCGTCCATGGCTTCAAGCAGCTCTTTCAGGCTTTTGTCCCGCTGCTCGAACAGGGGATGCAGCAACGTTTGGTCAAAAATCGAATCGACGTCAGTACCTCTGTCAGGATTTTCTGTACTGTCTTTAGCATCACCCGCTGGGCGCTCCGCGGCATCTTCATCATCCTCGGCCTGAACGTCGTCGACGTCGGCTTCGAGCCCCTTCTCCACAGAGGCTGCATCTTCGTCGCTTTGCTTCTCGACATCTATCTCCATCTTTTCGCCATCGGACTCCGCTGCCGCCGTCTCCGCTTCCATTTCGGCTTCATCCACGTCATGCTCAGCATCAATTTCCGCCTCAACTTCTTCGGCTTCGTGCGTCTCGTGAGGGACCGTGTCCTCAACGCTCTCGGCTGATACCTTTCCGTTCGCTACATCTTCACTATTGGGTGACACCATTGTCAGCGAATTCAGCCGCTCGCCGTCTGTCTCCTGCTGTCGGTGAGCCACTGTAATCCTTTACCCGAGTGGTATGATATTATGTAATCTGACCTAGCGTATTCCACGGTGCATGGCTTTCACGCAATGCCATCCGCAATGATTTCGACCTGACCTGGCCCATTCCGTACCGTAAATGTAGGCATAGCTCTGATTCCCAACAGACAGCTCCGCTATGCGCTCCCTTCAGGTCCACCGTCATTTGACGAACGGAGCTGGTCACGCGTATCGACTGCAGAGCCCGTAAAGGGAGAACCTACATAAAATTCACATATTCTGTAAATGAAGACTCGATTGGTTTTCTGGCTTCAATTTTGCTGCGCATTCCATTCCGCAGCAGCAGCAGATGAGCTCAGCCTCGTGTGTTACTCATCACGCCACTTCTCATGTCTTCCGTGAACGAGTCGTCGACAAGGCTGTTCTGGCTAATTGTGCTGAGCGTATTCTGTTCGCCCATTGCTGTGCTGATTGAGTTCGGTCTTGGACAATACTTTCTCATCAATCTGCTTCTCTGGCTCCTGATCCCCTTCGGTGGCTTCATCCATGCGGCGTACCTGCTTTCCAAGCGTAGATACGAGCGCTCCGATTACGAACCTGTGAATTCGGACCTGGAAACAGGCGCAGGTAGTGAACCGAACCAGCCCGAGCCTGAGTCTCAGCCCGGCGCTCCGGCACCAGGTGTGGAGCCGTATCATGACGCGCCAAAGGACGCCAAGGCCGCGGCTAGCACCGCTGCTAGCAGTTCTGTCTCAACGGAAAACTCCAGAACTGAAGACGCTCCGACCAGCTCTGCGCCTATTGCCATGGAGCCGTTGAAGGACGCGCATCATCACTCGTCCCATGGAAGCGCCCCGCTCAGCTCGCCACCTCCTTACCACCAGGGCGGCGATGCTGCTCCCCTTTTCGACAACAAAGTCCAGCACAATTAGTTCATCAAAGTACGCTACTTTCTTCATGTATCTCTTGGGCTTCCTGCCTGTTTGACGCCGATGCTGAGGCACTCCCGCTTCGGCCACGGCATGTACGTATTTGCGCGCATAAAATCGGTGCTAGACACCGAGCTTCAAAAGTGCAGTGTCGATGAAATCCGCTACTGCAAGCGTCCGGTGATGACAGTGACGATGGTAAACGCCCTTTTGCATTCTGACAGCGCGACTTATGGGGCGTAGTCACAAACTGGGTCCAGGTACAGAAAAAAAGTAATTAGGACTCCCTCCACAGCGAGACGGGAAGTGACTATGAAGAGCACAGAGGTGGTGAGAAGTAGCTACTTTGAAATTTTCTAGGGTCGTCCTAATGATAGCTCTGTGTAGGGCACGCGGTGCACCATGGCGGACAACATAAAAGAATGCATAGCAGGTAATTTCATAAAAGATAAGTGCCGACTATATAGCTATTTCGCACTCAGGACCCGGCAACAGCGGAATAGGAGACCCCATATGTTGAACTGGTTAGAAAACCGCCATTCTCGTTCTCCTCCTCCCCAATTTTGTAGCACGATACTGTTTGCGATTTGCCATTACGCGACCTAATTGACAAGCAGAACTAAATGATCCGAGATGTGCGCTTCACGAGATGAGTGAAATTCCTTCGAGAGATTCATAGACCCCTAGCCAAAGGAGAACCGGTTGATCGGCTGGACGAAATCGGATGGCGTGTCTTTCATGGGACGGTCGGTGCACCGCGCTCCCCCACTGGGAAGTGGAGTTACGTAATCGAACCAGCCGTCCACCCATCGCCAAATGGGAAAACGGAAGAAGAGCAGCCGTGGGCCGGCCAAGCGAGTGAAGCAAGTGCTCCCGACATCATTCACATGTTTGTTTTGCAATCACGATGATAGCGTTGTGTGCTATATAGACAAGAGGTCGGTCACTGGCAGACTCTGGTGTAAAATCTGCGGCCAACGGTTCGAAGCGCGAACCAACGCGCTGAGCGCTCCTGTGGATATTTACAGTGAGTGGGTTGATGCGTGTGAGGCTGTGGCTTCGAAAGCCGTCGCCGAGAGTGCACAGGCTCGTGCCGAAATCTCGGATGATGAGGGCGATATGTAACTCAAGGGCCGTGAGTCTGAGAGCTGATAGAATGAGCCGGGCGCATCTCTAGGCAGTGCTAGGCTTTGGTGTCATTCACAAAAGCAAAGCTCACGAGCTGTGTTCGAAAACGTGACCAAGCAGTGTTCACACGCCCGGAGGAGTGCGTTCTCGGTGCATCGCACCCGTAGGTCTTGCAGCAGCAGCTTGAGTCGACAAATGCTGCAATCAATTTATGTAGTCCGTTTTTACTCTAAAAATCTTTCGATTTGTTCCTATCCAATTGAAGACTAAACATCGTCTCAAGGGGAAATATATCATGGGTTCATCCGCGTATGCGGGATGGAAATTGATCTTCCGCCGTTAGCATGCCATGCTGCTGCTCACTTGAGAGGCGGCCACCAGCGACGCGCTTCCTGAGTAAGATATAATTCATAAGCGTTCGCTAGGATGATGACGAGAGGTACGCGTAAAACCCTATTTGCTTTACGCGTCGCGCATTTGGCACTATGCGCAAAACTAAACCATCGAACCAGGCGTCTATTCAATCCTTTTTCAGGTCCCAGCCACGGGTCAAGGACGAGGTAAAGGTTGCGCCCGTAGTGCCAGCTTCACGGACCTCGACAATTAGGGACGACGAAGACCTGTTCGTAACTGACACGCAGTTCCGGGCCGAGGAGAGCGTTTTGTCTGAGCAGCGTGCTAGCATGGCGAACATTCGGCCCACGCAGAGTACCGTGGAGTGGTGGAAAACACCACCCAAAGGGCTGAGCGGGATTGAGCGTAAACGCGTAGGCGGCGCAAGTCCACTTTCGCAAAAGCTTACCGCCAAGCGACAGAATTCGGCGCCATGGGAGATCAAATCGGCCGCTAGGTATCGCCCGCTGGCTCGGCCAACAGGCATCGCCAGTTTACGATCTTCACAGCAGCAGCAGCAGACTTTCGAGCAGTCGCTACTCTCCCCAGAACAGGATCGCGTACTGAGGCTGATCCTGGAAGAAAACCAAAACGTCTTCTTTAGCGGCGCTGCTGGTACCGGGAAGTCATATCTGCTGCGCATGATCATCTCCAAACTGCGCAACGGAAGAGCGACCCCCCGGATCGCAGTAACCGCAACGACGGGCCTCGCCGCCTACTCAATCGGCGGCCAGACTATTCACAGATGGTCGGGACTTGGCGCCGGGCACTGGCAGGTGGCTGCTGTTGCCAAGCGTATCAAGAAGGTGCCTCAGCTGCGTGAAAACTGGTACAAGTGCTCTGTCTTGGTAATCGACGAGGTATCCATGCTGAATCCAGAATACTTAGACAAGCTGGAACAGATTGCGCGCGAAGTGCGCGGCAACGAGGAGCCTTTTGGAGGAATTCAGGTCATTTTGACTGGAGATTTCTTCCAGCTGCCCCCTGTGTACAAAGGCGATGGCACGGACGCTAAGAATGGGCCGAAACTGTGTTTTGAAGCGAAATGCTGGAACCGTATTTTGAACCATCATGTACTCCTGACTAAAGTGTTCAGGCAGAAGGAAGCCAAACTGGTCGATATGCTGAACGCAATGCGGAGCGGGGAAATCACGCCAGACATCGATCGCGAGTTCCGCAAACTTGAGCGTCCAGTCAGTTACTCCGACGGTTTGGAACCCACGCAGCTCTACCCGCTGCGCAGTCAGGTCGACCACGCCAACGCGGCCAAAATGTCGGGACTCGAGGGACGAATTTTCGAGTTCCACGCTTATGACAGCGAGACCGAAGGGCCGCAGGCGAAGCTGCTGGACCAGCTTATGGCCCCAAAAGTGCTTCAACTGAAGATCGGCGCCCAAGTTCTACTCATTCGAAATATCAGCGACGAAATGGTTAATGGCCGTCGTGGCCAGGTGCTTACGTTCATGACCGATGAGGAGTTCATAGCCCTTGCGGAAGTTATGTTCGGCGGCGACAAGAAGCTACTCGAGATATACAACCAGGTGATGAACAATGGCCAGGAGATTACGCAGGACATCCGGCAGCGCTTAGACCAACACACGGGTCTAAATGAACACCAAAGGGCAGTATTTATGCGTTCGTTGAGCTCAAATCCTGCTTTCAAGTATCCTGTGGTGGACTTCAAAACCGGGGTGCCTGAGTTCATCGACCGCAAGCCCTTCTGTGCGGATGTCAGAGGCAGTAAGGACCTCCAGAGGTCTCAGGTCCCACTGGTGCTGTCTTGGGCACTCTCTATCCACAAGTCCCAAGGGCAGTCTTTGGATCGAATGGTTGTCGACCTGAGTCGAGTGTTCGAGGCTGGACAGGCTTACGTCGCTGTCTCGCGTGCAACATCTATAGACAGACTTCAGATCAAGGGGTACAGGCGGGAAGCCATCCGCGTGCACCCCCAAGTTGCTGCATTTTACAACTCCACATCGTGGGATGACGTCAAGATGCGTGCCGGAAACTCGCTGTAAAGGGCAAGCAGCTGTTGCAGCACTGCTGAGGGTCGCCACGATAGATACTGTGAGTTGCTTCGTCGTAAATGCAATCAGTCACTATTTAAGAATCGAATGGGTGATAATGCCAGAATATCAACGCCTAAATACACCAGGGCAAACACTACCGATTGGACTATACAGCCAGTTGGATGGGCCTCTCTGCATGTCATAATCCCTCGATGTGCAACATTTGATTGGCTGCATCAGGCAAATGGACGGAGCTGGAAAAGCAGAAAATATAAAGGCCATTGCGAACTTGGGAAGGGTAGACCCCATCAATTCGTCTAGGTTTCCCAGCGTGACCCCTTCCGAACCAGCAACGACGCAATTGACGGCTGTATCTGAATTCAATCTAACTCATCATCTATCTCCTGTACGGACCAGCGCAAAAGTGGATACTCCAGGGCGCATATGAGTGAGCTAAGGCAATGCCGATGCGGCAAGCGGAGAGAACATACGCGCGACTGAGCTTGCCGATCTTATGCATACAACAGCACCAGCCAATAAGCAGTCAATGCATGAACGAAAAAAAGCCATAAGTAGCGAGCTCAGTCGAACTTGGAAGACTTCTGCTCGCGCTGCAGGCCATATTTGTCGCCATTGAATGCGACAAAGTCCACAGGCGTGAGCTGCGGCCAGTTGACGTACTGCATTCCGTGCGCGAAAATAAAACGCACAGCGCCAATCATAGCTAGCGCAAAGACCAGCGTCATGAAACCGTTGAAGGTAGCACTGTGCGTCTGGCTAGGGTACATCAAGGACAACAGAGCAACCAGCGCAGTGCCAGCAGCCACGTAAGGCATGCTCTGAATGAGCAACGGGCGCGTGTCTTTATAAGGATACTCCCTCAGTGGGTTGACCTCTCCCAAAACCAGAGAGAAGCCATCTTGACGCGGTCCGTCGCGCAGGTTGTTGCCAATATAGCGGAGACACGAGTTGCAAAAGTCGTCAAATGCACCAATTTTCGTGCGCGTACCCGTGCGCGTGAAGTCGGTTTTCAGCGCTCCTGTGCCCGAATAGGCTGTAGAAACGCCATCCGCGTTATCAGCCCAGATAGCGCGGAACCGCTTCATGAACGGCGCGTAATGCGAAATGCTCGCCTGCTCTGAGAGCACGCCGATCGACTTCAGCTGGAGTTCCAGCACATGCAAAGCCAGCGTTGACTGCACGACGTTGGTGCGATCGAGACAGTCCATGCAGTTGGTTCGCACGATACCGTTCTGCTCTCTCACAACCTTTTCGCCGTCCTGTTCGAACCATTGGACTTGCTCCAGCCCGAGTCGCTGCAGCTCCTGCAGAAGTAACTGCACACGATGCCAGCGCATCTTCGAACACTCCTTGTGGAAATCGAAGTACACGTACGTCAGCTGCTTGTCTGCGAGCGAGGAGACGACACGTTCGTAGATTTCTTTCACGGGTTTTTCGTACCCACTCTGGTTGACAAGGTTGACAAGAAATTGTGGACCATATAGAGACTTCTGTTCCTCAAAGTGGCGCTTCGCGGCCTCAACGCTCGCGCTGACATCCCCGATCTGTAATTTCGGCCGGTAGCGCAGCGTGTTAACTTCACCCCACAGCGCTGGAACGGAGCCACGGGTTTGCAGGTAGCTGAAAACGCGGCGCTTGTCCACCCAGACCACCTGCTCTGTCTCGTTGAAGTTAGCTGCGTGGCCTTGAGAATCCAGTCCACGGCGGAAGTACCTCGTGCCGGCGCGGAAGACGCTTCGGCGCGAAAATAGCGACAGCTGCAATTCGTGGCCATTCAGGTTACTGGTATGCTCAGAGAAAATGCCATAGACGGCTCTGATCACGAACCCTTCGGTGTATTTAAAAGGCGAGCTGAACTCCGCGTTCCAGAAAAAACGGGAGTCAACGCTGTTGCCTTCAGAGAGGCGCTGAAAACTGTTAGTCAAATCGTGGGTCGGTGAAAAGTACAGCCATGCATTTTTGAGGTGTCTGCGAACGAGGGACACGTAGTGATCGCCTTGAATAGCCGCCGGGACGCCCAGACGGGGATCAGCGACAGCAAGCAACTCGGTGGTCGTCACCTTGTAGACCTCGTGCTGCAGAAGATGCCCGGCAAGCTCGCACTTAGTTGCGAGCGCAAGATAATGCCCTTGCGGTAGCTCAATCATGCCAAGAATGCCTATAATGCTCTGCCCAGCGTCAAGCGGATGCATGGCGAGAGAAGAGGCGGGAGCGGGATACTCCACGGCTCCTGTTGCGCGGTCAATGCGCAGCGAAGAGTTCGGCGTTCTGAACACGAACTCGGAGCTGGTTTCGAAGAAACGCATTTTGTGGATTCGTGGATACGTTAGATAAGCTCGCAAGGCGGTGTCAAGAACCGGTATCATTATTCAGCTGCCTACCTGAACCTAGGCTGAACAACGGGCTCGGTTTTTACGCTCGGCTTTTGCGCCGAGGAATTCAGTTGCGAACGGCATTACGTGACTACCGGGATTAGCCTACCAAGCTTGCAAGTGGGATGCTAGCGGTCAGACTGATGTATTTTAGTTCAGAACAAATTACGTCTTAATGTAACAATTCTGAAAATACAATTAAATCTGCAGGATCAGTGTTTCCACAGAATACACACTGTTGCTAAAGTATGAGTTGCTGCGTGCTTGATTATTCTACCTCGTCATACTCGGTCTGCACAAGACAGACACATATCGCTCCTGTCTCGCACTTACAAATCATGGATCACACGCTGCTGCTGGAAGTTCCTTTTGGATCGACGCGGCACGCGCAGGCGGTGCACGACTCGCTGGTGCCAGATCCAGATCTCAAACCTCAGGAATTTCGGAAGAAGCTAGAAATTAGAGACTCGGTTCTCTGCGTTTCTTTCGAAGCCAGGTCTGTGCGGAACCTACGCGTGGGAGTGAGCAGTTTCTTCGACGTTCTACAGGAAACGCTAGAGTGCCTCAGCGCCTTTGACACTCTCCCATAGAGCTGATGGCTAGGGCACATCGGTGTAGAATTGCCTCTCACCCCGTCGCTTATAACCCGAGAAGGTCTTCAGCGGGGTGGAGCTGAGGTTGCGGGATAGTACAAACAGGAAGCCCAGGATATGCATCTTTTCTCATTGGTAACGAACGTGTCTCATTTGCGACGCGTCTGTTACTGTCGGAGACGTTGCTCAATGCGGGGGACGCTCTACAGCACGTTTATGTGAGCCCACTGCAGCTATGCTTGACTGGATATCTCGAGGTCTGTAATCTGGAAACCACCACAGCCGCTGTATATAAACGCGTCGGCGGCGTTGAGGTAATAATACGGGACAACACGGCGCAGCGCGCACGTGACGTAGTACTCGTACGATGTGCGCCGCAGCAGCACTCCGACTTCCCCACCTACGAGAGCTCAGCGTTCTGTGCGATACGAAACCGTTCTGACACAGCACCCATTTTCAATGAGCAGCTCTGCCGTGCCACCGTCAGTCCCATCCGGCTGGGCGGCCAAATTCGACGACAACTATAAGGAATGGTACTATGTGAATCTGGCTACAGGCAACACTCAATGGGAGCGACCAGTAGCTGACAATGGTCCCCCGGTTGGTCCGCCGCCTTCGCGCTCATCATATTCGAGCGCGTCTAACAATGACTCCAACAGGCCGGTGGTCATCCAGAACTATAACACGTACCCATCACAGCAACAAGAGCAGGTCCGCTACGTCTCTACGCAGCCGCAAACGGTCTACGTAGAAGCGCCCCCTCCTCCTATGCCTCCTCCGCCGCAGTATGTTACCAGCCGTGGTTACAACTCCTACGGCGACCAGCGGTTTGGTATGGGGTCAATGGCTCTTGGCGTGGGAGGAGGGCTACTGGGTGGCATGCTATTGGAAGACGTCCTCGACCATCATCACCACGGCTTCGGCGGTGGATTTGGTGGCGGCGGATTTGGTGGTCCCGGATTTGGCGGCGGTGGATTTGGCGGCGGTCCCGGATTCGGCGGCGGTGGATTTGGCGGGCCAGGAGGTGGCCCGTTCGGCGGACCGGGTGGACCAGGAGGCGGGCCCGGCGGTTTCTTCTAGAGCAACGAGTTTAGTCGCGTTCATATTTGTCGACATATTTGCGGCAGCTCATCGTGCCACCACCACTTTGCAATATCACAGGCGTGCCGGTACGGGACTGCGCTCATACCCTCCTCCACGATAAGAATAAGCTTCTGTTCCTGAATCGCATTGTCAATATCGTACAAAATCGCGTCACGCTCACATTCCAGGGGATGAGAAAACACATTGTGCACTTATAGGGAGTTCCTTGCGGAGCTTCGAAACTAACACTATTCAAGTTCTTCCAACTCAGATACCTCAAATATTTACGTGCCCAGATTTTTGATGACTGTCTCATCTGGTTTCACATACGGAATCGTATTGCACTGTACTGTATTGCTTGCTGATGATTCGGCACGCCGAGACTCGCGGTGTCACGCGCGCGACATATGCATATTACGCACATGCCCCGCCGCCACCGGTTAGTCACCTATATATATATACCCCAAAGACGGTCGAGCATTCGTCTTGCTTAGGTGAATGAGCAGCTCAAACGGCACCTCGCCGCCGGCTGTACCGCCCGGTTGGCTTGCGAAATTTGACGAAAATTATAAGGAGTGGTATTACGTCGACCTGAAGACCGGTGTCTCGCAGTGGGAGAAGCCGGCCGCAGATGCGGGCCCGCCATCAGGTCCGCCTCCATCTAGAAGCTCAGCCAACGGTGCTGCATCAAATAATGATGGTGGTGCAAATAAGGGCAACGGCAATTCCTCGGATAGCACCCGACCAGTGGTGATTCAGAATTATAACACCTACCCTGCGCAGCAGCAGGCACCTCAACCGGTATATCAGCAGCCTGTCTACGTGGAAGCACCCTCCCGGGGGTACGGCGGCGGGTACGGCGGTTATCGTGGCTATAATAATGGCGGCGGGTTCGGTATGGGCTCAATGGCTCTCGGCGTTGGTGGTGGCCTCCTTGGCGGTATGCTTTTGGGTGAGGCGCTCGACCACGACGGCAACAACACAGTGATCGAGAATAACTACTATGACGACAATGGTGGCGGCTTTGACGGTGGCTTTGATGGTGGCGGATTCGACGGTGGCGGATTCTAGGCGTCTCGTGGGCGGTTGTGACATGACTCGTTGTCACTGTTCTATAGGCTTGCCAATATATTGAGATCGTAGCGTCGCTCGGTGTTACGTGTGGCCGTCAATCGGCCTCTCGGTAGTATATTTCATGCCAGTCATTGAGTTTCACCTCACAGCGTTGGCGAAATCAATTCAGTCATATGCTTAGTGGGCTGCGTGCTCTATCAAGCCAGAGATGGCTCTAGCGATTGGGAATGTATAAATGCGATCAGCGATTGCAGGATCGGTTGCTGCTGTTAAAA
Source organism: Starmerella davenportii (assembly GCA_030579095.1). NCBI lineage: Eukaryota > Fungi > Ascomycota > Dipodascomycetes > Dipodascales > Trichomonascaceae > Starmerella > Starmerella davenportii. Next base: position 280,440 of record JAKUAD010000003.1, read on the forward strand.
ATCATCAAAGAGCTCTAAGAGAGTGAAAACGAGAGCGTCGCACATATATAAGCAAAGGCATGTTTATCGCTTGTCCATTCGTGATTTATGTATGATTTATGTACCTCTAAAGACTCATACTTTAAGCACGTTCGCCGAGATAGTGCCTCAAAACTTCGGTTCATAATGCACCAAAACTCAATCCTCATATATGAGCTGCGTATTACTGAGCATAGATGGCTATATACGAACCTTTCAAGGTCTTTTACAGTCGGATACGACGGTGTGGATTCTGGCAGCTTAAAGGCCTTCTAGTTATCTGACGTCCTCGGTGCAGTTCTTAAGGGCAGGGGTACCGTACCTTATCTTACACGTGACGGTGATCGTAGCGCATATATAACGGTCAAACTGCTCTGGACATATACGAACTAGACAGTATAGGCAGAATGGTAGGCAAGATCTTGTGCATGCAGCTCGCGTTCAAAAAGTATCGAAAAGACGTGGAGACTTTGGCAAAGCTGCATGGTCTTGAGGTGGTGTACACAGAACCGCACAGCCGCGATGAGTTCATGCAGAACTTTGCCAATAACGATGTCAAGATCATCGTCAATACGTGGTACAACGCTCACGATATGGGTGGATATAAAGACGACATGATCCGCGAGATTGCCAAGTCCGGTGTTAAGATGGTCGTGCACCAGGGCGCCGGCTACGATGTCGTCGGCAACATTCAGGTGTGGAAAGAGATGGGCGTGCAGGTCGCAAACTCACCCAACTCACCCGCGAGTGACACGGCCGATATGGCGATGGTTCTGTTACTTACAGCCATCCGCAACTACAACGCTTACACCTCGACTTTGCGCGCTGGGAAATGGCGAGGCAACGACGTGTGGGGTCTTAGTCTGCACGGGCGTACTGTCGGAATCCTCGGAATGGGAACGATTGGGAGGCAAGTGCGCGACCGCTGCTCCGGGTTCCCGTTTGGCAAGATTCAGTACCACCAACGTACCAAGCTGACCCCCGAAGTAGAGAAGGGTGCAGAGTTTGTCAAAGACCTGGAAGAGTTCTTGAGCACCAGCGATATCGTGATCGTCATTGTGCCTTACTCACCAGCCACGCATCATCTACTGAGCCGTGAGCGCCTGCTCAATGTTGTTAAGCCGAACTGCGTCATTGTCAACGTTGCGCGTGGCCCTGTCATCGATGAAGGTGCGCTTGTAGATGCGCTCAATTCAGGTCGCGTTTTCTCCTGCGGGTTGGATGTCTTCGAGAAGGAGCCCCAAGTACATCCTGGCCTAATTGCCAACGAACGCGTTTCGCTGACGCCGCACGTCGCTGGCCATACAGAGTACAACTGGGAGTCGCTCGAGCGTGAGATGAAATCGAACATCGAGAGCTTTTTGGAGTCGGGGCATGTGATAAATCTCGTACCAGAGCTGCGCTAGGGCGAAATGTCAGAAAAATTCGATGGACTCAGTTACATAGATTCTGTAATGCTAACGCGCTCACCATTGAGACAATATGGTTCAAAGAGCGTCACCACCTGCTATCTAATTCCTTTAGAAATCAGGTGTTTGTTCCCTAGCAAAACTGGCCAAAGGCGCGGCTGAGCACAGAGAGCCAATCTATAAAATCAAGCGAACTGTTCCAAAGATGCACCAGTTGTTTTCGCCAGTGTAAGATGTCGTGCATCGCTTTCAAATCATCCGGTGAGTCTCAACCCGTGAGTTCTGTCATCTCGCAGCGACCTCCTCGCGTCCGAGAATTGTTGATTGCCATGTTCCTTGTTGCTCGCTGATGCTCTGAATATTGGAGTTTGCTGAACCAAGGTGGGGTGTTGGCCTCGCCTGAGTCGGGCACTGCTCCGTACCCGACTTGAAGCTCTTCTATGATCGCGTTGCGTGTCTTTAATCTACTACTCTGGGTGAACAGAATCAGTTATTCACGTTAGCTTTTTGAGAATCGAATCCGCATCTAAGGAACAGATTGGAGCTCAACGATTAGCCACTTCGGTACCAGGGCACGCATCGTCGCTGAGTATACGTATTTACAGCTTACGAACCACCTCGATGGTGGTTCGTAACCATCGAGCGTCACGAATAAGCCATGCCTGTGAATTCTAGAGATTAAAAGCGATTTTCGTGCTTCGCTCGGTACCCTGAAGCAGCCTCGTGAGCAAATCGTACGTCGACTCAAGATTTTTGGCCCATGAGGATGCGTCCGACATGGCACCTGCTCCTTCAGAATTAAGCAGTCGCTGCCGATCGGCATGCAAATTCATCAACGCTTGGTACATTCCTTCGGACTCGGACGTGTATTCTAATAGCGCAGCGCTGTCGTGGATCTGCAGCTGCGACGGAGGGGTAACAGAGGGCGGAGCTTGCGAATTGGTATTCGCATTCGAATTAACAGGCTTATTGTATTGCCTGACGCGGTGGTCTTCGTTGTTCAACGCCGACCTAAACTCCGAAAACTCGAAAGACTCACCATGGCGTTCTGTGAATGGCGGTACATCGAATATCTCGTGCATCGAGATCGGTTTTTGTCTTTTCTTCGGACTTTCTGGGCCGCTGTTAGCGCGTTTACTTGCGCGAAGCTCCTCGTCGTCCTCTGTCGTCAGGTCGATGACGATCTTGTGAGACCCCTTCACAGGATTGGAGCCAGAGGGAGATTCTGAACCGCCTGCGTGGTGCGACTGGCGCCGCTCTGGAGGACACGCGGCGGATTCACTCGCGGCCGACGACTCCTGCCCCGGCGTGGAGTAGCTCGATTGCGCGCCCCGACTAGCACTGGACCTCGCATCCTCTCGATGACTGGTATTAGTATCAGGTTGAGGCTTAGGTTGCGGGTCGGGCTGTGCACGGCGAGGTCCTCTATTCCTTGCGTCCGGTGGTTCACCAAACCGCTTTTGGATTTTTGGCTCAGGGCTTGAGCCGCGCCCCAGTTTAGTAACGATAGGATCCTCGTTCTGCTGTCTTGCAGGAGGTTCGGTACGATCCATTGAACGTGCTCGCGGAACACTACTCGACCGCTCACTGCTTCGAGACGGCCTAGACTCCGACCGACTTTGGCGACCGCTGGAACTCGAGTCGCGCACGGCAGACTCAGACTCGCGCCTCGAGCGCTTATTCTTTTTCCTGCGCTCCTTCTCGGCTCGCCGAATTGCCTCTTCAATCGCCCCATTGGCATCGTCATCTTCGTCGAAGACTGAGCCCTTGAAAATGTCCGCGAAGGCCGAGGGCCAGAATCTTGACTTTCGCTTGAAGCGGGAACGTACTTTTTCCTCTTCTTCGTGCATACGGCTACGTTGAGGTCGTTTTGTAGAGAAAAAGTGCGCGCCTAAGTCGTCGGCGATATCCGTCACACTCGTGTCAAAAAAACCGTCTTCAAGATCCACATCAACATGTGTGTACACGAATGGTGTGTAGGAAGCTCGGCTACGTGTCTCGGAAGGAGGTGCTCTGAAGGTGAAGAAAGAATTGGTCGCATCGTCCCCAGCGAACGGATAAGACGCGCCTGACGAGAAATACGTCGTCTCACGCGTGCGCAATAGCTCACTGTCATATTCTTTGCGCTTAATCGGGTCACCCAATACCTCGTGAGCCTCAACGGCTTTCTTAAAAAGCTCGACGTCGCCATTTGGGTTCCGATCGGGGTGGTGCATCCGCGCAATCTTGTGGAAGGCTTTTTTGATCTCGGAATGGGAGCACGAAGCATCAATGCCCAGTACAGCATAGTGAGTGGACATCTACGCTTGCCTGTGCGCCCGCCGCAGGGTTTGTTGATTTTTGACGATTATGAGGGTGAATGATGAATAAAGCGCGAAGGACGCAAGACGCAAGGTGGCGGTACCGCGTATCGTATGTGAACGCGCTCATGTTCCGCAGTACGTAAATGGTACCTTCCTGAAGCAACTTGCTCAAAATTAACGGTTCGCCTTACAGCAGCTCCCAATCTCAGGAATCCTTGAGGCTTGGAGTCAGAGATTCCGCAGCAGCATGCAGAGTGCAGAAATTACAACAACAGAAGGGTGAATAGGAAAGCGACATAATTTTCAACAATTTATTAAATCAAATTTGGTTACTAGCGCACGAAATTTGGACTATTATGTGGGCGAACGTGGCGATGACAGCGTTATAGCAACCGGCGTCTAGGGTGAAATTCTACGATGCACCTAAAACCTTAGACGTCATACTCTGTGCAATGGTAATGGCAACACCGATAGGTCAAAAAGCAAGTGGCGTCGAGCGCCGCAGCGCCAAAGGAGCTAGCTCAACGGTCTGATAACTGCGCAACGCATAATCCTGTCTTAAGGCCTCAGATTTTTATTCACTAAGGTCAGCTTCCGCGCTTCAGCTCTTCCCATGGCTGGTTGTCTAGCGGACACACAGGCCGGCTATTCAGCCAGCGCGATATACAATGCGAATGGAAGATGTGCCTGCAAACTCCCCAGCTGACCGTACACTCTTCCCCAGTGCGGTTGCTTGGGTTTGCCTGGCAGTCAATACAGACGTCCATGATATGATTGCGACAGATGGCACAGATCTCAATTTCGATATCCCAGGACCAGAACGCGACAGCGCTCCATTTCTTCACCTCAAAACGCTTGGAACCAGCCTTTGGGACGACGTCTACCTCCATCTCACTCTGCATCGTCTCGAACACTCGGCACAAGTCAAACTGACCTGGTATGAGTGCAACCCTAGTTCATGCTCGCTGACAGAACGCCCGCCTTCAGCGGGTCAAGCAAGCGCTCGTGCGCTCCAAATGGGACGCGGGTGACAGAACTGAGGCCTTTCTCACACATGGAGTTGCGAAGTATTTAATGCTAAAGATATAAAAAGGGGCTACCTCATGGCCTGCTGTTTTGACATCGGTATCGCCCCGTGCCCAACGTGTGCGCCACTTTCGTATGCGCGCGCCCTTTTTGAATCAACCTGGGGATCTGGGTGTCGGGATTCAGATAGCTAGAGCAATTCCGGCGTAGCTTGCAGTATGTTCTAGCCAACGTATTGATTCGAGCTCTAGCCAGGATAGCTACAGCAATAAAGACTAGTGCGATTCATTAGCGTCAACAGATTGCATATATATCTAATCAGCATCGACTGTTCCACATTCCGGGATGCGGGGGAAATATGACTGTTGGAGGTTCAAAAATGCAGCGAGCTGATCAGTCGACATTAACCAGGAAGTTATCAGGTGCGAGTCCGAAATTCCCGGAACCGTTGGCTCCGCACATCCACCAGCCATCGACGCTGATCTCGCCTGTATCGATCTCGCATAGAGACCATCCGTCGTTCTGGGGTTCTAATACCAGCAGCACATCCCCTTTTTCAAATTCGAGCTCACCTGGGTGTTCAGCTCTGTGCCTGTATCTCGCAAGGACTCGCCTTAGTACAGGTCTTCCATTGCTAGCGTAAAGGGGGATGGGGTTTAACTGCGCTTGTTCGGCACTATCGGTCACCGCGTCAGACATTTTGTGGAGACTCACGTCTAACGGTACAGGTTGTAAGATAATAAGCCACAAGGGTATAGCTCTCAGGACGCGGTTATAATTCAGTTATTATAGCCTTATAGCCAAAACACGCTCGAACTATATACTATTGTCGACAGTAGTGGTAGTGAAACGGAACATCTGAGGTTCTACTTAGTCAAAGTTTTAGGGGCCTACGCCACCCCGGTATAAAATATTGTGGGACAAGCTTCGAGTCCAAGTTCAAGTAACTAATTGAGGCTAGACCAGACATAGTATTATGGCTCCAACCTTAGCAGCTACTCGTGGCGTAAGGGCATTTCAAGCCTGGGTTACCACAAATTGAACTTTGCACATGCGTGAGCGACACCTTTTCCCCTTCAACACCTGAATATTTTCCTCATAAAACACCGATACTCAAAGCTATCATCATGATTCTCAAGACCGAACGTGAGAATGTCATATAACACAAACATAACCGCCTGTCTTTTCTCGAGTACGCTACAATGCGTACAAAGCCAGGGCAATTTATAAAAAAGCCATGCCTCGAACTGCGGGAATTGATACGGAACGTGGGGCCTCAAACCTGTGATCTCCACTTCCTATCAGACCACAAATCCTAATTTCCTAATTCATCTTGTTCTGTTATCGGTCTCAGTATGGTTTGATGTCTTGATACCTGTAGAGCTGCGTTTCCGCCGCTTTCCATTCGACGCCCGGGCGGTGGAAGCACGTCACGCATGCAACATCTAACACGTTCGAGTATTGACTCTCTTCACTTGATTGGTATCAGCCAGAAAGTTGCAGACCAATTATTTACGACTCTGCCTTGTGTGGCTGTACCTCACGGGCTTAGATTTTAGCGTTTACGCACACAGACCGCGCAGAATGACGCAAGGGCACGTAGCTCAGGGGCTGCATCTGACGCATCCTCGGTGCGTCTCCCGGTGGTTACAAATACGGAGCGTATCAGCACGCAGCGCTTTCCAAATAAGCCTACACAGTCCCGTGTGTGACTCTTTGTCCTGATTCCGGCATCCGGGCCCGGTTCCCTTGTAACCAGCTTGCTTACGGTTTAATCACTGTGCGATCATGGGCTGTGGTGATTTGCCTTTCCTTATTGCGCCTACGTCGACTCCTCGACAGTATTATGAATACCGGATCAAGGGGTTCGAAGACGCCGAGATCCCCGACTGGAAAGTTCAGCGTACAGTGGTCTCAAACGTTAAGCCAGAGCATGAACACCTGCTTGTGCACTACCCGGCGGGTTCGGTCGACCAGGAGCAAGTTCCCCAGTTTCTACGCAATATGACTGTACTGGACTCCCGTAGGATTGTAAAAAAGCCCAAACATGACATTTTCTCCGACCTATTGGGGCCACTATTTCGCGAATTCGGCATACATTACGTATATGTAGCCACAACGAGTGCCGACACTTTGAAGGAATCCGCGCAGTCGTTCACGAGCTCATCTACAGTAACATTGCTCGGTGGAGACACTAGTTTGCATGAATTCGTGAACGCTTTGCCACTTGTAAAAAAGGACCTGAATAGCATCAGATTCGCCGTCGTTCCAACGGGGAGCGGGAACGCACTCGCGAACTCAGTTGGCTTACTGTCTCCTGTGCTGGCGATCCAACGACTCTTTCTGGCTCGCGGGCACGATTTCAAGCCCCTATCAACGTTCAGGATCCAGTTTCCCCATGTCTCTTTGCAAGCTATCGTAGTTGCGTCATGGGGACTACACTCAGCGTTGGTTGCCGACGCTGATACGCCGGAAATGCGCGCGCGGTATGAGGACGCATCGCTGCGTTTTCAGCATGCAGCGCGCTCCAACCTGAACGACCTGCTTCAGGTGTATCGCAGCCAAGGAAGACTCCACTCTTATCTCTTATACACTTGCGTGTCCCTCCTTGAGCAAAATTTCCTCATTTCACCCAAGTCTGAGCCTCCTTCCAGCAACAAGCTGTTCAAACTCCGCATTAAAGCGTACTCTCATATCCAGGAGCAGGCTTCCCGGCTCATGGAAATCATGATGAAAGCATACGATGGAGGCCGTCATGTTGAGTTCGAAGATGTAGAGTATGGTCAGGTGCACGGAACCGAGATTGTGCACGTGGATGAACAAGACGAGATGATGCGGCGGTGGTGCATAGATGGGCGCATAGAGATCTCGCCGCCGGGAGAAGTGCGGATCTTCCAGCCACAACATTCTTACAATGGTTGGAAATTGCTAATCCTTACCGCTTAGCTGCATAACTCGTTGCTGCACCTTCACCATGCCTTTTGATGACTTTCAGTGCGTAAACACAGATAGGCCGAGACAGTCTGCAACATGGGTTGCAGTCTTGTATTGCATCAAGGATCGTGAGTCATGCTCGCATCAATTGCTACTAAAATCAATATTTCAGTTTGTTCCTGTAGTTCGCCTGGTCAGTGACTACCGCGCGCTTTTCCCCAGCCCACCGTGGGCACGCAGGGTCTATGCATGCTGTGCCCAAGGTCCTGGTTATTTACTCTGGTTCCAGCGTTTCTCGAATTCTCCTTACCCAGGGTCGGCGTGTTGGGCATAGCTGATGAGCGAGATTAGGCAGGAACACAAAAGATATTGCAGGTAGCAAATATCGTCCATTCGCATTTACTGATGGGATTAGCGAGTCCTTACGAGAAGGCGGTGATTGAGGCTTTCGAGGAGAGTGGATACCAAGAAATCTACAGCCTCAACTTCAGCAAGGACCCCAAGCAATGGAAGAAGGCGCATATTAACATACTCAACAAGTTTCTGACTGCCAATGATGGTGACGTCCCCAAGGCCAAACAACAGCTTGAGAAAACTCTAAGATGGCGGAAAGAGTTCCAGCCGTTGAAGGCAATGAACGAAAAGCACGACCCGCTGTACGATAAGCTTGGAGTCATCACGCAGGCACCCAGCAAAAAAATCGTGGTATGGAACCTTTACGGTGCGGTGAAAGACCCCGGTGAGGTATTCGCCAAGGTGGACGCGTTTGTACGATGGCGCATCGGCCTACACGAGCGTGCTCTCACCTATCTTGATTTCAGCGATGACAAGCTAGCTACTATGGACCAGGTGCACGATTACATGGGAGTTTCGTTCCTGAGGATGGATTCGCGAGTTCGCAAAAGTAGCAAGAGTATCGTCGAGCTTTTCCAGAGCTACTACCCTGAGACCCTTAGCGGCAAGTACTTCGTAAACGTACCTGTGCTAATGATGTGGGTGTTCAAGCTGATCAGCAGCTTCACATCTGGCAGTACAGCGTCCAAGTTCCATGTGCTCACCGATGGCTCCAAATTAAGTACTGAGCTCGGTAACTGGATCCCAAAGCAGTACGGTGGCACTGGGAATTCTCTTGCCGAGCAAGAGATAAGGGTAAACGCAATTGAGGAAGAGGAAGTAGAATAGAGCTCGTAAGTCATGATTCAACTGGTTAATCTCTCGTTTTACCGTACAAATTGTATACTTACAGGCGAACTAAACGTTAAATTAGTCGTCGACTTCAGTAAGTAAAAGCGAAGCTGGAGCCCATTCTTACATAGACTATATTGTTGTTTATTTTCTGCACAATTTGGAGTTGGGCGTCTTCGGAAACCATCACATGAACAAGATCAGGACGTGCTTAGTGATAGTGTTCATGTATTTCCCCCACACGACAGCATATGCTGCTTAGGCATATATATACACGATACGTCTAAAATACACCACCCGGCGCTCAGGCGTGATAAGACATCATATGTTAGCCCTAAAGGTGACTCAGCATTGTATAGATTCTACCCTTGCCTGGGCACTCTGAAAATATTGCCTCCTGCTTACAACGGCTGACCTTGACTCGACCAAGTTATCCATCTCCGGTACTTTAGCAAAAAAAAAACAAAATGGTTTTGGCTGTTGATATTCTCCACCCTACTGCTGCTACTGAGACCCGCAAGCACAAATTGAAGCAGCTTGTCCCTGCTCCTCGCAGCTTCTTCATGGATGTCCGTTGCCAGGGCTGCCTTCAAATGACTACGGTTTTCTCTCATGCTCAGACTGTCGTCACCTGCGGCTCCTGCGCTGCGGTGCTCTGCCAGCCGACTGGTGGCAAGGCTAAGCTCACCGAGGGCTCCTCTTTCCGCAGAAAGTAACCGCGTTTTTGTGTATCTCGTTTGCCTCTTGTGGCGGAGACTAAAAAAATGCAGCGCAGTCCAGCGTGTGATGCGACCTTTTTATTACATTGATCTGTGAGAAGCAGATAATGCGGCGACGTGGATCTGGGATCCGCGGCCGCCACTCTAGCACTATGTACCTAGTGTTAATACTTTTCTACGAAGACCCCCACGAGGCGGTTCGCCGCTGATGACCGCGGGCGCTAGGCCAGCTTTTGCGCCCCGTGTCTCAGTTCCTCATTTTATCCCGTATATAACTTTTTAGCGTCAGATTTCATAGTGACCATGCAGACTAGGATTTTATAAATGGACGTTCTCTAGGTGACGAACAAGTGAACACGAATGTTAGCAGCGTGCAGTGGGAATCGAGCCCCTGCTGATCAGATATAGCACGGTATGTACGGGAGGAGCGTGTAATTGTGTAATTCGTAGTCGGTGTGATGATAAGGTCACATATGACGCATTTCGGACAACGGTTATCCATATTGCAAGATCAATAGAATCTGGAGTGCGTAGGCTATATTTGAATCATTCGGATGCTTCCCCTCCCGGTTGAAGCACTCAGGAATTCGACAAGAAAGGGATGAACAGATCACGTGATGTTGATTAAGACGTGTCGCGTTAGTTAGTCCAAACATCTACAGCTGTTAAATATCGACCAAATGACGAGCATAGCTACGCTTGTACTCGCGCTTTGCTCCCTATGCGCAGCCTTTAATGAGTGTGTTCAGCCGCGAGGTGTCTTGTGCTATTACGAAAACCTGAAAGTGGGCGACCAGTTTTCTATCAACTTCCAGGTAGGCACTCGCGACCGCGAGAGCTTAGAGCAGCTGGATATCGACTTCTATGTGCTGAACCCGTCACAGCAGAAGATCGTCACCATGGAACACGTCCCCGATGGGTACAGCGACGTCCCCATACATTCGCCAGGTCGCTATCGCTTCTGTTTTAGCAACGAGTACTCCAAGGAAAACAAGAAAGATATCACTTTCCATGCAAACCATGTATGGGGCTCCGAGTTGCGTATCCGTCAGTCTGATACTCTCGACGGTCAACTGAAATTCCTAAAACAGATCATTGATCAACTCGCACAGGAGTCCGAGTACCTGCAGATACGCGAGCGCACTCACCGCAACACTGCTGAGAGTACAAATGCACGTGTCAAGTGGTGGAGTATTGCCCAGTTGGTCGTCGTCGCAGGTAGTGTCATTTTCCAGGTTGCGTACCTGAAAAGGTTTTTTGAGGTAAAGACTAACCTATAAATATGTATAGCCTTACAGTATACATTGCGCATTCGCGACCAAAGAACGGACCACGCGCTATATGGGAGCTATAGAGCTGCAGGTATATGAGTATGAATGGCAAGTATCGTCCCGTTTCAATAGGAGCAGCAAAGCAACTGCGAGCAATTGCAATCGCTATTCAATCCAAACAGCTCATTCAACTTGTAACACGGGGCACTCAGGAGCCTCCAAAGAGTTTACTCCTCCTGGGAGTGCGTCTAAGCATCTTGGATATATGGTCACTAGGAGTACGTGGATCATGTGCGGCTCCACATTGTGCTGATCGATTCAGCCCATGACGTTTCTGCGTACCAGAAATTGAGTGATCAACGCGCAGACCTGTTAACACTACATATTCACCCCACAGCAGTATAAAGGCACCAGACGTGTTACATAACACATATGAAGCGAGTAGACAATCAAGAGTTTTTCAAGCAGTTGAGCCGGCTGTTCGAGGACTCAGAGAACCATGGCTCGGTCTACCTCGTTCAAAAACGACTCTCGAGTGCAGATGTAGAGCCAGCGGCTAGGATGTACCCTCTGCTCTTCCGTGCGTCTAACGGCGCGAGGAACCACGACAATAGGATCTCGGTAAGCACAATCGTTCAGCCTGATCAGCTACCTGGGTTTTGGCAGCAATACAGCGAAGCCCTGAAGCATGGCAGCTCCGGGCTCAAGAGAAAGGACAAGAAAAAGAAGAAGGAAAAGCGGGTCGTGAATTGAGAACCATTAAACATGAAACATATATACATAAAAGGGCATTACCTGTCATTAATTTCGCGGTAAAAAGAGGAGCTCGACACCAATATGGATGGATAATACATCAAGCCAAATGATCTTCACTTCCTCACGAGTACGACTCGAGTTACCCGCTTGCCTGCACTTTACGGGCTAGAGCAGCTGCTCGCAGCGCCTGTGAGCCCGCACCTGAGGGACCGGGGCTCGAGGTTCCCGTGTTCAAACTATGCACACTCGATTCCAGCGTAATTGGTCCCCCCAGTGGAACTCCACTGGCCGATTGCGCACGTGCGGAGCTCCCTGAGGTTCCCAGTTGCGCATCGTGCACTGAGATGTCGGTGTTAGTCATCGAAAGCGGACTCGCTTCGTCCGTGAGAGGCTCCATGTGCCCGGTAGATGCTGGAGGTCGCGAGAAGGCCTGAGGACGCTGAGGCGAAGGAGCAGGATGGTTGAATTGCGGTGAGGATTGGGGTGATCGGGATACCGGAGCCGGTCGTCCGCGCACTGATTGGACGACCGAGGATCGCGACCCGTTTCCGCCCTCATTGCTACCCGTCATCTGTTGCTGCTGTTGCATACGAACTTGCTGAGCGTGCGCATGTGCTTGGGCCTGAATACGCTGCTGCTGTTGGCGCTGCTGCTGCTGTAGCTGCTGCTGCTGCTGCTGCTTCATCGCCTGTTGACGTTGCTGCACCTGATGTTGTTGTTGTTGAGTCTGCTTTTGCTGCTCCTGCTGCTGTTGCTGTTGCTGCTGCTGCTGCTGTCGCTTATTGACTGCCTGGATGGCTCGGCGCCTTTGACTCTGAGCTTCGGCAAAGAACTCGTTCGTGCTTGCCAGCAGCACGGAAGCAAATCGCAAATCTTGCATTCCAGGGTCAATATTGTTCAGTCTGGCGGGATCTTCAAAGAGCCAGGGCGTGTTCTCAAGATCTTCGTATTCCGCGTTAGCAAATTTGTACCTGTCCAGAAGCCTCTCATCCTCCGCATTCCGCGGACTTTCCTTCAGCATTCGAGCGAACTCGGTCACATTAGTGTCCAGATTACGGTCAATGTAAAAGCTGCCAAATTCCAACCCTCTGACTGTGGCATGAGGCGCACGTTTGTCAACATAGAACTTTCCAGGGTGCCATGCGAAATCCAGCATGCTTATCGGGCTAATCTGGTTGTTCTTGCACTCCACAGCCTCGATATCATCGTCCTCTGAAGTTAGCGGAAGACGCGGCTCAGCCAGCAGCTGTTTTACCCGTGTTGAGTGCGACGAAACGTATCGTAAATCTGAGGTGTCAAAAGTTGGCGAAACCGGTCTTCGAAGAGAGAGATTGATGAGTTCATCCTCTGTCGAGAATGGCTCGGTGTCAGGTTCTGCCTGTCGAGTGTCGTGAGCCTCGCCGTAGGGACTGAAAACGCGCGAGTAGTCTGCTCCGCCATGGTCTTTGTCACCTGCAATGATATCTCCTGCCACAGTGGTATCGTGGGACAGCATAGCAGACGATAGACGGGGGTCATAATGAGATTCATTTCCATGGAAGAGTTTGGCTCGTTTCGATGGTGGCGGTGTCGTAAAGAAATCCAGATACGGCACACTGCGATTATCAGTGACGTTAACCCAGCCGCGATCGGCTTCCTGGCGTTTTTGCATCTTGTCATCTATTGCCAGCATCAGCGTTGCTTCCTGCTCCTGTGGCTGCTGGAGAGGCGTTATGTGCTCGTGCTCAGGCACACGCATACCAGTGATAGTGTAAGATGAGTTGAAACAGCTTGGGGCACTCGATGTCGACGAGGTTTTCTTCGGCTCAAGTTGGCGAGGCTCTGAAGCCTCACGCTTCTCGTTATCAGCCTTCTGTTTCTCCAGAGCAGCCTTCTCCTTCCGCTCGCGATCGCGCTCCATCCTACGCTGCCGCGCCTGTTCCTCTTTGATGACACGCTTTGGTACAGAGACCAGTAGCTCAACGTCGTCACTTTCAGGACCAACTCTCAGGCGGCGCTTGGCAGCCTTGACTCGTGACCTCATCTGGAAGAGCTCATAACTGACTTTGATCTGTTTGAGCCGCGTGCGCTCGCGGTCGAGTATTGCGGCAAGCAAACTCTGGGCCTGGTGCATCTCAGAGTGCAACCTGCGTAAGATCCCACTGGTTTGTTGGTCCGTACGCCTTGTTTTGCGAGTGTGCCTGACCTCGCGCCGCCTAAAACAGACATAGGGGTCGGAGTCGTCAGTAGGCAGCCCACTTTCGAAGCGTAATGTAGGAGCTACTGGCTGTCCGCCTCTTGCAATTTTCCGCTCACGCCAGTGGACGTAAATTTTAGCACCAAAGACGTCAAGAGTTTGCAAGCGCGTGCGGTATGGCGAACCTTGTAGCCGCCTAGCGTAGTCCTGGGATTCCGCCTCTGATAACAGACGCTCTGGATCAATTGGGTTCTGTAAGGCGAGTTGACGTTTCTCAAGTTTATCACGAACAAGAGGCTCAAGCTCAGTATAGCTCATCAGCGCTTGCGGATTGGTTGTCAAAAACTTCTGCGTGTCGGCCACAACATCCTCAAACATAGAGCAACATAGCTCGAACTCATCCATCGTGCACTGCTGACGCTCGTTCTTGATTCCGGAATTGAGCTTCTGCAGAAATTCGTCGTCCTGCTCGTCCATGTAATAGCTGGAAGCTTGTGCGTCCTCGACAGTAGCGCTGCAACGCAGGTAGCTTTCGGTTTCCACGAACCCTTTGCTGTAGTATTCGCAGAACGCAGGCCATTTGGCCGATGCTTTGGGTGTAGGGATGAATGCCTTGCTCTTTTTAGCAGCAGCTGCTGAATTCAACACGGCCTGCAGGTGTCTTTCATCCTCTTCATTCTTATCAACACCTGTTTCCACGACTCCCAAGAGGTCACCACGCACATCTTCTATGTATCCAGGGAGATCTTGCTCGGAAAGAACTCTCAGCTGCTGCTTGAGGCTGATTTTGCGTTGTCTAAACCTGGGAGCCGCTGCATTTACCTCTGTTGTGGACATATAGGGTTAGGTCCGGCCACAAAATTATTAATAGCTACGGCAGTACTTTTCGGTAGCACGTAGTCGTTTTGAACAGCTCAACGCAGCAACAGAAATTCACAGGAACCGCAGACCGGAAAGAGCAAGTAAACCTGGGCCGAGAAGTAAATAACGGTTCTAGAACTGTCCAGATCCGTTGAAAAGAGAGAGTCGGGATAGTGCGCGCTCTCAACAAAGGACGCGATGCTGCGTGCCCCACGTTGGATTACGTAACGCGAAAGTTTTCAGTCAGCGCCAGTCGGTTGCGGCAACGGCGATGAGACCAAACTTTTGTCGACGATAACTCCTTATTGAACACGTCTCTTGCGGGCGAAATTCGTGCCTTGGATGCTAGGAACTATTATCTAGCCAGATACCGCCAGAAATCGGCACTTGGCGTGGATAGTAATGCAGCAGGCGATGTGCCGTTGATTTGCTCTTCTATTGGCCAGCGTGGCGCTTGGGGGTGCGCGCCTACAGGGATCCGTTACGGAGCCTTGTGACGTGTATCACGTGTGTATTACATATGCTAACCCTAACCTTATCATGTTCTAGGCAGCGATGCGCGTGCTTCTAATCTTTTCCAGGTGCCGTGCCATAATCCGAAGAAGGCCTTTGAGGTGTCGAACTCAACCGCATTCACTATCATGTCTGGAACTCTTTACGCTGCCTGCAAGAGTGGAGAGCCCACTCGTACACGGGCTATCCTGCCCAAGGGCCTTGTGAAGTATTTTAAGCTCGACGTGAAGGTGAGCGACCCAGATGAGCACTTCCCGTCGGAGTTTCCTTATAGCCGAATCCCGGCGTTCAGATATCCTTGTGGCCGGCAGCTGACGGAGAGCATTCCCGTCAATCTGAAACGTAAGTATTCATTTGCTGATATGATGATCACCCAATAAGCAAACAGTTATCCCTGTCTGAAGGTAACAATTGTGTTGAGGAAACTAAATCTGAGAACAATACTAACTACAAATCCAGTGATAAGTCTGATTCCTGACAACGGGGGGCTTCTAGGTAACAACTCACCCGAGCAGTACGCTGCCATCATCGGCTGGATGCAGATATTTAACATTGAGCTCATGGACGCCGTCGCCGTGTGCTTGCTGATGAAACTCGGGCTAAAGCCATACGATGCCAAGTTGTTTGATTTCAATTGGAGCGCTATCGAGCGCCAGTTGGTTATTATTAACGATCATCTCACCAAGAACACCTTCCTCGTCGGCGAGAAAGTCACCCTTGCTGATCTGTACTGTGTTCCTATGTGTTTCCGCGGGTATACTGTACTCTGGGACCCTGAACACCGTGCGAAGTACCCTGCCATCAAGAGGTGGTTCGAGACGATTAACACTTCCCCGATCTACGACGGGTTCTTCAAGAACATCAAGTATGCAGAGAAGTTCACGCGTCCTAACTAATTGTGGACCGATATTAGCATGCCTTGGACACTACGTAAACATTCCAACTCATGACCAACGTCTAGGCCGTTGCATGGTCCTAATTTTTGAGATCATCGCGCAGCCAATCTCTCAGAGTAATGCTTGCACCAGTTTTTATTCCGAGTGTTCAATCACCTCTCTGCTTGTCCCTACCCGGCCTCTCTTGCTTATTGTGCGTCCTGTTCCCCTCGTGTTTGATGTACTACCGGATCGACTTGGTCTCGGCGTAGCCCACGCCCACAGTATCAAAATGACCTGGATTGTTATATTTTTAGATAATGTCGCAGTGTATAAAATGTAGATCTATAGTATGAGGTATACTGTGTGGGACTAAATGCGAGCGCTTAACATTTACCGAGCCTCAGACAAAAACAGAGTGAACCTTTGAAATCACTTGAGCAAAGCCCATAACATAAGAGGTACCAGATAAATAAGTTTCAGTGTCATCATGGGCTGGTTGAAAAACGCAGAAGGGAAGAAAATTTTCGGCTTAAATAGCCACGCGCCTGGCGTGATTAGCGGTACCCCGTAGCTTTTGGTTTTTTGTGGCACCAACATGCTAGAAACGGTCGGTTGGCACAATGCGATTGAACTGCGTCAGCGGGCGGTGTACGCCATTCACAAAGCGTACCTGAGAGTTGACAGGAGAACCTATTGGTGATGCGCATGCAAATTGAGCTGACTCGCTCGTGGACTCACTGCCATCCAGTATGTCCCATGTACGTCGCGCTACCAACTCCTGTGATGCGAGCGGCGGGCTGCGACCAAAGGGATGCGCAGCTGCACGCGGCTTTGCTGCCCAGATGTCACATTGGACTACGCTGTCAGCAAGCACTGCATCGGCCGACTCCCGACGACGCGAGAATCCCAGCAATGTATCGGAGCCGAGTAGAGGCATCGACGGGCGCTTTTCCATCCGCGGTGAGCTACCGGTGTGCGAGTCGCGGCGCTCGCGCTCGCGAGGGGTGAGGAGCTCTTCTAGAGCAGATGGAAGCAGCTGCTCGCAGCACAGCTCGTCGTCGTCGCCTAGCGTTGTGACCTCGTCATCATCATCGATAATCGCCGAACCTTCAACGAGCGCGCGTGTGCCCGTCCACAGTGGCCGGAACGTGGCAGACGATGTCGAGAACGCTCGCAAGGAGAGCGGTGCACGCAACGCACTTGGCCGTTCTCTGGAGATCGAGAATGACTGTAGCATAAACGCTTCGCTCACCAAAGTCTGATCGCTGGCCGCAGAACCTGTGCTGCTGCGCGTCCGCTCACGTCGCTCACGCTCGCGCAATTTGTCCTTCTCCTTGTCCTTCTCCTTTTCTTTGTCCTTTTCTTTGTCCTTATCTCTCTTGCGCGTTTCTTTTGTAGACTTCTTATTCACGTGTCGTCCATCCGGTGTGATATGAGCAAGTGCGCATTTGCTGCCGAATTTGCAGTTGCCCTTTTGGAAGTACTTGCACACAGCTAGCTGGTTAGGCTCAATCTCGTGGCTAAATGGGCAATTATCGCCAGCCTGGCAGGTGGATTGCCTGAAGAACTTGCAGGGAACATGGCTCACATTCTTAGCCTTGTCAGGAGATAGCGTTGTGGCATGGGCGGAGTTATGCGCGCTAGCACTGGTTCCGCCCGAGGCGTTAGTGCCGTGAGATCCACTGGCGGAACTTATACTGCTGGATCCATTAGCAGGCCCACTCGTAGTCCCATTAGCGGATCCATGCTCGCTGCGCTCGGAATGTCGCCGGCCCATAGACTTGGGGACGCCTGCGACAGCCATCTGCGATTATACCGTGCAAATCAATACCCAGACAAAAGGATGGAAGAACTGACACTTCCAGATTTTCGCTTTCCAAATCAACGCTGAAGGATTTAGCTTTCGTCGAACCTAAACGCTAATCCCAGCAGGCAATTGGGCCAAATATGTCTCAAAAAAAACGTTCACGGGGTTACTGGAGGTGTTTGTGGGCTGTAGAGCAGGATTGCGCTATGCCTTCTAGTCTGCGAGCGTAATTTGGGGTGACGGTCAGGTCGAGATTCTAAAAGTGATACGTGGGCTAGGTTTATGAGACCTAACACACCTAGATTAGTGTTTATTAAGCACTGTCCAGCGATGTCGTCATTCTCGAAAGTTGACTTTCCGAGCAACAAGCAAGATCAGCGGCACAGTTTTCTGCCACAACAAAATTCAAGAGCACGTAGAGGTGATTAATTTTGCAATTGGATTTCGTGTGTTATAATTTTTATTTCTTCTTGAGTGACACGGTGGGTGCATATCTCAGGAACAGTCTAGGTCAGGGGTTATGCACTCTTTAGTGATTATTGCCGGAGGTACTTTTTGGATGGGCATGTGTATCGGGTCAAATCTCCAGCCAGGGAACAAATCCTGCAGGTGCCTAATTCGGCAAATGATTACTCCCGGTGTCGCGATCTATCTGATTCGCGCGTTGAATTTCTGATCTGCCTACCTTGCATCCTTGTCTTATCATTGCATTTTCGAGCACAGATCACTAGCGGCGCGAATCCTGGTTCAGCTGTTTTTTGTGGTGTGCAGCGTGACTCAGGACGGGCAAAAACTATTTTTGGTATCTGAAGCTCTCTCACAATCATCACGGAGGAGCTGCTCAGATAATCGTGAGCCAGTGCTACTGAAATGTGTATGCTCTTGAATCTACGCAATTCTGATAGTCGTCGATAAATGTTCTAGTCTTCTGTCCATGACTCCCGTTTGGGGAGAACAACAGTGGGAAGGGGATGGCGTTACTGCCAGTATCGCTGTTCCCTTGATCATGTGGATGCACGTGCATGGAATGTACATTGTCATCAAAGTGCATGCATAAAC
The DNA here is from genome assembly GCA_030579095.1 of Starmerella davenportii. Taxonomy (NCBI): domain Eukaryota; kingdom Fungi; phylum Ascomycota; class Dipodascomycetes; order Dipodascales; family Trichomonascaceae; genus Starmerella; species Starmerella davenportii. The sequence continues at coordinate 299,355 of JAKUAD010000003.1, forward strand.
CGCGCCTGCTGGGTACTCATATTAGTACATAGGTGAGAGCCCAATCAACGGTCAGTCTAAGGAAACCCACATCTCGCACTCGAAGGTCTTAAGATCGTCCTTGACCTCGCGCGTATGGCCATTTTTGATCATCGTTGATAGGCTTGGCCCTATCTTAACCGAGCTGTGACTAAAAGGCATATATGGCCACGATTAGCGAGACACTCAACAGCATCAGGGGAGCAGACAAGCCAAGATAGGGTTCCGTCCCAAAGAGGGATTCCGCACTTACGGGGAGAGACTACGATTACAACGGCAAGTAGTCAGCTGAGCCGAATCATCTGCGATAATTCTTCTACGCCTCGAGAAGCTCAACTGTATTTTTTTGAGCACTTGCGGTCGTAACCGTATACTCATCTGCTGCATGTTACGCGTACGCATGTGAATGCGCGTGGTGCTGAGTACGATTGGCCGTCCTCCCCGTATGCTAACTCCAAAGAACTTGGACACAAGGTAGGGCGTAAATGCGCGAAGTCTTTGTGCGCGATACAAACCATCGTACGCGCCCTTATCTCATCGTCACGGTTTACATCCAGAGTACGATTATGATGATTAGTTGTCGCGTGACCGCCGCCGCTGGGTCTGTGTCACATAGCTGTTTAAACACAACGTAGTCACGGCTTATTCAAAACCCGCTTGCATCATAACACGCAAGGAGAAGCGCCTGAGCGTAGGTTCCGAGGAGCAGGGTACTCCAATTTTTCTAGTACCCGTACGACTCGTTCCTAGGTGCAGGTCGTCGACATCCTTATAGCTTTTAGGTGCTGTACTAGGTGCATACCATTTCAGACTGGCTAAGCGAAAGTGTGCGCCCTAAGAAATGGCTCGGAACCCAAGTATGTAGTAAATGTGCACTAATTTTTGAACGCTGTCTGCGTGAAGCCGCGGCAAAGCACAACTCAATCATTTCCAGACATCCGCAGGCGATAATCAACCGGATGTCCATTACCATCACCCTGTAGGGTTTATCCCGTTGCACCCAGGAGCACTGCTACGCGGCACACAATTTTCAGGACCTAGAATGGCGCATATGGACGTTGTGAATCTTTGCGTTTCCCGTTGACTCTTTGACCGCAGTTTCGTATCAGCCGGGTAGCCGGAAGGCGGCGCTCTCTCCATAGTTCGAAGTCCAACACTATAGAAGCGTACGCGCAACGTATCTTAATGGTTGCGTCAGTATTTTTGGTGTATGGCCCCTGAACGATAAGAAAGGCAAAGAATAACTCACAAGCTAGATGATATTGCTCAGGGCAGTGCAATAAATAGCCTTGACACTTTGCTGCTAATTAGGGACCATCGGCCGTCCTCTGAGGGAGTAGACCCGCCCTGAAACTGGTTATGTATCCAATAAGGTACGCACTTTCTTTGGGACAGCGCCTGTAGCACTAAAATTGCTTTGGCACCAAGAACTATCTATCGTGTCCTAATATCAGCATGGTTATATCCTTTTTTCACGTAATTTCGTGACTGCGCAGACAGAACGCCGCTTTCCGAATCTTGCACACAACATATTGTCATCTTGCTGTGCGAGGTTATTAAGTTCGCGCCCATTCTGCTAGCTTAGGCAACCTGCGGCGGGTGCGATGAGCGGCGCCAAGCAGAGAATGGAAAGCGGCAAAGATCCGATTAGACGTGTCAACGTCTTCATTACTGGACCTCACGACCGATTTCTTGCCGACGTGGTCTCGGAAGTGCTGGAGACTGAGGTGACGCTAGCAGACTGCAAAAACTCACTGGTCAAGACCCATATTCTCAAAAACAAATACTTCGAACTTGAGTGCACCGTGACTGTTGAACCGATTCACGATATTGAGAGCTGGCCTCGTGTTGTGTTGACTAGGCTCGAAACGCTGGACGAGCAGGCACTGTTTTTCTATGCAAAAGACACTGGCAAAAGTAAGAACGAATCTTCGTCACTCGCTATGCTGGCAACGCTCCTCGACGATGTGCCAGGATTTCTGATTGTTCCTGATCTTAAGAGTGACGATGCTAGGGTCACGATGTATGAGCAACTTGGCTTCGAGTTGATCGAAGTTTCCGAGATCAAAAATGAAATCGCTTGCTCTATCGATGGTCTTGAAAAGAATCAAGATGTGGATGATGGAGTTTTTCCGGCTCGCGATCTACAGGAGATATTTGAGGAGATTATGGCCGCTCGGAACTCTCAAACTATGACACCAGAAGAAAAGGAGGCTCTTGCGAACAGAATCGCTGCTGAACTCATTGATTGAAGCCCAACTCGTGTCTTCGGACGTGCTGGTACTAGCTGGTCTAGAGCTCTGTCTGGAGTGTTAGTGAAAGAAGATTTAAGTTCATTCTCACCGCGCGGATAATTATGTACTATTTATCTCTTCTTTGAATAGCCTTCCTCCCTCAAGTGTGCTCGACACTCGAAAAGCAGCAACGATTTGTACCTTGGCGTCCGAGCATATTAACTCGTACGCTTAGCGAACTCGGATATTCAGCTCGGGTCAATTGTGTGGATTAGTTGGGAAGCTGCTGATGCGTTGCTGCAACTCTCAGACTACCTGCGGATAGGTTTACAGTCGGATGAAACGGATATGGAATTCTGCGTGAGGAACACGCCAATGATACCTGAATTTTTTTGCAGCTTCGCGCTCCGTGAAACAAAGCCTAGATGTGCAGTCCATCGTTGATCTGGGCCGCACGGAAGCACGAAACCTCCCTATCAGCCACAACCTCCTCTAATCTCCACAAATGGACTGCATAAAAAGGATCGCGTGTGTGGCATGCACACAAGGTGATTAGCTTCGTTGACTTTGTCCCAGGAAAAGTGCGCTCCTGACGGTCTTCACGAGCCTCCATTTCCCGCGACTTAGTGGCATAAATGAATGATGATCGTGCGTAAGCCTAAATAAACTCAAGTTCTCTCCCCTAAAAGTTAATCGATGCTTTCTCCTGGAAACAACGCATGTGCGCTTTCGCGATCATCAGGAATACGTGTCCACAGGAATTCATTGAGGAATTCACCTGCACCTTGTCTTCGGAAAAAAGAATTATACTAGGGTACTCCCACTTCCGTCCCCTCTGTTCGAAATCTCGTGCTTCATGTAGCCGTCACGTCGATAGCGTTCCGAGAAATGAGCTCCGAAACCGCAGGAGGTAACTCAAACGCGTCCTCAAGTATGGTCAGGGAGACGCGCTAGGTGTAAGTAAGTTTCCGACTACCCTGCGTGAACGTGAACGTAAAAGCTTAATATTTACCCTCGGAGAGCATACGGTGAGGTTGCCAAAGCCTCTGACTGCACTTGACGTAGAGTGTGGACTACATTTCTCTACAACAATTTACTTGTTTCTGGTATCTCTCAGGCTGTTCAGCGGAACTAGTTGAGTCGTCAAGACTTCAAGTGCACCCCATATACTCATCGCTTAGCTACAGCTAGGGTACGGGGAGGTGGAACACATATACTATATTAATTCTATGGGAACAATCCTCTACAAGCTCCAGTGCGTATGGTATCTTTATCCTCCACCCTCAAGCGATACGTGTCGCATCATGGCCGGAGCGCCAGCTTCGAGGACTGCTGTGCTTCTAGCATTAGCACAGGACGATCCATGGCCTCCTCCTGTGATTTAACGTGTAGTTCCAGCTCTACAGGATATACGTCAGCTAAAAGCAAGCCTCTCCAAGTGTGTGATGACGAGGTTGAAATAACGTACATCCTGAGTCGATTCGTCTCTTCGTTCATCGACCGCGCAGAATGCGTGCGACTGGTGCATAAACTTGTGGATAAAATTCAAAATGCCTCCATGGAGTGGGTACACAGATTTATGTCTCTACAAGGCGATATCGTAGTGCGGAAATTGATCGGAGAGTTGGAGACCGACAAAGACAAGCTCAACACGGACCACGAAGAGATAGTAGCCTTCAGTGAGGGACTAGTCGTCTGTTACGCGCATTTAGCAGAGCGGATACGATACTATAAACGGAACGAGTCGTACGGGTGGTCTTCCACGCGGACAGCGTTGCGCTCGGTTTACACTTAGCGGAAATCAAACTGCAATGTAGGTTGCCAGTCAAGATTCGATGTTCCGTCCTCATCATTAAAGACCCCACATCGCATCCCTGTGCTTAAGCTGTGAAGTCTTATCTTATGCGGTCGTATATATATATACCTTCAAAATCCTATCTCGAGAACTGCTTTCGACACGCCATCCAATCCGCAACTAGTAACAGATCTTTGCAGCCACTGATTTTGTAGCTCTTCAGGGTAAGTGTGGGAACATTTCACGGTCGGTATCCCACGGCCAAAAAAATTCGGTGCTGTTATGGACTGGTCGTAAACCAAATGCAACTAGGGTAAGGTATATTGTGTCTACCCGTGTCTGGTTTTCTTCCCTAAATCAGACACTCTATAGGCCACGGTAAAATCGTTAACGTCATGGACTCGGACGAAGAATGGGAGGGTGTTGATAGTGGCCCGTCTAGCGTTTTACTTGGTTTTCCTGGTAAGGAAGTGAGCCGCGGCGAGATAAGTGTCTTAAAAAACCACATTGGGGGCATGCCGGTGTGGCCCCACGGGTCTGCTCCTAGCGTAGACCTCCTCGTATGCAAGTCCTGCAAAAAGAGTTTGGATTTGCTGGCTCAGCTGTTTTGTCCGCTGCCAGACAAAGACTACGATCGTATGCTGTATATCCTGTCGTGTTCGGATCCTGGATGTCGTCGCAAACCGGGATCAGTACGCGCAATCCGCGGCGTGGAGTCTAATGCTGCTGTACGTCGTCGGATTGCTGAGGAGCTCGCAGCAGAGGCTCCGACCACAGCTCCGGTCAGCGCTAACCTGGGAGATATGCTTTTCGGCACGTCGACACTAACGCCTCCAGTCATCGTCGCTACTGATACGGAGGATCCGAGCACAAAGAGACGACTACGGCCACTCAAGAAGCGGGATTTCACCTATGTTGGTGGCCGCTACAGCTGTCGTGCTCTGGTGGTGGAGGAGGAGTATTTTGATAAACCTGACACCAGTAAAGAGGAGATCAAGGACATCAAAATTGATGAATCCGGCGACACTGAGGAGCCACCGGCCTCTGCGGAAATTTCCGACACGACTGATCCTGCTTTCATGCACTTTGTGGAAGTGGTAGAGTACAATCCTGAACAGGTTTTGCGGTACGAGCGTGGTCTCAGGCCTCTCTTTTATAGTTCCCGTGATAGTGCGCGTGATGAGCTGTTAGCTCTCAAGGGATACGTATTGGAAGTCCAGCTCATGCCACAGTTGATTTCGGTGCTGGAAACTGATGAGATGATTGCAGACGGAATGGAATGGGGGTCAATCTTTGTTGCTACCCATTCAGACGACCCGCTCCCAACTTTGGACTCCGATGGAGTTGGGTATAGTGAGGAATGGGTAAGCGTTCAGTGGGAGCAGGAAGTTCCTAGGAGCTGAATGAAGAGAAATGTCGGAAGAAGAAGAGGGAAGTGCTTCATTGACATATCATGCGACCGACGTAGGTGTGGTTGCGAGTGCAACCCTTTCATATTTCTATATATATCTGGGTGTTATGATATCCTCATACCCTTCTACTATGTCGCCTTCCTCGAACGCAGACCAGTCGCCAAAAGTAAACCCGTACTCTGATCCCTTATGAGCCTCTGTTATGGCAGCCTTGCCGTGCTGCATGTGCTGAATCTTCCCAGTGTGGACAGGTTTGCCTTGCCGCACGACCTGGCACTGCATACCTACAGAGAACGAGCCGCGTGTGACTTTGACGCCGGCAACTGGTAGCTTTTGTTTTTTCTTGAGGCTGATCGAGAATATTTGCTTGATCTCTGCAGCGCTGATTATGTTCTTGGACCTGATTGGCTCCAAGTGACTGCTCAAAATCGAACTCACGTCTTGCATGGCACGATAGATAACGTCGTGCTTAAGAATTTGAACCTTCCGCTGATCTGCTAGCCGTTGCACTGGTTTCGGCACGCTCGTTGCAAATGCTACTATGCTAGCCTCGGAATTTTCGGCGCGGAAAATGTCGCTCTCCGTAACGGCGCCCACCTCGCTCAGGATCGGCTCCGCACGCACTTCCTGGTTGCCTAGTTGAGAAACAATATCTCGAAGAGCTTCCGCGGAGCCCATAGTGTCTGCTTTAATGAGGAACCACAGAATCTTAGGACCGATTTCTGAATCACGATTACTCACTTCGGTTACGGCGTTGAGACCGAGCTTTTTGCGTTCGACCTGGATACGATTTCTTTCGAGTTCGGCAGACTGGCGCTCTTTGATCTCGTTCATCAGTTCCACTTGCCTCGCTTCCTTCCTGACGATGCGCTCACGTTCCCTGGTTTCGATTACCCGTTTAACTTGATGTTCGTTGTCGCTCTGAAGCACAATATCGCCGGGTTCAGGTATCCCTTTCCAGCCTGGTATGCTTACTGGAACGCCAGGAAGGGCCGCTTGTAACTGCTTACCGTACTCATTGGTCAATTGCCGTACGCGGCACCAAGCAGTTCCTGCGACAAGATATTGCCTGTGTTTCAGAATCCCCTTTTTGACTATCATAGATGCGGTAACCCCAAGGCCCTTCGAAACACTGGACTCAACTATAACCCCTTCAGTAGAAAAGTCTCCTTGCGGAGCTCGCACATCTTGGATCTCGCTTTGAGCTTGGATGCACGATACCAGCTCCGGCATACCTTCGCCTGTCCGAGCGCTGACTTTTACGCACTGCGTGTCCCCGCCATATGGTTCCACCTGGACACCTGCGGCAGCAAGATCAGAAACCGTCTTATCATAGTCTGCTTCCGGTTTATCACATTTTGTGATGGCTACGACTAGGGGGACCCCTGCGCTATTTGCATGTTTGATCGCTTCTTTGGTCTGAGGCATCACGCTATCATCGGCAGCAACTACCAGCAAGACAAAGTCGGTCAGGTGCGCACCGCGTTCGCGAAGCTTGAGGAAAGCCTCGTGGCCAGGAGTGTCCAGGAAGCAAACCTTTTGATCACCAAGCTGGGTGAGGAAAGCACCGATATGTTGTGTTATCCCTCCCTTTTCACCCGCGACGATGTGAGACTTTCGAAAGTAGTCTAGAATTGTTGTTTTTCCGTGATCAACGTGGCCCATTATGGCCACTACGGGAGGACGTGACGGGAAAGGGCCTGCAGACTCGGATAGAGGTTGCGGGTACAGATTTTCTCCTTCGACGGTGTTCACACGGATTTCGTAGCCGAACTCGTCAGCTATGAGTGCCGCAGAGTCGGCGTCAAGAATGTAGTCCCAGCTCGTATTGACGAACCCGAGGCTGCTCATGGTCTGCTGCAGCTTAGCATACGGCACCTTCAACAGGGTGGCGAGTTGGGAAACAGAACTAAATTTCGGGACTTCCAACGATTTTTTGCTGGCGTAGAGACGTGCCTGGCCGAGTAGTCTAGGCAAGCGGCTTGATTTAGTAGTCCATTTGAACACGCCCCGGACATGCATGCAAATATTACCTAGCCCTCAACCTGGTTTGCATATTTTATATACAGAGAGGGAGTGCTTCATATGGCATTCGTAGCGTGCACCTCTGCGTAAGCGTGGTGAACGCATGTAGTAACCGCTACGACTTGGATCGTTGGGTTGAGTAGCCTGCAGTGTCGTGGCGCTTTAGACGCATGCAGCGTTGAAATGGGTAAAGCATCGGGGCCATTTGTGCTTAGAATGCAATAGCTAAATATATGATCCGCTTCAATTTCTGAACTGACCGAGCCAAATTTAGTAGTAGCACCCTGCAACTGTCAAGTCGTAGCCTTAATGCTAGTCGGTTTGCCATAGCTGCTGCCTAATTTCAAGAACTGGCGTCAATTGAAGATTTTAATGAGTATTAGTCCCTCGTAAGGACCATATTTGTGCTCGGCCCTCCCTCCTCAGCCTTTGATGCACTCTTTCCCCGTTAATTTCTATTCCTTGGCTTTCTTTCGGCAGAGTCAAGTAGATGGAATTGGACCGCATTGGACCGCATTTATCTAGCGCTTCTTTCTGCACGTTAGAGCAGAGCACGATTAAGGGCGTCCACGAAAAGGGTCAGCAATCTAAATATACATATCAATACTATGGGGCTTACATCCCTTCCAAACACATAGGTGACCGCTCATGATGTTTTCATTTTATCAAATATCCTGCTCTTGCTCTTGGGGAGCGGCAGCTTTCTCTGCATCATGAAGCTTCCAGAATAACCCCTTCAACTCGAGGAGCCTCTGTGGTGTATCGAACTCTTTGATTTCGCCCTCCTCTAAGACAATGATTCGATCTGAGTCCATGATTGTGTTCAAGCGATGCGCGATAGTGATGATCGTGCGGTCTTGGAAATTAGAGCGAATTGTCTCCTGAACAACCGTATCTGTTTCGACATCCACAGAGGCTGTCGCCTCGTCGAGGACCAGAATCTTCGATTCGTGAACCAAGGCCCGTCCCAGACAGACTAGCTGCGCCTGCCCACGGCTGAGATTGTCTCCGCCGTCGGTAAGAATTGCGTCAAGACCGGTACCCAAGCGGCTGAAGTGTGTCTTCAGATGGCAAAGATCAAGCACCTCCCAGAGTCTTGCATCGGTGACCGTGCCGAAAGGGTCCAAGTTCTCCCGCAAAGTTCCGTCGAAAATTTGGGCATCTTGCGGTATGATCGACAATTTCGAGCGCAGATCGTTAAGGCCTATTTTGGAAGTGTCGACGCGATCGATATCGATATGGCCCGTGTAAGGCTCAAGAATTCGGAAAAGAGCCATTGTGAGAGTACTTTTGCCGCTACCGGTGCGGCCAACGATGCCGATCTTCTCGCCGCCGTTGATCGAGAAGTTTAAGTGTTTTAGCACATCCTTACCAGCTGGAGAGTACCTGGCACACAAATCGTGGAACTTCAGATCACCCGTCTCCGGCCACTGCTTACCAGGGAATGTGGCCTCTATATGGGGCGGAGCCTCCTGTTTCACGTCGACGTATTCCAACACACGTTCCAGTGAGACGCCCGCAACCTCCATTTGCGCCAAGCAGCCCAGTGACTGACGGACCATGACACCCGCACGGGACGCAAAATGCAAAGTTACAGCTGCATATCCAATTTTGAGCAAATCCTGGCTCACTAATATCGTAACCGACATAGCTGCCGCAAGCATCAATGCAGAAGTCATTGCCTGGATGCGGAACCCGAGCCATTGCTGCAGATTCATGCGTAAAAAGCTGAGCTCGATCCAATAGTTGACCCGCTGTTCGTAAACGTCAATGAACTGAGCAGTACGGCCATAGGCGCGTAGAATCGACTGACCTTTCAAGCTCTCCTCGATCTGCGAGAGTATTGGGGAATTTGAGGCAGAGGCCATACGAGATACTTTGCGCGAAGAAGGGACGTAAATTTGTCGGAAATAGTTTCCGAGCCAGGCCAAAGGAACAATCACCACAACGACCATTGGAGCGCCGAGAATCACAGTTGCAATGCCAACAACTACATTCATCATTGAACGGACTGTGTAGTACAGCATACCAGGGAACTGATTATCGAGAGTGCCGATGTCACCCGTAAACCGATTAATGAGTTTTCCGAGAGGCGTCGAGTCAAAAAAAGTCATCGGGGCATGCATCAAATTCCACAACATTTTGTCGTGCAGAATTCGCGAAACTCGCAACGCTACAACCACGTTATTCCAAACTTGTGAGACTTGGACCAAAGCCGCGGAAACGAGCACTATCGACATGTAAATTGCCAGGTAGTAACGCGCCTCCTTCAACGTCTCTAGAGCCATGTCAGACATATACCCCAGGTAAATGTTAATGCTGCTCGTGACCACGACTGAAAGGATGAGGGCAAAAATGAGGAAATAGGTATACCATGGATTCAGTTGTGCGAAATAGCGTTTGAAAACCGTCAAGGAAACCACCGCACTCTCTTCCTCTTCTTCCTGATTTTCAGGATTGAGCCTGATGTCAACAACGGCCATTTCAGCTGGCTTGGTAGTCAGCCCTAGCGAATAGAGATTAGGAACGCTCGATTCACGAGAGATGACGCCAGTCTTGCGATCCTCAACGTGCTCTGCCTCGAGCTCAAGGTCTTTGGCGCGACCGAACTCAAGGATAAGGCGATATATCATGCTTTCTTCCTTTTTCTGGATGACCTCCTTGAACGTTTCGGAGGCCACGATACGCTTGTCTGCAATGGCGAGGATTTGAGACGCGTGTGACAGTATTTTGACATTATTAGTCGCCAGAACGATGGTACGATTCGCTAACAGACCGTCCTTTGAAAAGAGGTTATTCACCAGGCGGGCACTTACGTGTTCATCAACAGCGCTAAGCACGTCGTCCAGCAAATAAACATCCGCTCGGGCATAAACTGCACGAGCTAATGCGACGCGGGCCTTTTGCCCACCGCTGAGGGATATGCCACGCTCGCCGACATCTGTGAGATCAGCTTTCGGAAGCTGCCGCAAATCATCCTGCAACTCGCAAGCAGTCAATACCCTCTGATACCATTCAGTATCCAGTTTTTCGCCGAATAGAACATTCGACCGAAGAGTCGTATTCTGAAGCCAGGCGTCCTGAGTGCAGTAGGCGACACTACCTTTGACAAGTACCGTTCCCATCAGTACTGTCAATTCTCCGGCGATAGCCTTGAGAAAGGCTGTCTTGCCTGCTCCTACGCGCCCAGTGACACACACAAGATCGCCGCGATAAGCATGCAGGGACATGTCAACAAGTGCTCTCTTGTCATCAGTATCAGAACCGTTCCAGCTGATTGTGGCAGAATCTAAGACAACCGCAGGTTCATCGAATCCGTATGCTGGCTCAGCCCGGTGCAAGTAATTCATATGATCTTGGTCTTCCTCAAGCAAGAACTCATTTATACGCTGTTGGGAAGTGAGTGCCCGGAAGAGTGAAGTAAGCGCCATCGGGAGAGTCATGAAAGGTGACGTTGCATACTGCAGCAGCATCAGCGAAGGAAAAATGATCTCAGGCGTAAGAGGTCCCTGTTGCAGATAGAGATAGAGGATAAAAACTGCTGCGCCAATCAGATCCCCCATTGCATTCCAGATAAGGTTGACAAGAGACATGTAGATGGAAATGCGCTTTTGCAACTTGAGTTCGCGATTTGCGCGCACATCTGCAATACGTTCAAAGAAAGGCTTCTCCCATGCGTAAACTTTCAAAGATTTGATGTTCCGGAAAGCGTTCGAGGTCAACTTATTACGATCGTCTTTGTTCTTCATCTGCTCGGGGAAAAGTTTGCCAATTCGCGAAGAGATGACGCCCGTTAGCGGTACAACGATCACGTACAAGGCAAACGCCGCGAACATTGAAGGTCCTAGAAAGCGCCATAACTGGTAGGTTGAGAACACAACTGCGAGAGGCGCTGATATTAAGGATGGCAACGTCTGTGCCACACCATCCACCTGCTCCGAATCCACGTTTATCAGGTTCATTACCTTGGCAGCGTCGAAGTGGTCGCGCGCGGCTGGTCCAAGACGCATGGCTTTGCGATAGATGAGAGACACCAAGGATGTGCGTGAAACCACGTATGTGTAGCTTGCAAACAAATTCACGAGATTGTTAAGGCTCGTTGTGAGAACAGGCACCAGTCCGATAAGAGCGGCGTAGTAAAAGCAGACGAACAACGGGCCCTCACCTACAGTGTAAGATTGCAAGGAACCGAGGAAGAGAGCGAGAACTGAAGGTTGCAAATAGATGATCAGTTCGGCGGCAATGTCCAGAAGCACCAACGCAACCAGGCGGCCAGCTAAAGAGGAGAAAAGGGCACGTAAAAGTCGATAGCGGGACCCGTCCGGAGTCCGACGCAAGGCATCCTCGAGTTTATTATGACACGCAGCCGCATTCAACCCTGCGGGGGGCTCCGGCAAGTCATCGCGAGTGATCCTGTCCCGTGCGCCTGTACGCAGCAAGGCATTTGCGTATGAAATTGTGATTTTTGAGAAAATATTGGCGTCATCGAACGCAACGCGAGCACCAGCTCCCCTGCCTGGGTTGTAGAGTTCAAAGAAGAAAGATGCCACTGCAGTTATCGCGCTAACAATCAAAGGCCACGCCTCTAAGCCCGAGCGGAGGCCCAAGTCGACAGCGAGACTGATATAGACAGCTATCATCCCCGACCAGTAGAGTAGCAATTCGGGAGCGCACACCGTAACGCGACCATCCTGAATAGTCTGCAAGAAGAGCGCTAAAACAGCGACCACCAGAATGACTATCTCGCCAGGCGCTGGCCTCGCATTTAACAGGTATATCTGCGTTGCTAGGCCCAACGGTGCGATGAATGCGCATAGAATTGCAAGCTGTCCACAGATAGTCATGAAGCCTCGAGCCTGCCTGGCAAGATCATACGACCTGTATATAAGGGGCACCACTAAAGCGATGGAAACAGTCACGCCCACTGCGAGCACGAGCCACTGCGACAAAAACTCCGTGTCAGGGTTGAAAAACTCAAACCTGTCCGCATCAGCGCCGCTAGAGAAAACCAACAGCTCATAGATAGGTCGGTTAAGCGCCGCGTAGGCTGCTGGGAGAGGCCACTCTGACCAAGTCGGCAAAGCGTTCATGGCAAAGTGAATGTCCTCTGTCGCTGCTGTTATGCATAGACCCAACCCTAGAGATAAGGCGTGATAACGCCTTCCCATGCGTGCACGTCTATTATCATGCTCAAGTGAGCAGCAGTGCGTGGCCCTGATATTTAATTTTCGACAGCACGAGAACTGAATGACTTTGATTGCTTGTCTTCGTGAACGGTGCGGAGCTAATGTTGCTCGGAAGAATCTGCTGGCGATGGCGCATAGCGACCAGAGTGGCAGCAATTGGAAAAATGCAGTTATTCCCAATATTTCATGCGCAGAAAGAATTATCTCATTGAGCTAAGTTGAAAGCTTTCCTCAGCCCACGCTGCACTAACTAATCGGCTCGCATATCTGAGCACCTTTTGGCAAGGTCTGTTCCAAGCTTAATCTCACTAGAATGTCAACTATTGCAAAAATGAGAGAAACGTATCTTCATATATTAATTAATGCGACACGTATTTATGACGTTCTCAGTTGGGAATGCTTGCTATTTCCTAGAATAGAACAAGCACAAAAAGTAGTGACACCCGAGGGATTCGAACCCTCGCCTCCGGAGAGACCAGCACCTGAAGCTGGCGCCTTAGACCACTCGGCCAGAGTGCCTTCTGTTATTTGGCCTCATTAGAGATGACTTATGGACACAACATGTAAGGAAGACGTTTTACGATTCCCAATACGCATCCCTATTTGCTCATTTACATTATATCTCACGACATAGACTACGGACGAGGATGAAATTCGTCTCCAGATTACTAGCCGCCCGCATAAGATCGAATTCTAGACAGCGAATAAAGTCTGCGCCTGGCCGTGATCGGCTAGTTTTTTTAAGCTTCAGATACGAGCTGCCCTGGCCCTGATAGCCAGACAACAGCGTCAAATCTTGTTGACAGCTTGCTGTCGCAAAGGCTCTATCTTTTCAGGGAACGGTCGACGGAAACTATGGTCTCTGATAAAAATCAGGACAATTTTCGCCCGGTCACCTCCCAAGCTTCCAGTTCCTCTTCTGAACGAGTGCGAGCGCTGCGACGCACAGATCCGGACAGAGCGCCTGCGCCTAAAGACGATGACCTGGAAGAGTCCTTTTTTGAGTCCTACGAGCTGCGGCTGCAGCGTACCCGAGATAGCGTCCGTAGCGCAGCGGACTCCGAGGAAGCTGCTGAGAGAGTCGAAAAGCTAGCGTTGGAACTGGAAGACAAGTACCCCAATCTCTGCGTGACGCTAGACCCCGAGGAGTTGCCATTGAATTGGTCCACACTCAAAAAAGCGTTGCATACAATCGCATATGGAACAACGACTTTCGCGACACAATTTGGCGCGTCTTTGATAAGCCCATCCGGTGAATCAATCCAAAAGGAATTTCACGTCGGCCGGGAGGTAACAACGCTGATCTTCAGCATCTACATTCTAGGGCAAACTGTAGGGCCCATGATCTTTGCTCCGCTGAGTGAGGTCAAAGGGCGCAAAATTGGTGTCTTCGTACCTTGTTTTATTGCTGGATTTTGGATATGCATGTGTGCCTGTGCGTCGAGTGCATGGTCACTGATGGTATTCAGGTTCATTGCTGGTGTTTTCTCTGCAGCACCGATTGTGAGTAGTGGTGGTGCACTAGGGGATTTGTGGCGGCCGAAGCAACGCGCTACGGCTTTGGTGCTCTACTCTATGTGCATCATCATTGGCAGTGCGGCGGCCCCTGTTATTGGCGCACTTCTGGATTCTACTGGCAGCTATGGTTGGAGATGGGGCTGTTGGCTGAACGGCATCATTCAGATGATGCTACCTCTTATTTACATGTTCGTGCTCACTGAGTCTTACGGCCCGATTCTGGCGAAAATGAAGGCTCTTCGGTTGCGCACCGAGACAGGAGTTTGGGGACTCCACGCTGACCTTGATTTGTACTCAATGACTTTGGATGAGTTCGTCAAAATCCACTGCATGCGCCCGGTGTTAATGTTTGCGACTCCCATCATTTTTGTCTTGGTGATCTATTGTGCTTTCGTGTACGGGCTGCTGTTCTTGGCCATCTCAACTGTGGGAATGGAGTTCCAAAGATACCATCATTTCTCAAAAGTTGCTTCGTACTGTCCTTTACTCGCAATATTTCCCGGATTCATTGCCGGCTGTATGGTGAACGTAATGAACGCGAGACGATACGCGCGCTTGTCGGACAAGATGGGGGGAAATGTCCCTCCCGAAGAACGCTTGCCAGCAATGATGACAGCGGGTTGGTTCATGCCTTGCGGATTGTTTTTGTACGGTTGGTGCATGCGCGAGAGTATTCACTGGTTTGTTCCTATAATCGGCATCGCATTCATGGGCGGTGGTATCTCGATCGTATTCCAAGGCTGCCTTGTGTACATGGTCGATGTATACACAAAATACTCAGCGAGCGCGATCGCTGCGAACACACTTATGCGCTCCGTCTTCGGAGGGGTTTTTCCTCTATTTTCGGTGCAAATGTTCAACGGGCTTGGCGTGCACTGGGCTGCGTCTTTATTAGGCTTCGTTGGACTAATTCTTTGGCCCATGTCCTGGGTATTTTACCTAACTGGTGCTCGGATTCGGCAGTACAATCCTTACGAGCGACTATTGCAATGAAAGTCGCTTTACCACACCAGCCGTGTGCAAGGGTCAGCCGCACTGGGCTAAATAATTGTACTCATATTGCTTTCGCTAAACAGCGACCATTTAATCGAAATTCTCGAAGGTCATCAGTGTGATTGACAGGAGCGTGAGATATCACTCACGACTTACATTCTCCACCGCGAATGGCCAATTTTTGACAACGCGAGCTCTTGAGTCCAAACAACTCCAGCGTTCACACCCAAAACCATGCAGTCACACGGCGCGCGCCACTGAAACATACATAATGAATCGTGGATCCGCGCTCTGGTAGATCGTAGGAATTAAATAAGCAGCGATCTTAGCGGGCCGAAGTGTGCGTCATATCCTCGTAATAGTTCACCCATTCTCAGGGATCCCGTGCATTAAAGACCTACTGGCACTTAACGGTGTCAAGTGAGGGGAGCTTGTCTGCACAATGTAGGGTTTGATGCATCGTCGAAAAAACATAAGCAGGAGTTCGTAGGTAGGAGAGAAAACAGTGGTTCGATTATTGCTAGCTGAGGAAGAAACCACCAGAATTGAGTAAAATTATGGAATTCGACAACCCGCGAAATTTGGAATCGTTTGAACGATGCGGTGCTGTATGTTCAGTTTCTTGCTTATTACTAGCTGTACCGTCTCAATTTTGACCTGTTATCTCTCTTAGTAATGACCCAACCCTAATGCAAGAAACGGTACTACAAATATTGAATCTAGTTCAGCCAGACTCTTAGACAATGGGTCACAAGTTGAGGACTTAAAATGACCTCATCCACGAACTCTTCGAGCGATGACGGGAAGTACTCCGAGGCGGATGAGCCGCGGCCTTATAAAGACGAAACCGATAGAACCGATCCTGAAGCAGGTAGAGCGTCATCGCTTATCGGTGACAATGAGAGCGCCGGCTTTACACCCTTCGAAATGGACGACGATGTCATTACCAGAATTCGCACTCGTGCGAGTATGACGTCGGATGTTCGCCAGATTCACGAGCTGAAACAGAAATACCCGGATGGCTTTGTTCGCTTGCCTATGGACTCACCTGATCGCGCGCTAAACTGGCCGGTGAAGAAAAAATTGCTGCACACTATTGGATACGGATTTACTACTCTCTCTGCTCAGATGGGAGCGTCGATTCTCTCAGCTTCTGCCGAGCAGATCAGCGGTGAGTTTCACGTTGGCACGGAGGTCGCCGTGCTAGCTTTTAGCGTGTACGTTCTAGGACAAACAGTGGGCCCTCCGTTCTTCGCCCCTTTAAGTGAGCTTTACGGCCGAAAAATCGGTGTCTTCGTGCCTTGTTTCATCGGTGGGGCGATAATGTGTGTTTGCGCGAACGTGACGAGCATCGCAGCCCTAGTGGTGCTTCGTTTTATTTCGGGTGTGTTTTGTGCGGCACCCATTGTGAGCAGTGGTGGTGCCATGGCTGACATGTGGACTGCGAATCAGCGCGCTGCTGCACTGGTGCTGTATGCGGTGAATATTGTTGCTGGAGCCGAATCAGCCCCAGTTCTTGGTGCTTTGCTCAGTACGACAGGCAGCTACGGTTGGCGCTGGTCTATGTGGCTGGCAGGCTTGCTTTGTATGACCGTTTCAGTGTTTAATTTTGCAGTCATGACCGAGACTTTTTTCCCAGTTGCGGAGCAGACTCTAGTCAGGGAAAAAAAACTTGAGACTGGCTTTTGGGGCTTGCATACTGAACAGGATAAGTGGAAGCTGTCACTGGATGAATTTGTGCACATACACTTGTTACGACCGTTGCTAATGCTTGCTACCCCCATCATTTTTCTCTTTGTCCTATACGCATCCTTTGTCTATGGCCTGGTGTTCTTACTTATCACGAGCGTCTCTGTGCAGTTTGAGGAGGTGCACCATTTTACGCATGTGACCTCCTTCTTGCCACTTTTTGGTATATTCACCGGATTCCTGTTTGGAGGCGGATTGAACATCCTGCAATCACTGCGTTTCGCGCGAATCGGTGCCAAGCTCGGGCAGAAACCTGAACCAGAGGAGCGATTACCGTGTATGATGCTATTTGGATGGTTCATGCCTTGCGGCATGTTCTTATATGGCTGGACCATGAAACCTTGGATCCATTGGTTTTTACCGTGCTTAGGCCTCGGCTTCGTTGGCGCTGGGATGGCTGTCATTTTCCAGGGATGCCTTATTTATATGGTCGACGTGTACACAAAGTACTCGGCCAGTGCGATCGCCGCAAACACTATGATGCGCTCCGTTTTCGGCGGAGTATTCCCATTGTTTGCTTTACAAATGTTTACGGGCATGGGTGTACATTGGGCGTCGTCTTTGCTGGGATTTGTCGGGCTTGCACTCTGTCCTGTGCCCTGGCTTTTCCGTATTTTTGGGAAGCGAATTCGTGCACACGACCCATTCCGCAATAGACTCACCTAGTGCCTTGCGGCCCTTAATATAATTCATGAACACCAGTGAGGACATATATAGTGATGTGCTTTCAAATACGGTGTTATTTATCTATCTGGCGAACACGAAGTAGAAAAAGCTCTTAGATAGTCTGATTTGATCGAGAGTCAATGATCGATGTTGATTGACTCTCGATCAAGATCTTGCAGAAGTGCCAAGCGCTTCGCTTCGGATTGAGAGGGACTTGCAATCTCAGGCGATGACTCCGTAGTCGCGTTTACTGGGGGAAAAGTACACAAGCCTCTTTGTCTTATGCGAAGATATGGAAACATGTCCTAATGGAAATGGCTGCGGCCATTTTTTTGACACGAGAAGTACAGGGCATGGAAACCGCTACTGAGGCGCGAAGCGTTGCCACATTCGCCTCTGTAGGTATGCGCGATAGAACGATACCCTGAAAGTGCTCGTGGCGCCACATGACCTTCCTAGATTAGATATGACCTAACGAAAGAGGCCAGCCGAATCAACAAGCATGACTGTAAAATACGAATGTCAGCTCACTCATCTGTGTGTTACCGTGACAACGGTCCCAAACTTTCTGTCTTCGAGATGAAGTGGCAAGTAAACAGCCTTCCCATTTGGATACTCTTTTGGACTAGGGTTGATATTTGTGAATACATTACAGCTTGATCAGATAAGCATTGTAAAGGCATTAGATCATCAGTCTCGAAGACCAAAGAGGTGCTGAAGATCGATCGTTGCCTACTGTTTCGTTCTACGGAGTGAGAGACAGCGTCCTTGAGCGTGTAAATACGGGGATAGTGCAGTCAAGAGAGCTGACAGACGATTCGAATGACACCTGAAGACGCAGAAGAAAGTGATTCTCTAAACCAGCTAGTAAAGGATTTACAGCGTGCAGCAGCCCTTGACGACACGGCAGATTTGAGCTTAGTAGACGAACATGGCGTCATATCTGTGCCAAATGGTCCCCAATCAACTGACAGGACAGCATACTCTACAAGTATGAGCTGCACGCAAGCGTTCGATCAAATACTAAAATGTTACTCACTGGGGGGTCTCGTTAGAGATTACTATAGGTACGGCACTGCGGCGAACTGCGGGGAAAAAATCGAGAAGTGGAAGTTTTGCATTAAGTCCAAAATGATGTCCAATAGAGAAGAGGCTGTACGTGGGTACTATATAACACAGGCTGCGAAGCGAGCACAGCACAATAACAGCAGTGAATCAGTGTGGCGTAGCCGCGCCACAGCGGTTGTTGACCCATTTCGAGAAGATAGCGCTCAATTACTGCAAGAAACGGAAGAGAAGCAGCACTCAAAATGAAATTGCCTATTCAATCACTCCCGGTTGGGGGTTCCGTATAGTATATTGAACAATCCTATCTTTTGGACTCTTAGATCAGCTTGCGACTTGGGTCTAAGTATAGATTTTTCAAATCATAAATTGTATCATTTCGCGCGCGTTATATGCAGGTCCGCGTTGATTGCTTGCATATAGCATCATAATATTAGTCACATGTGACGTATATAATCTTGGTATGCAGAGCTGCTGTTTAAACCGAGGATGCCGAACCGACAGAATTTGCCAATTGCTTTTGCATCAGGATGTGAGGCGAGCTCCCCGGGACTCACAAATGAGAAAAACGTCAATCAAGAGGATTCAATTGTTTTGTTATCAATTTTCCCCTGATTTGAAATTATTCTTTGTTGTTGCATAGCGACGCATGTGATCCTGATAGCCATTACAGCCAATCAGGGCGCGGGCACTTATACACCTAATACGCGTCCCTAGCCACTATCGAGATTCGAGTACCCTACAATTATCGCCTTATACTTCACCCTAACATCGATGATTTTTATCAAGCGTGACTCAGCGTTCAGTTTTGCGCGTAGCTTTTATACTTAAAACCATGTCGACTGGTCTAATTCCCCGGAACATGCTGAAGCTGGTCATGCTCGGCGACGGTGGTGTCGGGAAAACTGCGCTTGTCATCCAGCTTTGTTTGCATAAGTTTGTTGAGACTTACGATCCCACTATCGAGGACTCTTATCGCAAGCAGCTTGTGCTGGATGATCAATCTACGACTCTAGAGGTTATGGATACGGCTGGGCAGGATGAATTCGATAACCTTCGAGATATGTGGATTCGTGACGGTGAAGGATTCTTTCTGGTGTACAGTATCACACAGCGCATGAGTTTTGCTCGTGTTAAGCAGTACTACAGCGAGATTTTGTCAATAAAAGACGGTGAGCCGTTTGGTGCAATTCTAGTAGGCAACAAAATCGACCAAAACGGCGAGCGTCAGGTTCTCATAGAGGAAGGGCAGGCCCTCGCCGATGAGTGGGGCGTTCCTTTCTTTGAGACGTCCGCCAAAATGGATATTAATACTGAAACAGCATTCCGCACTCTCGCGCAGACCACGCGCAATAAGTGCGAGGAACACGAGCTTTCCACCGCGTCCGCGAACAACAGCAAGGGCAATAGCTTCGATACCGAGCAAACGAGTGACGCGGCAGCAGAGGCTGAAGTACAAAAGCTACCTAGTCGATTGAGCCCCGTAAAGGCGCCCAGCGACTCTGATGCTTCTAATTCTGCGGAAATGCACTCTGTAAACGCATCTGCCCTACACCCACCTCGACAATCAGCCACGGAATCGCGCGTCCCCCAGTCACAACCGCCATTAGATCCGGCGAACAGCAAGGTGGATCATGCAGAGCGCAAGGCGGAACGGATCGAACGCCGGGCGGAGAAAAAAGTCGAGCGCCGCGAGAAGAAGAAAAAACACAAGTGCTGCATCATGTGATGCAAAGCCTAATCCAGTTATTATTTATTTCTGTGTATATACTATTTATTGTCACGCCTCGCTTTCTGCTACCATAAAATTATGTGTCCCAAAGGGCGCGTGCACGGCAAAACGAAATATAGCGTCAGTGAATGTGTACGCGTCTTGACAATCCTAGTGAAGCAACTGCGTCTTGGTGCGTGCGTAAGGCCTGCCTCGACCAGATTCGTGGTGGCCACATTCTTATCCTAAATTAGTTCCAACGGATTCGTCCAATAGATGAGTATCGAGTCGGGTTAGAGGCTCTTCAGATATATGACAGTGAGGCTGCATGTGTGCTTGAGGCAAGGAGTATCGGCTGAGGATTGCCGACATCGGATTAATCCCAAGGTAACGACAAGGACAAGTGTTCTTTTATTTTTGATTTGGCCCAATCAGATTCCCACATTTCCCCAATGCATCGCGACTCACGACCGGGAGCGCTAAAGGGGATTTAGTGAACGAATAGAGCAGGGCATGAGCGCGAGCGCGCTAACAAAAACAATTACATAATAAAATCGCGTTCAGACGCGTCGCGCATTACTCATCTCAATTGTTTGCCCTGGCGACTACTACCTCCTACATCGCTGGTAGCCTGGCAATATCGTTTTGTGCCGATGCGAGCTCCTCTTCGCGAGCAGGACCGCAATGCAAATGCTCGAGTGGAGCATAAGGATCGGTGTAATGAAACGGATACTCTCCGGCAGTGGCGACGTAGCTGGCGCGCACTTATGAAGACGTCAGTAATCTACTTTGACGGAGTCCCCAGCGTGCACGTCGAAAGATTGACGCCGTATATATCGAGTCTTGGATCGCGTATCCAGCCATTCTATGACGACAGCGTGACGCACGTGGTCAGCGAGAATCCACGGTCCAATGTCGCACAGACGGCGCGCGCAAAAGGTCGCAAAGTCTACAACATAGACAAGTTGACGCGTTTCTTGAACTCGATATTGGGGCCCAATTGTGACGTGGCGCGTCCAGCCGCCAACGCTCGTCTCGCTCAGATGCTTGCGGCAGACGAGCGTGTTCTTACTCGCCAGACAGGGACAGATGGCACCGGCTGGACAACCATCCAAGCTTTTTACATACTGGTCTGGGACCACACTCTCGTTAATCGTACACTCTGTGTAAAAGAGTGGCCCATGTGCAAGTCAGTGGAGGAAGGCCTTTGGCCGCAACTCCGTTCGGTACCATTGGGATATTGCCCTTTCGTTCCGCGCCCGGTCATGAAGTCCGAGAAGCGTAAAGCCGAGATTTCCCCTGTGAAGCTCGAGAGAGACAAGGAAAATGCAGTACCTGAGGGCACCCTGGATGAGAGGAAGAAACGTAAAGTTAAGGAGGAATCGGAGAGGGCGCTAGTGCAGGACGCTATCGCCGAGGATACGCGTCCCCCTCTTTACACAGTTTCAGCGAAATCCGTTTCCGCGCGCAGCTCAGGTGATGACGATGATGATGAACAGCATGATCCCTATATCCGTGCCCAAACCACGTCGCAGGCTACTCGTCCCGAATCTCCAGCGCCGCTAGCGCACACATCGAAGTCGACTCGGCTGCGCGAGTTCGGCGAGATTGTTGCCAGCGGCATGCAAAGGTATTCGCAGACTTCAGCGAAGTCTGGCATGGCGCCGAGCGCCCCATCTCGTGAGATGGTTAATTTGCGCCGTAAGGTACTGCCGAAGGCACATTCCCGGCATATAAAGCCTGAAGCGCGGATCGCTGCGAGGAAACCCGGATTTTGCGAAAATTGTTTACAGAAGTACGGCGACCTGGCCGAGCATTTGCAAGGAGCCAGCCATGTACAGTTTTCTAAGAACGAGAAAAAGTTTGCGTCTGTTGACGCCATAATTGCCCTACTTCGCCGTCCAGCGCCGCCGTGGGCGAGCTACTGATACTATGTCGGAGCGTGCTGTCTCTTTATATGCGCTACAGCGCATTACATAGAAATGCACATAGCAATGAGTTGCTACTCACACCAACCAGAGGCCATAGGTTGACAACGCTGACAAGACTCCGCTCAAAACGTTTTAGACTTGCGAATGATTGGAACTTCAAGGGTCGGGTTGGCTCGAAGCAAAATCACACTAAATTGTTAGAGGCTTGTTTGGTTATATCATCGAAAACCGTGTGTATACCTTGGAATTTCCATACCACTTTCATGTCAATGGACCAGTATTCGATCGATCTGACAAGAATTCCTTAGGTTACATCAGCGAGGATAGAGCTTGATTTACGTGACGCGAAACTGGCAGAGAACGGCTTCAAGTGACCAGAATATTTATATCGTGCACTTTCAATTTAGAAATCTTTAGAATAAGGTAGGTCTTGACGAGCTGCCTAAAGCAAGCGTGTGCCAGCACATGTAAGGGATGACTGCTGGTGGGTACAACAGCAGCAGAAGCATACGTGGACACTGCAACGATCGCAAAAGGTTATGCGCGTATCTGCAGCCTAATGCTTACATAGTCAGAACCGGATGCCGAGAAGCGTCGCCGGCATAGTCTATGTATACTCAGAGAAACGCTGAGATGTATATATATAGCTTTTGTAAATGCCCCCTACATGTTCACAAAGGAAGCAGAGGATAGAGTACGTGCGATTACGCACACAGTATATGAGAACTGAATCACAAACAGGGCTCTGGCGATCTCGCTCTGAAATTTCGCTGGGAGACACGTATTTGCAAGGTACCGTCATGCCGCACCAAGCTTTAGACATACACTCTAGTTTCGGACAGGATATATGTTAGCAAGAAGTTAAGAACGAGTAGACGAGCCTACCGCGACGACTTTCAAGACCAGCTCTACTGCCGTTATTTCTCCTCATTCATAAGTAGCGAAATACGATCAGACAGATACTTAGTCACTCAAGGGCGACATAACAATGAACAGCGCGACGCATTGAACCCCAACCCTACACGAGCAAGAAAAGCGCGTGCTCCGGCGATCAACCCTTAACATTAGCGAGCGCTGGAAAATGTCTGCTGCGACGACACCTGAAGAGACGAGTTCCGCTGCAGCCGCCCCCCCTCGCCGGAGAGTCGAGATTGCCAAACTCCCCGCTCTTGGGGCTGCACGCGCTCCTGCAGTGTGGCCCGCTAAAGTGCATGCCGCCGCGCGCCCTGCGTCGGAAAACCCGCCCGCTGTCAAGCGGCCTCAATCAAGTGGCAAAATACAATCTGTCTCCGCGGGGGATAGAAATGTTGCCGTTTCCTCTCTGGCGACTGGCGTTGCAAATGATGGTACACCTGTGCCGTCGGTCACCGAGTCCCAAGCGGAAACGCACTCCTTGACACTGCCTGGGTCCGCTCGTGGTACTATTATCGGTCCACGCGGCGCGACGCTTCGGCGGTTGGAACAGCAGTTCAATGTGAGCATAGCGGTTTCTCGCCACGACCGGCGGTGGTCGCTAGCTCTTATCGACGTGCATATCGCTGGTGCGCGTGCAGCAGCTGCACTGCTGGCTGTCCGACAGCTTGTGACGCTGCCGTCGCGCGTTACGGCTAGTAGAACACTTCCGGCGCTTATCGCACCGTTCTTTCCAAGAGACAAATACGAAGTCGATCTCAATAGTCACACCGTTGAAGTCAGCGGTAGCTTTGAGCACGTTTTGGAGGAGATGCACGCCGTCGATGAGCTCGCAGATAAGATCTCCGGAGATTTGGAGACAACCGAGGTCGAATTTGACAAACCGTTCAAAGCATGCATCCCAGCTAAGCAATTTTTGACGAAATATGGCGCCGTTGTCTCTGAGAAGGACGGCTTGTATACTGTCATCGCGGCACCTCCACAGCTACCAGCAGCAACTAGCGCGCTTCGCAAATGCCTGGCGGGCCAAGTTTGTGAGGTGGTCGACGCCGCTAGCGTGTTCTCTGGTTTCGCGGGGCATGCGAAAATGTTGACACGGTACTTTGCCCTTACTCACGAGCTTGAGAACCTCGGAGACGATGTTGTTGTTACCAGTGGCGAAACGTACACGATTTCAGGCGAGAAGCAGGCAGTGGATGCGGCTAAGCGGCGGTTGCTGGAGCTTCTGTATGCCCACTCTCCATCTGCGCACGTAGCAGTTAAGGGCATGCGGTTCCCTCTGTGTCGGTCTGTGGCGGCTCGAGCTGCTGCAGGTGTCACAATGCCCATCAAAGTGGTGTGGAGCAATTCGGACGAAATTTATATCGTGCATACTGATCCGACCTTGCCGAAAAATGAAATTAAGGAATCAGTGCTGGACGCCCTTGCCAAATTCGCGGTGATCGAACCTCTGCGCGAGAGTTTGCGGGCCAAAACCGTCGATTTGACCCATCCTGAGTATATCGCCTCGCCTATGGGCGAAGAAGCTCAGAAGCTGCTAGCTACCGTGTGTACCTCATCTGGCGACCTTGACGACACACGTGCACGCTTTGAAGTTACAAAGACATCGGTCGTTTTAACGGGGTCGAAGGAGGCAGTCAACCGCGCAGCGGCTGTGCTGCCCCAGGTGGTCAAACTCAGCCAGAAGTACGCGGTACTTTCAAGTCACACAGAGGAGTTTGCGTTCGACGACTCGCTCATGGCAACGTTGGTTGGCCGAGGAGGCGTGCAGATCAACAGCTTGCGCAAGCAGTTCGGCGTGAAGATCGAGGCTGGCAATGGCCGAGTTTCGGTCCAAGGTGTTCCCAGCGCTGTTCGCGAGGCTGTATCCACTATCAATGACTTACAGCGCAAGTGGCGCGACACTAAGGCTGAAAAGATTTCCGTACCGAAAATCTACTTACCGCAAATTATTGGCGCTGGCGGCAAGAATGTGCGCAAATTGACGGAGAAGTACGCCTGCTCGATTGATATCCCAAATGTCAAGCCCACTGACGTGGAGGATGGGATAGAGGCTGCTAAAAGCCTGCAGCCCGCGGAGAGTGACACCAACCTTGAAGTTGCTATCGCTATTCGTGGAAGCTCGAAGAATGTGAACGCAGTAAAGGCTGAGATTCAGGCTATTGTCAATTACGAGCGCGAGCATGCACACGTCGAACTTCTCCAGATCTCTTCTGAGTCTGTGCCTCGCGTCCTCGGGAAGGGCGGTGCCACCCTCAATCGCATTGTTCATGATACTAAGGCCGACGTCAGAGTCCCCACTAGAGATTCCGAATCTCAGGAATCAGTTGATGTGCGGATCAAAGGCACGAAGAAACAGGTAGAAGAAGCTTCTAGACTCATTCAGGACATCGTGCGCTCGGTTGAAGATTATACTGAGTTGACCATATCTGTCCCTGAGGAGATCATCAAACTACTCAACCAGGAGAAACGTGCAGAGCTTGTACAGGCTGCAGGAGGAGATCCTCTCACAGCTTATCGCCATCTCATTGTACTTGCACGCTCACGCACGCTCCGTTTGATGGGTGAGAAGCCTTTCGTGGAGTCCTTGAAGAGCTCGATTGAAAGCTTAGTCTCCGAGCACGAGCGCAAGACGCAGTTCAAGACAACTCTTTCAGTGCCGCCGATTCGTATCCGTGAATTCGTAAGAGACGAGATGTCCCTTGTTCACTCTACCGAAAAAGAGTACCAGGTCCTCATCACGCTAGGCAAGCGGACAGACGGAGCAGTACCCGTGACTGTGCGAGGCGAGACACAGGAAGCTGTGGATCAAGCTATTAAACACTTGACTGAAGAAGCTTTGCTACACGTTCGTGAGCTTAACGTGGTAGCATCTGCGTTCACAAACCAGGTGCGGCGTTCCGTCGCGAGTCAGTACCATGTGCGAATTGAAAGCGGTCGTGGTGAGTCTGTTACAAGCAAAACAGACGTCACCACCAAGCGTCTCATTTACGTATGTGGCAAAACCGAGGAAAGCGTCGAAAAGTGTACACAGGCCCTCAAACCTTTGGAGGGTGTCTCTCACTGCGCTACTTTCTCGGTCGGTGACAAAATGCGCAGTCTCATCGGTCGCCAAGGAGAGACGATCAAGAAACTGCGCGCAAAAACTCCGGCTATCATCGAGCTCGAGGACGATGTGGTGTACATATACGGCGACGAAGACTCGACGGCTACCGCGGTCGTGCTCGTCAAGGAGAAACTCGAGTGAACGCTTCGGCGTGCAGCGGAATGCCGCAATGTAGGTATGTATATTTGGGGCCAGATTCTTCTGAGAGCCCTGCAACATAAAAAACCATGATTGAAGACGACAGATATCTCTAGTTTTCAATGCTAGCGCCCTGTGCCCGTTATTTACCACCTCCCTGAGTTTTTTAGACATGATTGTTGATGAACCAGAGAGTATATATGGGTTGAGTCTATATGGATTATCGCATGTCTATTTCGCGTGGTATTCGCGGAAATAATCCATGCATTTTGTGTATACGACGAGCAGGATGCCACCACCTGGTCCGAGGCGCAGAACCTTTGGCAGAAATCCCTTATAGAGAGCGCCGAAGCCCTCTTCGCGGACAACTGTTCCCAAAGCCGGAAGTGTCCAGTTGTACTTAGGAATAACCCCTGGAACACGAGCCGTGCTTTGAATGCGCGACTTGACGACGTCAAAAGGCGTGTTCAAAATCGTTCCTGTGGTACCTCCAATGCTCCCCGCAATTAAGTCATTGCGAATGCGCTCGCCCTGAGTGGCCGGCTTTGGCAGCAGCGCACGCGCCTGGGAGATAACTCCGAAGTACCCGGCGTTCCATACAATATGGCGCCACAGAGTCGCCTCTAGACCGTTGTAAAGCGAGAAAAGACCCTCCTGCTTGATCATTTTCGTGACCACGTCGGCAGGACCAGTGTAAGTCGAAGTTTTATCCTGCAAACGTATCTTCACAAGCTCAAAGGGGACTACCACAAATGACTCGGTCGCTCCAGCAGTTGCACCAGTCAGAATCGCCAGCGGCTGGCTGAGTTGCTGGACGCCAAACTGCTTGCGATAAAACTTGCCCCAAGAGTCGTTTGCGCTAAATTTAACGGCTCTCTTGGGCGCCTCCATGAGGATAGGCGCCGTGATCCCTCGATAAAGCCTTGAAAAACCTTCGTTCTTGATGATTTTGCGAAAAGCGTCCAACATCGACGTGTACGCGCCAGGTGTACCCGGAGCGCTGGTTTGCAGCTGGATACGGGTCTTAACGACATCCAACGGGTACATACATAGGATTTCAGAGATCCCGGCGACAGCGCCCGACAGAAACTGGTAGATAAACGGGAGATCGGACATATGACTCTATCCGCAGCGAGGTGCACTATAATGAAATTTCTCAAACCTAGCCCTGCTGCTTATCGTCTATCTCCGATAGCGCGAAGCTGCGTCATGCGCCTGTCCCGTGGAGCTCTATGCGCTACTTAATTTAATTTAGCAAGCGAAAGCGCACAAGGCTTAAGAGCCACAGATCCACGCGCGGAAGTTCTCATATGCAATGCTCGGCGATCTTCAGACGCGAGTAAAAGCATCGAGCAGTTATCATGCAATGTCGTTTGGATTGATCGTCCAAGGTATTATTAGCAGACAGTGATGTATGAGTCGTGGTACTACGCTAGCTTTGCACGGTCAAAGTGTCACGGTCCAACGTGAGCAACCGCCGCTATATTCTGAAGCTGCCTCGTACCTCCATTAAAGACACTCAGACCGAGTGATGACGCGGTCACATCTCCAAAGACGGCAGATGACAAAATCGGGTACGGCTCAAACACTTCGCTTGGAATGGTTTATCTCCGGGTTTGACAACCCAAAACGAGCTGGAATTAGCACCGTAGCCTTTTAATCCGGTTCAATACGAGAAGACTCGCCGTGTAGTGTGTGATTAAATCAGATGGCTTAGAATTTAGGAACCCTGCTCAAGAAACCGCCCTGAAAACACACTACAGTTGGAATATGAGCCATCCTAGTTGGTCCATGTAAGCAAATTATAGAAATATAAATCTCTCAGCACAAATTTTCGCGAGGAAGCATGAGGGCCGGTTATGCTTCTATTTCGAAGCAGCTTCACGCGACCACGAATTATAAGCTTAATTTTTTTTACCATCCAGCCCAATGGCGACGAAATTTGACGTCGGAATGGAAGTTATTGTCAATTTATCCGTGATCAAGATCTATCGATTATGGATTCGGCAACCAGCGGGAATGTGAGCAGCCTTGACTGTAGGGTAAAACGAAGCAGAGACGAGCTACACAGCACTCCATTACGTGCTAATGTTAGAAAGAATCATAAACTTGTGCACGATTTGAAAGCTTCGAGATCTTCACCCCGAAAAGCGAAACGCAAGCCCTCGCTTCGCGCTCGAAACGACGCACATTAGAATGATGTTAGACCAAAGGCGCTGAGTGCTTGGTTACGATTTCCATGTTTTTTGTCAACAGTCGAGAATTATCGTCACTTCTTCACCAGCCTGCCTGGCCCCAGCACTTCCCAGCACCTAGTGTATAAATAAGTAGCTTGGAATGGTCTGGTCATCAGCGAGCCGTGCCATCTCTTAGATCCCCTGAGTTCCATGTTCCATGTGCGAGCTCTTTTTAACGTGGCAAGTCTATTCTAACATAATATTGGGGTTCAATACCCAGCGAGGAGTTGCGACTGATTTTTAGGTCTTAGCGTAAGTTCTTGTGGCGCCTAAGACTCGCAATTGCACGGTAGAGGCCTCCAAAGGCGTCATTTTAATGTGACGAAGGATTTAAATATTTCTCGCTGACTTCAAGGCTATGGACAGAGTGACTCCTTGTGCTATCCGGGTTGCCTGGAATTTGCAAGGGGCTACAATAAAGCCGCCGCCACGCACAGACCTTTCCCCGGTAAGAACCTATTTGTCGTACAGGTGTTAACGCTTGCATGAGTTCACAGTGGTTCGCGACTAGGTCATTCACGCTGTATTACAAACTGTCTCAGGCTTCGGATCTATGAGACAGTCTGCATGCAAAAAACCCAGCATCCATGGGCTCAACGAAATGCCTGATCCAGTCTTGGAGATGGCGAGTATTCGTAGACGGAGGCAGGCAGCGTGCTGCATATGCCGCATCCAACTCTGTCCCGCGTAGAAATGTGGAGAGTTCACTGTGGCTATCGAGTTGTCGTAGGATACAGTCGTCAGCGCGCACAAATAATAGATGATCTTGTACACGACGTTTTAGCTCGGAAGGGGGTATTATTGCTGGGAATCGCGCTAATCTTAGCGCTTTCGCAAGCTGCTGGAGCACTGGCAGAGTTAGCTTGTGAACAGACTCAGAGCCGTTATATCGAGAGGTTTCCGTACGCAAAAGCTCCAGGGCTTCTGAGTCTGTTGGAAGTAATTGTTCGTGTGGCCAAAGATGCATTAGTTCTGTGCGTGACACTGCAATCTTGCGTGTGGACGTCTTAAGAACCCGCGCACGGATCGCGTCCAGGTGCACATTTTCGACAATAGAGGCTGCCAGCAGCAAGCCTTTCCTATTAGACGATGCGGGCATGCTTGCTGATGATGACTACTGCTAGACAATTCTGCAGCAAAAGCCCGCTCCTACCTGTATCTATGGCTCCAAGTAACAAGACGCCCCCCTCAACAGTATGCCACTGATTTATACTTGTTTCTGTTCGCTCTCACAAACAGCCTTCAAGTGTTTTCAGATTCCACGCATACGCCACATGTCCGTGTTTACCAGGGCAAGGGCACTTTCGTGGTCCCAACATGGCGATGTTTTGGAAGTACGTCGTTGTGGTGCTTGCGAGTGTCGTTCAGAGTCTAGGGCTGACCCTACAGCGGGCTTCACATGTTGATAATGCGGCCGCAGTGGACGTCGGAACTCGGCCGCGCCAGCGCGTAGGGCTGTGGCGCCTAGGTATACTTCTTTTCATTTCCGCGAACATTTTCGGCTCTAGTGTCCAGCTGGCCGTACTCCCGCTCGCTCTGGTCTGTACGCTCCAGGCGTCAGGCCTTGTTGCCAATGCTGCGTTTGCGGTGCTCATTCTGCATGAACCGTTCACGCGCGTGGCAATGGCTGGCACTGTGCTTGTTGTGGCAGGCGCAGTGATGGTAGCAGGGCTCGGGAATTTCGGGCCCGATCCGAGCCTACCGCTCAAGAAACTACTAAAGCTCTTTTGGGCGCCACATTTCTTGATGTGGATGAGTTTGACTCTTGCTGTCGGGATAACATGTCTGACGCTTGCTTTGAGACTCGAACGAACTCGTGCTGCCCAAACACGCATGCGTATCGGCGCTCTATACGGTATCCTGGGGGGAATTGCATCTGCGCACTCACTACTGATGGCTAAACTTGCCATCGGCCTTCTCGTGCGTGACATACGTCAGCTGCTCACTGACCTGCTAGACCTACGGTTTTATGCCATTGTCTTGCTCTTCCTAACGTTTGCACTCTCACAAATGTGGTTTGTTAGCCGCGGACTCGAGCACGCCTCAACTTCGATCCTGTATCCCCTTGTTTTCTGTGTCTACAACTTGTGCACGATGACCAACAGCGCCGTATTTTATGGCGCTAGTCGCCGAATGCACGGCGCTCAGGTGGTCTATGTTTGTGCTGGAACGTTAGTCCTCATTACCGGCGTTTTATTGCTCTCTACGAGGCTTGAGGATCACAGCGGAGAGAATTTGCCCACCACGAATGTCCACCTAGAAGAATTCGCGCCTCGAGCGGCACCCACACTCTCATTGGAACAAACGGTGCAAGCAGATCTCAGTCTGTATTCTGATGCGGCGGTGGCTCCAGTCTCGCTCAGTGTGCAGCCCGAGGAGGATGTTCCTACCACTGGAAACAATGAAGCTGACGTCTCGTATACCTCTTTCGATACTCTTAGTCCCAAGATCGCGAGTCCCAATCGCACGCGCAGCAAGTTTTCGCGCATGCGACTCTCAAAAGAGCAGAGTGAGATCTTGCGAGAGCTGTGTATGTGATTGGAGTGCACAGCTTTAGTGCTGTCCTGTGGAATCAAATGATTGTTCCCAGGATTTTAATGTGATACGAAACTAGACAGCGATAAATGTATATTGAGGTTGCACGAAGTTGCAACATTATAATTTATATGGCCACTCAAATCGCAGTACCAAAAAAATGCTCGCAACCGACGGGGGCCGGATAATATTAAACACTACATAGACTTACGCGACAAGACTAGGACAGAGACTGATTCTCAAAGCTAGAGAGATGGAATCCAACCTCAAGTGCTGGCTCGTTGATATTGTCATGCGCATAAGAGAGAACACCGAGTCCACCAGCAGGCATCAACATAGGGATGTAGTTCTCAAGCGGGATACCCAGCCAGCGCAAGACGAACATACGCAAACTATGGCCGTGGGCAAATACAAGGATGTCGTTGCAAGGGTCATCAGACGCCAGACACTCGCTGTGCATCGCCCGAATGTCCGCAATAAGCGAATCGAGACGCTCAGTGATCTGCTGCGGCGACTCTCCGTGCTCACATCCGTGTTGAGTAATGACGAACGGGGTAGGCAGACCAACTTTCTTGCGGTGTTCGTTGATCTGCTCCGTCAACCAGCCCTCGTACAGACCGTAATCCCATTCTCGACACCTGGGATCGATAGTAATCCGCTCAGGAGAGATGCTCCATTTCTTATCGTGCAGAAAGAGGTCCATAGTTTGGCGGGCGCGCAGACGTGGAGACACAAAGATGTGCTTCACCTGCGCAGGATCAATGAGATGACCTGGGCCGACGCCGATCGCTCCGTCCTTGGCAACCATTTCGGCGCCTTCTTTAATTAGTGGAAGATCAGTTACGCTGGTGAAGCAGCCCTTCTTCGACCACTCAGTTTGACCGTGTCTAACTATTATAACGCGGGGAGTTTTTCTCATCTTAGGTTCAGTAGCAGCAGGACCAGAGCAAAACTGATGTGGTGAAGTGTCGATTTTCAGACTAAGATGTCATTATATATTTACGGCGAGGTAAGGGCGGTGCGGGGCCGGTCGGCAGCACGTTTACTAAGAGTTCGCGAGGACGCACCTCTGCGGCCCCATGCGCGGGGGGTGCGGGGTCAGGTGCCGGCAGAGTGATATCAGGCTGAGTCCGTGCTTGATCAAGAGTGAGGCTCGAGGTGGTGGCAGGCACCATGGTGGGCTTCCTAGCTTATTGCTTTAAACCATTTCTCGCAGATGGGAGGGCTGCCAGGATGACGTCATGACGGAGATGTTGTTATTGTACAGCGCGTGAACGCTGTGTGCTGTTACCTGGCTCCGTTAACTGAATGCGGCCACATACGAGCTGGATATCTTACGATGAGTGGTTAGGTGAATGCGTTCGAGCACGCTTGGCTCCTAGAGCCGCTCGGCGTCGGAAC
Organism: Starmerella davenportii; assembly: GCA_030579095.1. Classification (NCBI taxonomy): domain Eukaryota; kingdom Fungi; phylum Ascomycota; class Dipodascomycetes; order Dipodascales; family Trichomonascaceae; genus Starmerella; species Starmerella davenportii. The sequence goes on from JAKUAD010000003.1 coordinate 331,987, forward strand.
GCTTCCACTACTGCTTCGTCGCCTCGCTTCTTACCATTGACGCTCTTATAATAGCTTTTTCCATAGCCACTCGCGTAGTCGGGCATGTCGCTGAGGGGGTTACCGTCGGAGAGGGGCTGCTTCGCGTTAGCGTACTCGTGAACGGGCGTGTCCCAGTCTGCATTAACAGCAGAACAAGGACGAGTATCACAGCTCTCCGCGAAGAGCTGCAGAAATTCTTCATTTTCACGTCTCCCATCATCAGCCTTCTGTTTCAGGAGCTCAAAGTATTCGAGACCGTGCATGGCATGCCTGGAGATGGCAACTGCTCATTACATCATACAAGCGCAGCAGCCGTTACATCTGAAAGCTGGACGGGCGTGCATGACCGTCGACGTCAACCCGGAAGCTTATGTTGAGAGCACTGGAGAGAACGATCCTGAGGTAAGGCTCAGGACCATTTGCGAGCTCGATAGGCAAATCGCTGCAGTTCCTAAGTGTGCAGCTTCTGTGGTTAGAGCCTTAAAAAGTGGAAAAGAGAACAGGAACGTGAGTGCAAGCAAGCAAGCCTTCACGGAGGCCATCGAGGAGTATAATCAATTAATCCAGTCAGTGAATCACGGGCTCCGAGATGAAGTTGCTAGGTTGTACGCAGCGTCGAAGTCGGAACTCATCCCACTATCAGTGCACGTACAAGCTTCTGCTGCAGGTAGAGAAAAGGGCGAGCAGCTACTTCGCGCACTGAAAGCCTCGCAGGACGGTAACAATGGAGAAATGTCTGTGGATGCCGATCCTGAAGCGGATATGGAAGGTGTCAGCCTAGCGTAGTTGAAGCTCGTGCGCAGGTCGCACAGCATCACAGAAACATTTTCAATACGCTTCATCTCACTTTAACGCGGCTGCATAACGTAAAATCAATATAACAGCCCATACTCGCACTTGAACGTTTATAGCGGCTCTTAAACTGTACACACGACCAAGACATGGAAGTATTGCGCGAATTATATAGGGACGTGAGCCTGAAATACTATATCATAGGCAGGAGATACAAACATCGAGCAGTTCGATAATATTTACCTCGTAAAGACAGCATGCTCATCCATAATGCTGTACCAAAGACGAACCAGCTACTGCTGGACGCATGCGATCGAGAAACGCAGATAGGGCTGAGCCCTTAATCACATAATACAAATCACCAGTAGACGTCGTGGGTACAATTATTGGGAACCTTACTGGTTCTGCGGGGCACGCATTTAAGTAGGGTTAGGACGACTAGCGGGACGTGCAATTTTCACGGCATAAGCAGTCTTCTTCCAGCACACCTGCATTGACAAAATGGACAATCTCTCGGTCTACGAAACTCTGAAACTCCGCGGTACTCTTGAGGGCCACAGAGGTTGGGTCACCTCTCTCGCTGTGTCTGTTGACAGTCCGGACATGCTCGTGTCTGGTTCTCGTGATAAGACCGTTGTCGTTTGGCGCCTCACCCTCGAGAACGAAGATATTGGCTTCGCGCAGCGTTCTTTCCACGGTCACAACCACATCGTTGAGGATGTCGCCATCTCTCAGGACGGTGAGTACATTCTCTCCGCCTCGTGGGACAGAAGTCTCCGTCTCTGGTCGCTTCACGAGGACAGCTCCACCCGTTTCACCGGTCACACCGGAGACGTTCTGTCTTGCTCCATCTCGGCGGACAACCGTATGATTGCTTCGGCGTCTCGTGACGGTACCGTCAAGATCTGGACTGTTGTCGGTCAGGAGATTGTCTCCCTCGAGGGCCACAGCGACTGGATTGTCTCTGCTCAGTTCACTCCAGAGGCCACCCCTAAGCTCATCACGGCCAGCCACGATAAGCTCGTAAAGGTAAGTTCACTGACAGCTGTTCGCAGCGTTCTCTTCTTTGTGGAGATGATGTTACAATATTTGCTACTACTGAGAGCATCTGTGAAGCATTCTTTTCCACCAAGATCTCTGATCCACAAAAACAGAATACTAACATTACACAGGCTTGGGATGTCGTCTCCGGCGAGGTGATTGCTGACTTCATCGGTCACAAGAACTACATCAACAGTGCTGTGCTCTCTCCGGATGGCACTATTTGCGCCTCCGGTGGCAAGGAGGGCACCATTTACATTTGGAGCATTGAGAACTCTTCCTTCCAGTACACTCTCCCCGACACCGACGAGGTCTTCGCTCTTGCTTTCGCGCCGACCCGTTACTGGATCGCCGCTGCCACCACCGCTGGTGTCAAGATCTACGATCTCCGCACCAGAAACCTGCGCGAGGTGCTCGTTCTGGAGGACTACGAGGGCAAGGAGCCTACTCCGATCTCTCTCGTATGGTCTGCTGACGGCCAGATCCTCTTCGCTGGTTACACCGACCACGCCATTCGCGCTTGGCAGGTGATGACCACTCAGAGGAGCGTCGCTGCTTAGAATGCTGTTCTCTAATTCTATTTAATTTACCAAAATTCGAAGTGGAATTTATTTGAAGATAAGGGCTCATTCAGTCAGTTCAGCTGACTAGCCAGTGTCCATCCTTTATTCTACACATCCACCAATTTTTCGGGTTGAAAATCGTATCCCAGTAAATTGGTCAGGCACTCTCTGGGGTCCCTTGCGCCTCCCCATCTCAGAAGCTCGTTCTTAAACTTTGCGCCGCCTGCAGCCCAATCGCCAGCGAATACGTCTTTGTACACTTTCTGTGCGAGACACCGGTCTAGAAGGTAACTGTAGTACGTCGCGCCGTATGCAGTAAGGTGACCAATGCTCGCGAACTGCGAGGTGCAGCAATCGCTACTTGGAGCATCGAACACATTGAGCTCATCAACGACCTGATTCGCGCACAGCTGCGCGTCACGGGTTTTAGCGAACGGCTCTCCGTGTAAAAATTGATCGGTGTAGCTGAGCTGCAACTGATACCACATCTCGTAATTTTCGCTGAGTTTTTGTTGCTTCTCAGATACAAGTCGAAATTGTTCAACGTCCATGTTCGGATTGAGCTCTTTCAGAACCCTGGGAGAAGTAGTGAATTTCTCCATCAGAATTGAAGGTAGTTCAACAAAGTCTGTAGCGCACCTTGTGCCCGAGACGTTGTGGAGTGCTGTCCTACCGATCATGGAATGCAGAGCATGCCCCATTTCATGGAATATGGTCTGCACCTCATCAAAAGAGATATGTACCGTTCGGGAACTCGTCTCAGTGAAGTCGCATACCAGCACGATGATCGGCAGCTGCCTTGACCCATCGCTGCGCATGCGTGAGCATTGAATAGTATAATGCGCGGGATGCGGCTGCTTGCCCTGGCGACTCATCAAATCAAGATAAATAGTCCCCACCACTTCACCAGCCTCTTTGACGTTAATTTTCCGCACGTCGGGCGCCCATACTTCTTCAACAGCTGCATCAGCAGGCTCTAAGCACAAGCCATATAGCTCCTCGGCTAACTTGGCAATAGTGTCGAACACGCTGACAAGGTCGAATGAAAATTTGTTATGTCCGGCGGGCACTTTGTGCGATTTCCGGTACTTGTCCAAATGGTACGCGTAGTCCCACGGCGAAACTAGGGCGTTCAGCTTGCGTAGCTCTTGCTTGACTTTTGGCCTCAGATGTCTCGCCAGAGCTGACAAGAACTTATTAACAGTTTCGGGATTCTGCATTAGCTTGTCGCTAAGTTCGTATTCTGCGAAGTTGGCATAGCCCGCAAGCTGAGCCAATTCCAACCGGTCATCCAGAATCTGTGTAAGTAAGCGCACCTGGCGCTGGGGAACAGATTTCAGCGTTTTCCACGCCTTTTTGCGAACATAAGACAGGTTCGAATTCGCCATCACTAGCTGCAGCAAGCTCTGCTGTGAGGATTTGATGCGAAACCTTTGAGCAGCTAATGGTGCCAAAGTGGCGATTCCCGAGAGCTCCGATGGGCTCAGTTCTAGAGTGTGGCTCCCGTTGAGATCGTCGTTGCCGATATTCATGAGGAATTGCTGACTCGAGATGCTCACTTGGGTAGATAAGTTCACAAAGTTCTCTCGCGTCTTTGCCGAGTTTAATTGAATACCACTCTTCATGAAGTCGTGTCGCAGAATTTCCGCCACTCTCAGCTCTTCGCTGTTGAGCAGTCCGCTCTTAATTGCGGTGTTTACGACGTCATATAGATGCTTGTCAGTGTTGAGTTCGCTCATGAATCCGAATAGAGTCTCGTGGGCTTGCTGCGCGGCGTCTGCCATGTCTCGAACGGGGTGCGCGATGCGCAGGAATGCTGCTAAGTCAACGGCTCGACAAAGAGTGTCGCTGAGTGTATCAAGCCTGACCACAGCGCTTCTAGGATCTAACGGCGTCTTCAGGCTTTGGTATAGACCCCGGGCCTCCGACAAAGACATTCTTGCGAATCGTTGAAGATCATTCGGCTGTCTCAAGCCCGCGATCCCGAACAGACCCGCCACACTCCTCGCTGCGGGTCGTGACTGTATTCTGAACAAGTCTTTGAACAGGCTCATGATTAGTCGTCCACAAACAGGCTCCGCGCAATTGTGCCGGGAATAAGGCTCGGTGTACGCGAACGACCAAAAAGCGAAAAGGAAGAGAGACTGGAGTTCACAGCGAGTTATGAACACGCATACATAGAACGAAAGCTGACTAGCCAACGTGCAGCTTAAGCTGCTTCCTGATACGTATATCTATGGGCTCCTTCGCAGAGAATCTTTTACTATATAAGGATTTTAGGTCAAGACATAGAACTGACATGACATACCCAGAGTCAAGGACTTAAAATGCTGAAATGCTAGCGAAGCGTTCGAACAAAGCGTGCTTGACCAGTTTTTACTGCTTGAGGCTGGCGACGTACTTCTTGTGCAAATCGACGCCGTCAACAAAGCCGAAGATCGACTCACCGATGAGGCCTGTGACCACGTAAGGATCAATGTTCGACGCAGGACGTCTGTCCTCGAAGTAGCCCTTCTTCTCAAGCGCGACCGAGCGCGGGATACGCACGGACGCACCACGGTTAGCGACACCGTAGCTGAACTTCTCCATGGATGCCGTCTCGTGTCTGCCGGTAAGGCGCTCATGATTGTCCTCACCATAAGCCTGGATGTGCTCACAGTGACGCTTGCCGAGCTTCTCGAGAGCCTCCTCAATGACCTTGAGGCCACCATCGTTGCGCATCGCCTCGGTGCTGACATTCGTGTGACAACCAGCGCCGTTCCAGTCGCCTTTAAGAGGTTTCGGGTGGAATGTAACCTTCACGCCGAAATCTTCAGATACGCGCTGCAGCAGATACCTCGCGATAGTGAGTTCGTCACCCATAGAGATGCCCTCGCACGGACCGACCTGGAACTCCCACTGCGACGGCATGACCTCGGCGTTGACACCAGAGATGTGAACACCAGCGTACAGACACGCAAAATAGTGCGCGTCGACAATGTCACGGCAGTTGACCTTGCCAGTGCCGACACCGCAATAATAAGGGCCCTGCGGCGCAGGGAACCCACCCTTCGGCCAGCCATAGATATGGTCAAACTGGTCAAGTAGTGTGTACTCTTGCTCGATGCCAAACCAAGTCTTCTCAGCCTTATACTTCTCGAAGATAATGCTGCAGTCGTGACGGAAGTTGAACTTGTTAGGGGTGCCATCGTTGTTCAGACATTCAGCAAGGACGATCACGTTCTTGCCCTTGCGGAACGGATCCTTGAAAATCGCCACAGGATTCAGCAGTACGTCGGAATCGTGACCGGGAGCCTGTCCAGTGGACGAACCGTCGAAATTCCAAACGGGCAGCATATCAAGCGTGACCTCATCGATCTCGCCGTCGTAGCCAAGAGTTTTACCCTTGGACCGCAGCCCGTTTGAGCCATCGATCCACACATACTCGGCGATAACGGCCTTGTTGGGCAGAGCCAGATACTTTTGCAAGGTAGCAGTATTAGAAGCGGGGACCAGCGACTCCATTTTCGGAATTATAGACCTCGGAGGCGATATCTGGATTATTGAAAACCTGGAGTCGGAAAACGACAAACGTTCACTAGCCCTCACGTGTGTAGCTGCAGTGTATATATATGATCCGCGCGATCTTCTCAGTTTAGGGTAGGGTACAAGATACATCCGCTCGCACTGATCTGCATTATACGCCAAGGAGTGTATACGCGCGTATTCAGGGTAAGGCAACGATAACGTTGTACCCCGAAGAGATAAGTTTCTGAAGGCGCAGTAAAAAGAACGAATCGCACTGGAATTAAGCCAAGTCATTATTTATCTCATTCAGAAGGTCACTGGTGCCCTTGTTTGCTACCAGGGACATTTGTCCAAGTGTGTGTTACCTAAGAGTCATCAGCGCAATCGAGGACGCATTTATCTCCAGCCAATCACAGATCGTCTTATGGCCATGCCACTATGTATGCACGTAGGTGTTACAGCCTCGGATCGGGATTTGTTTAAAATAGGCAGATGCCGCTCACTGGCATAAAACTAAATAGCCGCAATCATGATTGGATGATAACGTATATATAGCACAGAAGCAGTGTGGCGACAAGGCCAGATATTGTTTTTGAGTGAAAGAGCAATGGAACGAGACTAAGCCGTTTATAATAGACACAGCATGAAGCGTCGGTATTGCCACCGCATCACCGAATTACCAATTAATTTATAAGAAGCAAGTCAGGTCAGGTCATCCTAAATGCGCACGAACCGTCCTTAGTGCCTTGACCCCTGGGTGACCTCTCACGCTAGCTCTCTGGCGTTGTCTCGATCGTACGGGGCACTCGCATAAAGGCCCATAGAGCCGGTGGTGGGCCTCTATCTTATCGTGCATCATGTATGCATGCGTCATTGACTTTTGTGGCTCTGTACAGGTCACGCGAGCCTTTAGGCCTGATAACGAGCTGATAGGTGCCACTGCTAGGCTCAAATGAACCCCACTGCTATAGAACGTGCATGTCGAGAAATAGCTATGAGTCGGATATAGATGATGTTTGTTTGTAGGTGGTACCACTGCAAGTTGAGACGTCGCGTCCTATTAATAGAACATCTGCGAGTGACACATTAGTTGCATCAGCCCCAACTTGCGTACTAATATATTACAAAAGAAGCGATGGGCGGAGGTATTGCAAACGCGTTCGCCCAACCTAATAGTTCAGGCCAGGGGACACGCTCAGGTTATATCTCTTGGCCGGTACCTGCTTGACTCGTGAGTCGATTTTGAGCCACATCCACCTCGGCGTTGACTCCCGACGTGCGACCATAGGAGCGATTACTAACTTAATTTTTCTTTACTGCTGGCAAGAAAGCTTATTTGGTGAAACTTAGTTCTTACAGCCGGCGTTTAAAAGCACAATTATAGTGCTTTGGTTTCTGGTATACTTAGCGCTGTTATCTGTTTGTCTGTCTACTCCACAGGTAGAGTGCGTAACATAGACAATTAAATCATCGTTAAGCCAGAGTTACTTGCGGCCTTGGTCGACTGTTGTACCTATTACACCACACCATGACTGACGGATTAGATGCTTTATCTGCTGCCTTCGCAGAGTTCATGACTCCGGATGACAGTGGTACACCCTTGTTAATGGTCAAAGACCTTGGCCCGGCACTCGATAGTGCTGGCATACCTTCAGAACTTGCCTCTAGGATACAGCAGCGAATGAACGTCGCAAACGATGCCATAACGTTTGAGGATTTCATTAATGTGGCCATTGAGATAACCGATGGTGGAGACGAAATGCACGATCCGGAAGCTCCAAGCCACGTATTTGACCTGCTGAGTGATTCAGGAGAAGAAATAACGAGATCATCGCTGGCCGAAGCAGCCCGGAAAGTTAAACTGGAATTAACGGATTCAGACATTGATAAAATGCTTCAAATCGCTTCGAGTAAAGACGAGTTTCTACGTTTGTGGAGCAACCTTACCTCCGAAGCGGTTTAATTGTCGAACAATCTCGAACGCAATCCGTCTTGAACGAGGTCTGCGGTAGCACCAAGAACTGCCCTTTTGTGACGGTAAGCAGTCGAAAAATACCCTTTAGAGATAGCTGAAGCTGTCACCGCTTCTTTTCAAAGAAGGTCTCCGGACAGAGCAGATGTTTTATCATGGGGCGGTTGTTATTGAGATCATAAAGTTATCTGCAAAATTATGTAGTCTCACTCCTGCGCCCTCTGCTCGAGTTAAATAATATGCTTGGAGCGGAAGTACGAGCGAAGGTAGTGGATTTGCCAAGCTCCCAGCCCGAAGAAGGAGAGAAGAATAGCGACGAAGAAGTACTTCACACGGCGATTCGTGCTCTCGTTGGTGTCACGGAGGCGCTCCTCACGCGCTTGCATGTACTGCAGGTTGTGGTAGAGCTCGTCAACACGGTCGCTCAACTGCCTGAGCAAGAGCTCAGTAGGTTTCAACTTCTCAGCTGCCTGCAACGCACTCCAGTCCCTAGCACTAGAGCCGATGAGTACTTCGAGCTCTATATCCCTCATTTTCCGGCCGGAGCTGCCCTTGGCTGTCTCAAGCGTGTTGGTAAAGCAGATGTCGAAGCTAGAGCCGGGTGACGGAGAGAAAGTCTGGTAGACATGGCTCACGATGTTGTCACGGTAGAAGTATCGGTTCTCAAATTCGTCAGTGATTGTTAGCGACAATTTCTGGCCGTCGTTCGCGTTACCGTTAGTCTTTACGTTCACAACAACCAGAGGCTCAGAACCTACGAAATCCCGGATACAGCGTGTATTTCCATTTGCCAGGGCATCCAACTCGAAGCGTAGCGCAAAAGAGAGCGATAAAAGCGATAGCAGGAGAGCTAGCATTTGCCGACTCGTTCCAGTTTTGGCAAAACACGACAAGCGTAGCTTCGCGTGTCGTTATGGGCTTACACATGATACTGTTATCTGCACGTGATCACCCCTTAATTAATGCATCCCCCGCCGTAGGACTACGGCCGAGGTGGCCCGTTTCTAAGCCGAGGCATAAGGCAGAGCGGACATAGTTTTCACATCATTGCAAAGTCGTCGCACGGATTGGCTATTTGCGGCCTATATCGATGTCGGGGCTTGGCTGAAATGTGCCCACTTAGTCAAAATTTTAATTCGACAGCTTACTGGAATGACCTTTTAAACAGGAATGACGGCAGAGCATTCAATTTTATAGAGTAGGAAGACTAGCGAAAGCTACACAAATGGCCCGTACGCATCTCGAGTTCCTCGTAAGGAAAACATTTTTTTGGTACCACGTAATTCACAATTCAGAGAGCTCTACTTCGACAAGTTCAAGAAGAGAACCATGCGTTCTTCATCCTCCTCGGCGTCGGCTAGGGGTGGCGGCCCATATTGACGCATATAACCGCCGTAGGTGGCCTTGATAGCAATAACGGTAACCTGGTTAAGTCCTGGCGCGAGTGTTATCTCGAAATGTTCGACACCGCGTTCAAGCTCGCCCTGAAGGGGCATAGGCATGAGCTTGGCACCATTAAACAGCACAGCAAGCTGCAGAGGATGTACCTCGATGTTGACGTAAACAGAAAGGCGGAGGGTGGACTGGTAGTACGGCAGAGTCGTAGCGAACGTCGTGAAAGCCTTCGTGGGAGAGGGGAGAAGACGGATTTGCAACATATCATTTTCTGCCCGTTTGACGTCCTCAATCGGCAAGTTCATGGCCAGCTGTGGCGGCACGGGGGTTGAGTGGCAGGTAACCAAACGAATGAGCGCATGTTCCACGCCTTCGTTCGGCAACCTATACACGATCTCGTCATACACCACGGCAGGCTGGGCAAACTGTGGTCCTGTCTGGTCCCCGTGCTCTGTGCCGTCAGCATCTCCGGCCTCTCCTTCTCCGTCTTCCTGCCTGTCTTCATCGTCCATATCGTCGCTGTCAGCTTCGAAATCCTCGTCATCATCGTCCTCATACTTCGGAGCCTCAAAATGCTCGTCATCGCCGGCACTGCCATCGCTTTCGCTTTCGCTACCGCTCTCCTCGCTGCTGCTACCTGGTCTCACGCTCGAGCGTGCACTATTGGCATTAGATCCACGTCCATCGGCGGCCGCTTGTAAGTGTCTGGGGAGCGTCGAGTATTTTTTGATCTTGGAATCGAGCTGCTTGCGCAACAAAGCTGCATCGTTAGCAATTTGGGACCCTTCCTGGTTGTACTGTAAGGCGTTGGCGAAAATCAAATCAACCTTGGACCTAAACTCTTCCCACGTGGCAGCCGGGCCGGAATCTTTGAGCCATTTGTGCACCTTGGTGAAGGAAGTCGGCTCCTTCACAACGTCGCGGTAGTTCGGGTACTCGCGAGCGCTTGGCTCTTTCATGAACGCGTCACTGAACCGCCGTCCTTTGTACTTATAATTTTCGAGTTCGTTCAACACTTGCGTCTGCAGTCGCATTCGCGAGACTTTCGAGAGCGGTCGTCCCAAGTACAGTAGCACGAAGTCGAGTATGTCTAAGGCATCGTCGTAAACGGGGCTATCGTCGCCGTTGTAGAGCCGTGCGTTTTCAGCCATCAACTCGAAGTCCGCAATCACGCTGTCGTCATTTTCGTACGCGTCGACGCGGACACGCTTAGAGATCTCCGCCAGCGAAATAGGAACGTCTACAACATCGCGATAGTCAGTGTACACTTGCGCGTCGGGGATCTCGGCGAAGAGCTCCACTACAGGACGACCATCCACCCGAATCTGAAAAACCTCTTTCAGAAGCTGCGCGTACTTGGCAGTCGGCGGCGCAACGCCGCTCCGCGCCGTTCCGCGTCGCTTCGCCGGCATCTACCTGAAAGTTACGTAATCAACAACGGCTGTATTTGGCCCACTAGCGTGGCTATGCGCTCGTTGTGGGTCAACGGGACAAGCCAATGTTTCGAAAACTGCCAGCGATCTTCTGAATACACTGAGCGCACACCCAAGGCTAGTACAAAGCGATAATCAGCCTCTGCATCGACACCCGAGAGTTCAGAGCATTTTTGGGCGAGCTGCACCAAGGAAAAAGGCACTTGGCGTACCGCTAGATTCAACAAAAGAGTCGTTGCAGCTACAGCCAATGGCTTTGTTCTAGGCAGGTCGCAGGCAGCAAACATTTTGACTGCCTGTTGCAACATCGTGCTGCTCGCGCTATTAAAATCTGCCCGCTGCGTCATGTTAACCACCGCGCGAACAGCGAGCAGGGTATGTTTCGGGATGCTTCCGTCAATGGCTGCTAGAACTTTCGACCATACAATAGTGTATGGCACAGATGATGCAGAGGCCACAGCGATTCTGATGAGATCGTACACGGGTAGCAAATCGCCGAGGTTGTCGTTCCAGTCGTCGGCCGTAGTCAGTGCTTTGGCGAGAAGCGCATCCGAGGATGAGGGCAATGCACGAATCAGAGGTTCGAACTCGTTTGGTACCGCGCGCCGAGTACAAATCTTAGCCAAAGCGGCGATTATCGAGTCACCCTGATACGCTTTCAACGCATGAAGCGTCGTGTACTTGAACTCAATCGGTACGTTCTGCTGAGTTGCTGCAGGCGTCGCGGAGGCAGCAGCCGGGGGCGTTGAAGAAGTCTCAGTGCCATTCGATTCTGGCGGAGAAACGGCTGTCGTCGTGCCTCCCAGTTGCGTACTTTGAGAGTTCCGGATCAAAAATTGAACAATCTGGTCAGAGTAGGACGCGGGTAGGTTGTTTTCGGCAATGAATCTTTCGGCGACAGCGTACTCGTTTTCTCCGTTGTTAAAGGGCAGTCGCAGAGGCGGCTGGCCCTCCGCGATGTCAACGTCAAAGACATAGTCGTACGCCTTACCGCCGTGCATCTGCTTTTGGGAGCCAGATTCTTGGTTCTGGCCGACAACTTCACCAAGGCGGCTCCACTGTCGTTGCGAGTACTGATGCGCCGCGAGCTTCCCGCTGTCCTCACGCACAATGACAACTTGGCCCTCTTGTTTGCCCGGATGCAACAGAACATCTTTTGAAACAACGTTACGCTCATCAATCTCATTCTCTTGAATGGCACTCTTTTTCACCTGATCATCGAAGCGTAGCTGCTCGAGCACTGGTGCGCGGCGGTCAGAGCTCAAGGTAAAGACGTGTGCAGTATTATCAGAGCTTCCCACGGCGATATCCCCATATTCGCTCGCACTAAGGCACCACTGTGAGATAGAAGGGAGGAGTATCGTTTGCTTGGCAGTGAGCGTGTTGGAGGTGTACTCCCAAACGCGGACTGTGCGGTCTTCGCCGGCAGTAGCAAGCAATGTGTCGCTGATCTTGACAACAGAGTATATGAAGGAGTCATGCGCGTGAACTTGACACACAGAGCGTCCGTTCATAGTCCACAAACGCAGTGTCGCATCGTTGCTGACGCTCGCGAACAACTCGGGTGTTAGCAGAGCGAGCCCACGCACAGCGTCACTGTGTCCAGCGAATTTCTGAGCCTGCTTGGTCTCTAAGTTGTGGAGATAAATGAGCTTGTCGGCACCAGCCGTCAGGAGACGGTTGGAATCTACAAACTGCACGGCCCAAACATTTTGGGTATGGACAGAGAGCACGTGAAGCGTCTCCGTTCCGCGCCACACACGCACGTCGTGGTCCCACGACCCGGAGGCGACAAGGCCACCATGGGTGGCAATGCATGTTACATTGGCACTGTGACCAAGCAGGTAAATCTGGTCACCGTCAGGCATCTCCGAACCCACTATTACGCCATCATGGGCCCCGATGTATGCCATCGTGGCTAGTTCGTTCGCAGCACTGGAATTGAGAAACACGTCGCTATCCACCAGCGTTGTTGTCTCCAGTGTCGCTAAGTCCGTTAGCTTCGCCGTTCCATCGCGGGAAGTCGTTAGCAATCGCTGAGGGCCTACAAATGCAACGCTACGCACATCATCGCGGTGCACCTTGACTGTCTGGCTCAGGACGAAAGCGTGCTCCATACGGCGTGAATAGGTTGAGGTGTCGTTGTTGTAAGCGTGGGTCGCGCACCTGGGAAAGGGTTGTCAGCTCGAATCGTTTAGACCATTACCGCACGCGTATAAAGAGAGCTAACTCGTTTCTCGTACTTCGCTGTTTTCTGAAAAGTGTCCACATAGCCTTGAGGCGACCGCGGATTGAACCCGGGAATCCTCAATGATATCGTTGCTACGCACACGGTTTACCAACGTCGCAGTGTCGAGATGTGTGTACTGTCAGGGGAACCACCTCGTAGAAGACACCAGCATTTAACTGGGCTTATTGAGGCATAAGTTTCCCACCTACTTATGAGTGTGTGAGCACGCTCGCGCCACAGCTGGAAGAATTGCTGACTTTTGCTCTGTCTTTGCGTTTTGAATTGGATTCTCAGTTTCCGAGACTGACGGCTGTACCGGCAATTGGAGGCCAGCTATCTGTGTTGTAAAAATTCCAGTATATGTAGTCACATTCGAAGCAAGCCACGATCGTATATGCCCTATGTTGGAGAATCGCTCATAGTGCATGGCGCGGCATAGGTCAGATAAACATGCGTGAGACCATAAATCAACTTTGACGCAATACATGCTACCACTTTGAAGCAAATCACGACGCAGGGCCTGAAACATGCACCGGACGCCTAAAAATAGCACTTATAGCCTTCGAACAGCATGTAAGCGAGGCGGCCAAAAACGCATTTGGCGCCCTCGGCAGTCTGTCAGATTCCGAAGACAGCCCCAAAATTATAATATACGGCAGTCAATTCCTGGGTCACAAGTGAAGAGTTCTTCTGAGCAAAGCAGAGAGCAAACCACATGCGTTGAGCAGCTAAGAATTGCCATGCCATAATGCATCACGCGGATTGCACTAATCATTTAAAAATAGCTGCAAGTTACGACCCTTGACTGCAGACTTTCGTGGGCAACGCATGCGCGTGCCTGGACTATTAATAGATTCTGCAGCCCGAGCGCGATTCCGTTGGCGCAGAGTCAAGGAAACGGCCCAGATACTATTTCGGACACCTCGGAAGTTTTATAGAGTTCTATGGTTTAGCTATTTGCGCACCCTTGTTGTGTGACTAGTCTTAGGACTACTTACGCAAAGTACCGTTTTGCATGCAGTTCGTAGCAGGCGCCCAGATTACCCGTGCCCTACAACAATCACAAACGAATGCGAGATAATTACTAAGAGAGTATATAAGCTACTAGCCTCCCGCCACGCTGGCACTGCCAGTGTAAGCGGCACTTCAAATCTGCGGCCGCTTTCAGAGTCTAAGTAGATACAGAGGTTTGTATCGCGCCATCAGGCAAGCGTAGAATCACCATCGAACAGCCGCCTCGACGAATATCGTCACTGCTTGCGCCCCTGCCGAGATTTCCCTCTGAGCCCAGCTCGAAGCCTACATATTGACCCCCCCTTAGTCTCTGAGCCGCCACTCTCGTCGCCTCTTGCGTGTCTATCGTGGCAAAATTTTACCATTCTGAGTCATCAGAACAACATACCGTTAGAGCCTATGTTGTCACCCAAGACTGCGAGTCAACCCGTGCCCACTGCGAGCTCGTCAAAATTGGCCATTAGCAGTATAAAGTCTCCTACGCTGCAGGTGCACGCTGATGATGACTTTGGGCCTGAGGCTAGCAGTGAGGAAGAAGATCGCACACACAGCAGCGTTCTGAGTAGGCATATGCGCAAACGTCGTCGCACCAACTCTGCGCTCATGTCCGCAGTTCCCTCATCTCCGTTTTCTCCGTCCTCGTTCTCGGTTTCACCACCGGGCTTCGATTTTAGCCTTGATGAAATGGATGACAAGGATAATCTCTTCGTAAGGCGCCGTAAGGGCTCCGTGATTCCCCAGTCCGACGTACTGGCACGACAGAGGTGCTACGAATACCTGCATACGGCAATTGACGCCGTATGGGCTGAGTACTGTAATTCCACATCCTACGCTGAAAACCAGAAGTACATGCCTCATTCGCCAACAAGCGACTCCGACGAGTTCATCGTCGACGATAACGAATGGGCACCACTGAAACCAAACAAACGCTCTGACAGTATCAGTCTGCAACCGCAGAGTCAGTCCCTAATGAAACAAAAGAAACGACTAACGAATGCCAAAGATCTGCTAGCGCATTTTGTGTCTGTCCCCGAAGTGCACGCCTCTCATCAGTTCTGGAAAACGTGGGACTTGTTAAAGAACCAGATTGTAGAGCTTGTTGAAGGCGAGATAGAAGATGACGAGTACGAAGATGTAATCCGTGATCTTGAGGCTGGCAGGTGCTAAGGCTTGACTACGAGGGCATGTAGCATGACCGCAACGTTACGCGGCTAAAAAAAATCAACATCCAATCCCGCTCGTTCGCGAGGATCACATAGCTAATGTATTCATGATAAACCATCAACCCTTCCTTGTTCGCCCTCTGGTGACGATGTGAAGCCCTGCGCACGATTTTTGCAGGCGCTTCTCACCAGGACTTCCAATATGTCCGCGAATTGTCCACATCCCTATTAAGTCATGCACGCCCCAGGAGTTTAGTGCCATCATAACCAACAATCTGTCTTCGTTGATTCTCGTAGACGGCATTGAATCGTCTTAGGCCACCAACGTCTAGCAGCGCCAGGAGACATACATGCCACCTCCTAATCGTTGCTGCCAACGTTATTTGGCATGACTGACTACCCGCTAGTCTACTGAGATTGAAGCGAACGAAGCTGGCAGTGTACACCGGCAGTGTGTGCTCTTACGACGGAACGTAGCGGCCCTCTTCCAATTCGGACATCTTCTCTTGGATCTTATAGTTGTCACTTGTTTCCTCCATCGTAGAAATTATCATATGCTTGTTCTTGTCCCAATAGTTCCAGAAGGTGTTTGCGCGATCCACTCTTTGCGAACCAGAGGCAACACCCACCATTGATCTGATGTTTTCAAAAACTCCTCGCAAATTACGGATATTCTGCTCCTCTGGATACCGCTTCGCGGCCTTATCAAGTTCCAAGATAGCTTTCTTGAGATACGCATAGCAGCGCCGTTGAGCCTCGGCGTCTTTCTTGGGCATGAATCCCGCGGAATACGTAACATAGTCTACCAAAGGCATGATGCAAAGGCCTACACTATTCGGTCACAAAACACTATACTGTGCTGGGTGGTGGTTCGTTATATATCAAGTTCTTTTGATTATTCATTGCGCCTCAATGCAGCACACATACATTGTGCGTATGTAATCACTAAGTCGGTGAGGCTCATGCGAGCGACAAGACCCTAATCTAATACCTCAGAGAGGGAGTCTGGCGGTGGGTGCGAAAACTGCACAAGAGGTACAGCGACGCAGAATATACATGCTTTAACTTTGACTATGGTAGTGAGAAAAAACATTTACCACCTCACCGGCACGAGTTTACTGGGCTGATTGCACCAACTGCACTCTGGGCCACGAAACATGGCATTAGCTGCTAAAGTCCCAATTGCGTCAGATCAGGTACCACTAAGAGCTTAGAATTGACCGAACCCAGAACCCGTGCTACTCGCTCTTGCGCGTTCACAAGTAATACATCTTCAACGCTGGAACTAGCGGTACCCGGCAGCAATTCATGAACAACGTCCCCGATGAGGAGCGTCTGTTTCCCCGAGCGATGCTTCCGTAGAGTACCCAGTCTCCCACAGCTCCCGAGGGCAAGGATATCCGTTTCCTCGTTCGCATTAGTAATATTACTCTTTTCGGAAGTGGGAGCTATGGAATCTGCCATCGTAGTCTCCGTCAGTGGCAGCTCGTCCGGCTGCTCGTCTTTGACTTTGGACGCAGGAGGATCGATATAGTCAGGATTTGGTCCCGAAACAAGTCCCAACGGAGGAAGTTGGACTAAATAAAGCTTATCCGATTCTAGCTCAACGACATCCGATCCAGCGGTGCTCTCTCTCTCTAATAAAACCTCGGCCTCGGTTTCGCCGTGCGCAGGCTCATGGTCCCGATCAGCCTCAATGGGATCCACGGCCACGGTAAGCGGAAAGAATGCTTCAGTATTCTCGGGTGCAGTCATGTCTATCCGCCCATCGTCGCCGACGATGTACTGGGCATGTAGCTTCTCGAGCTCTTGCTCGCTTTTCACTCCAATTGGTGCCGCCCCGCTTTCAGACCTACCAGCTGTCTCTCGTGTCCCATGTAGTCGTTGCATACGCTGTGGTGCTACAATCGCCGGTGCCGCCAGCGGACCAGCCGCCTCGCCGCGCGTCCCCATCTGTTTGGGACGCCTACGTTCGGTTTTCTGCGGCTGTCGCACAGGTGTATCGTTCTCATGCTTTATGGCGGGGGCAGACGACTCACGGTCTTTCTCTGAGCGTCTGCCGACGGCCTTGGGCACAAAACGGCCGCCGCGTCCGCGCGACGACAGCGACTGCAACCTTTTTGGCTGATCGGACATCGGATGATGTAATTTTTCTTCGAACGAATCAAATAGAGCGCACTGCTCAGCAGAAGAGGGGATAATCTCGAAATGCTGTGAGAGTAATAGCGTTTCGTGGGTTTTATAAATACGATTGTGAGACGGTGCATGTCGCCGAAGCAACAGATGCCTCAGTAGAGTGACCGTGCACGACACGTTAGTCATCACGTGTTGGTTATGCAAACCTTACGTCCTAAAGGAGATACGTGCGAACATGAGTGCTCGATGCAGCAGCCATCACAGCTCAGGACAGCCAACGGCTTTCCTCTGGAGACTGGGACAAACTTGCTCAGTCTAACGATTGTCATGATTAGACTTCAACAGTTGGCTTCTGGTCTCCATTGAACACACGTGCGTGTTCACACGGGAGTAAGTAGTAATGAGGAAGTGGACAACGATAATCGCGCTCGTGCCATCAATCTCCCTGCATATCATTTGAGTGCATAATATGGGCTCGCTAAGAATGATAATAAGGTGAGCCTATAGTCCAGAAAAAAATGGTCATAACCGCGGCATTCGCTGGTCGCGACCGAAGTTGTGCATATAGGGCAAGTGAGGCTTTCCTGATTCTCTCTCATTTCCTAAACATAGAAACCGCAACCGCTATGCATGGCGCAAGCGCAAGCAGGAAGTATACATGCGCTTTCAACTTATTAATCAAGTTGAGCTACAATTAGTAAGACAGACTCTTAAGTGTAGCCACAAAACTGATAGTTCTAGCCAGCTTGAAGACGTTTTAAAATGCACAAGCGCGCTAGGCGAGTGCCGCAGGATAGTGGCACACATGACTGGGACTTCACGCAATGCTTTGGTGACCGGTCGGACCTGGACAGCATCACCGAAGGCGACGTGATCAGCTCGGTTGAATTCGACTCTAGCGGCGACTACCTGGCAACCGGCGACCGTGGTGGGCGTATCGTGCTGTTCAAACGGGAGGAGGGAAAGCTTCCCACACCCGAGTACCGCTTCTATACCGAGTTTCAGTCCCATGACCGCGAGTTTGACTATTTAAAATCGCTCGAAATCGAAGAGCGAATCAACCAAATCAGATGGTGTGCGCCGACGAACAATGCCCACTATCTGCTGTCCGCTAATGATAAGACAATTAAGCTATGGAAGACGTTTGAAAAAAGCATCAAGGTAGTCGCTGAGAACAACGGCACAGACAGACTTGGTCCGCGCAGCTTCGGAGCTGTACCGCTCTCGAAACTTCGCCTTCCTTCGATGACGTTACACGACACCATAGTCGCCACCACGCCGCGCCGCACGTTTGCCAACGCGCATGCCTATCATATTAACTCGCTCAGCGTGAACTCTGATGGCGAGACTTTTTTATCGAGCGATGACCTGCGCATCAATCTCTGGAACTTAGACGAGCCCGAAAAGAGTTTCAATATCGTAGACATCCGCCCGGTGTCTATGGAAGAACTCACCGAGGTCATTACCGCTGTGGAATGCCATCCTGTGCTGTGTAATGAGTTTATTTACAGTACCTGCAAAGGCAACGTGCGGCTGGCGGACATGCGTGAACGAGCTCTCTGCGACACGTACGCGAAGAATTTCGCCGACCCGGCCGAAACTGGGGGCGAGTCCTTCTTCACGGAGATCACCTCCAGCATAAGCGACATCAAGTACACGCCAAATGGAAAGTATATCGTTGCGCGTGATTTCATGACAGTCAAGATTTGGGATGTTGCCATGGAGCGTGAGCCGGTGGAAGTGATTCCTGTGCACGACAATATCAAGCAATGGCTGTGTACGTCTTACGAGACCGATTCCATTTTCGACAAATTTGGCCTGGAGGTGTCTGGAGACTCGCGCAGCATTATGACCGGCTCATACAGCAGCAATTTCTTCATATACCCAAACGCGATCGGGAGGTCGCGCCCACCTCCGGATGATGATGCTATGGAGATTGACAGCGAGCTGGAGCTGGAAGACGACCTAGATGGGTTCCGGCCGCAGCGGGAGCGCAGGTCGCGCCGCGCACCGGATCTGGACGTCGTCACTCTAACAGCTGACAAGAACGTGTTCCGTAAATCTGACGAGAAGATGCGCCTCAGCCGCCGCAACAAGAAAGTCGATTTCCGCAAGAATATCCTGCACATGAGCTGGCACCCGTTCGAGAATACGGTTGCTATAGCCGCGACCAACAATCTGTTCATGTTTAATGCGCCCTGAATTTGTGCTGGTATCGCGCGGTGGTTCCGTGGCTACCGTTGCGGTGAAAATGATCCTTGTGATGCCCAACGTCAAACGGCGTCAGCAGCCGATCGTTGCGCGCTGGTTGGCTCAAGTAAGGTGGATAGCACCTCTGTGCCCCATCCCATGATCTCTGTTCGCGCCACAGAGATAGACAACTCTAGTCGCCTCCAGCTCGGCGAAGTACTTGGAAAGAGAGTCTATCGGTAGTTGTATGTACGCGGGCGCGTGATTGAACTAACACATGTGCTCGTGATTGGACCAGCGCTTGCGCTCTGACGATGTGCGGCGTGGAGCCTAAGAGCTCGCTCGGGGTAACTTTGTGACGACTCATGTGCGCCTTTGTTGGAATAAAAATTATGTATCTCACCATCTAAAGCTTTCAGCCTCGTTGGCTCGAGCGTTGGTCAATATCGCAGACCATCAACAAGCCGCATTAGCCCTGAGCAGCAAACACAGATTCAAGTGACGCTCTAGTGTGTAGAGTACAGGGGATACACTGTAATCCATAGAGCAAAAGAGCAAGGAAGGAAGCTACGCTAAGAGTTGTCTGCGACTAGCTTCTGTTGCAGCCGTAGGGCAGTGTATTCGGGCTATTGAAGACGGAAAAATCAATGCAGGATAATGTATCTAATAAACTCTATTCTAATCCTTCTTCTTAATGTGATTGGTGGGTCCCCAGAACAACGTCTTGTCGCTTCCCCAGAAGAAAGGTTTTGAGCGAACATTCTGATACTCCATCTCAACGGGCCACTGGTCGTCGGGAAGCTTGACGAGCTCCTCCATGTGCTGGACGTGGTGAGCCTCCTTCGGGAAAACGAAGTATGCGCAGACAGCGAGAATCGGGAGCGACGCAATAGAGATGTTGCGCCAGAGGCGAGTGGTCCCACGCGCATGCTCAACAACGTGGTCTTGATAGGCGCGGAACGCGGCGCCTTTCGCCTCGTCCGGCGCGAACGTGATGCGATGGTTCAGTCTCACAAACTGGCGGCTCAGTGCACTGCGACGAAACATGATGAGTAATGTAATTTGCGGTGGCTTGAAGTGCTTAATTCCGGTGAATTTCGCCGTAGTATTCTGCCGACGCTCCGCATGAGAAACTATTCAGCAAAATATATGTATATGCAGAAACGCTTGAGTGGAAATTGGGCGCTAAATCGGCTATAGTAGCCCGAAGGTTCATCACCGGCCTGTATCAGTATCAGGTAACCATTCAGCCAATCACCGTGCGGCCCGTGCTGACCAAGCACTACACTTAACCCGCCGAGCGCGTGCACTTTCCCTAATGCTGCGACCGATGTTTAGCAGAACGCTTGCGCGCGCGCTGCCTCGCGCGGTGCGTGCGTACGCCAAAGCCGCGCCGACTGAGGTCGCGTCCATTCTCGAGCAGCGCATCCGTGGGCTCAACCAGGAGGCTTCTCTCGACGAAACAGGAAAAGTGCTCTCCATCGGCGACGGTGTCGCTCGAGTTTACGGTTTGAACAAGATCCAGGCCGAGGAGCTCGTGGAGTTTAACTCCGGCGTGAAAGGAATGGCGCTCAACCTTGAGGCCGGCCAGGTGGGTGTGGTGCTCTTCGGCTCAGACGCGCTGGTCGGCGAGGGCGAGACTGTCAAGAGGTCGGGATCGGTTGTGGACGTTCCTGTCGGCCCTGAGTTGCTCGGACGTGTTGTAGATGCGCTCGGAAACCCTATCGACGGCAAGGGTCCCATCAATGCTAAAGAGCGTCGGCGCGCCGAGGTGAAGGCGCCGGGCATTCTGCCTCGTCAGAGCGTCCGTGAACCGATGCAGACTGGTCTGAAGTCCGTGGATACTCTGGTGCCCATTGGTCGTGGCCAGCGCGAGCTGATCATTGGTGACCGCCAGACGGGAAAGACCGCTGTGGCCATCGACGCAATTCTTAATCAGAAACCTCTGAACCAGTCGAATGACGAATCCAAAAAGCTTTACTGCATCTACGTCGCTGTGGGACAGAAGCGTAGTACCGTCGCTCAGCTGGCTCAGACTCTTGAACAGTCTGGTGCCATGCCGTACAGCGTGATCGTTGCCGCAACCGCGTCTGAGGCTGCTCCTTTGCAGTACCTTGCGCCGTTCACTGCCTGCGCCATCGGCGAATGGTTCCGCGACAACAAGAGGCATGCACTCATCGTCTATGATGATCTCAGTAAGCAAGCCGTTGCGTACCGTCAGATGTCGCTTCTTTTGCGTCGTCCTCCTGGCCGTGAGGCGTACCCGGGTGACGTTTTCTACTTGCACTCGCGTCTGCTCGAGCGCGCCGCCAAGATGAGCAAAGAGTTTGGTGCGGGTAGTCTGACTGCGCTGCCCATTATCGAGACCCAGGGTGGTGACGTGAGTGCCTACATTCCCACCAACGTTATCTCCATCACCGATGGCCAGATCTTCCTTGAGGCTGACTTGTTCAACAAGGGTATCCGCCCGGCCATCAATGTCGGTCTTTCTGTTTCCCGTGTAGGCTCCGCGGCCCAGGTTAAGGCTGTGAAGCAGGTTGCCGGCTCACTGAAATTGTTCCTCGCTCAGTACCGTGAAGTCGCTGCCTTTGCGCAGTTCGGCTCTGACCTCGATGCGAGCACAAAGCAGACGCTGACGCGTGGCGAGCGCCTCACGCGCTTGCTCATCCAACCCCAGTACCACCCTCTGCCAGCGTCGCAGATCGCGCCGATCATTTTCGCCGGTGTCAACGGTTTCCTAGACAACGTTCCCCTCGACAAGCTGCAGCGTTTCGAGCTCGAGTTCCGCGACTACATCAAGGCCAACGAGAAGGGTATCATCGAGAGTATCGACCAACGTGGCGAGCTCACGAAGGAGGAGTTGCAGCAACTGCGTGATGCGACGCAGAAGTTCGCGTCCTCGTTCAAATGATAGATAGATATACGATGTACAATGCTCAGATGGTGTATAAGGCTGATCACTTAGTTACTCGGGCCCCTTGCTCTGTCTAGCTATAGTTTGATGCCGAAGCCGCGCCGGACAGAACATATATCATAACGGTGGTATCTAGTTGTCCGATCTCCTTTCCACGTCAAAAAATAACCTCAGATCCCCAGCAGCGATGGAAAGAGACTATTTGATAGAACTTGGCACAGAAAAAAACAAGGGTACTGCTACCGCTTGTGCGAGAAAATGTCAAAGCCATCGCTAAAAGTTTCGCAGCTGATGTTATGGCTGGTGCCGTTACGTTAGGCTACGCGCATGTTACCCGCGGCCCAAGGGCAGTCGACTCAGTGCACAGAACTATCGTTTTGTCCATGAGCAAGGCAAGTCAATAGGGAGCAGAGTTGCAATCATGGAATGTGAAATGGCGATTTGCGTAACTTCGATGCCCCCGAAGTTGGGCATGTTGTTGACACCTCACTAGTGAAAGTAAACGCGCGAGAGAACGAGAAGTTTTACTCGTGTGTCTAAAGGAAAGAAGAAAGAAGTGCGTACGTATACATGATGCGATCTATGCTATGGATTGGTTTACATTAACCGTCATTATGTTGTAAATTGGCCACTGGGCCGCTGGCGGCTTGCGCGTGTGCATTCGATGCCTTATGCGTTTAAGCTAGACTACTATGAACGCTTCAACGACTTGTGCTATATGACTCAAGAACCCGTATTTACCATTTTGTCAATAGCGGACGTAATGTAATAATCTGGTGGGGTTCGCGATCCTTGCGCGTCTTCGGTCGTCTCGATATTCGTGCCGCCAAGTGACCTGTTTACATCGTCACGCAGCATGCAAAATCGCTTACAAGAGCTCACCAGGGCAAACTAATTAAATTCCTTCCAGTATCGATTCGTTGATGCTGAAAATCGAGCTCTCCGTCATAGAAGCGGTTAATGACAGGATTGGCAACAGTGACGAACAGTGATCCGCGGCTTAAGTTCCCCTATTAAGCTGATGTATCATGGAACATCACACTGCGAGCATGAATTACTTTGAGATTCCGTTCTGTCGACACGCCGTTCAGATCTCGATTGTCTTACAGCATT
Source organism: Starmerella davenportii (assembly GCA_030579095.1). Classification (NCBI taxonomy): domain Eukaryota; kingdom Fungi; phylum Ascomycota; class Dipodascomycetes; order Dipodascales; family Trichomonascaceae; genus Starmerella; species Starmerella davenportii. The sequence goes on from JAKUAD010000003.1 coordinate 355,471, forward strand.
GAGCGCACTAGAAAGCTGATTTATGATCACTACTCCCCAGAATAGAATTGCAGGATCATCAAAACTCAGTGTATAGAAGTATGAAAGGAGTGCTAGCCGATTCCGGTGGATGTTTCTACGTTCTCCACGTTCAATCATGGTGCACTGACTGAATCATGGTGCGCTTACCCACGCCTGCTTATGAATAGCACAGAGCGCAGCCTTGGATTTGGATTAGTTGATCACGGATAGGCGCGATCACACACGCTAGGCTGTCAAGGGTCTATTGGTTTCGCTTATGTGCCTTCGACCACCACTGTTTACACGTCTATACAGATATATCCGATTAGTCATCGATATGGGCACCGTTGTCCTGATAGGGACCGGCGCCGAGTTTTTCAAAACATGCAGCGTAGTCGCGTTCCGTAGAGTGGGGGGGCTGCGCGTGTTCAAGGTCCGTAACGCATCCGCAAGGCTGCTAGCGCCTATGTGCATCGGTGAGCGCACGGTTTGCATTGTGAACCTCGATTGGTGCGAATCTGAGCAGTGGCCGCAGCAGATGAGAGAGATAATCACCGGCACAGCTCATTTTGACGCTGAGTACGTGCTGACGGCCCATAATTTTGCATCGGCTGCCCGCGGGACTGCTGCAGCGCTCCTCAGCCGCCACTTCGATACGTGCCACCAGTATCTGCGCACAATGGCCTTGCGATTAGGAGGCTACGTGATGTACAGTATAGATGCCACCCACGAATTCAATTGGTCAAGTATCGCAATGGCAATTCTTAATAAGGACCGCGCGAAACTCCCGCCGCCGTGTTTGTACGGCTCTGAAGTGGCCGTGTACGAGGACACTCGCGAGCAGATTTTAGCACTTGACCCCGCTTTTGACTTCGACCGGGCTTATGATAACATGATGAACCTGCCGACGCTCGTGCAAGAGCCCGAACTCCAGCACGACCATTTAGACCTGCGCAAAGAGCTCAAACGCATTATCGATCAGCATTCCGAAACTGGAAGCGTTTCCGGCCCCGTAGCCCCGAAGGGCGATTCAGAAGTCATCAGTGAATTTTTTTCGAAACTAATATCGAACTGAAAGCGCGTGGTTCTTACGGTGAGTGGAGGTGACTGAGTGCTCAGTACCTCATGATAACAGATGACAATCCCATGCCGCGGGCACAGGTGCTGCATGCTCAGAACGGCCATACTTTTCCGAATGTCCAACAAGAGTTTGCACGCTCTGATGGTGGTCGTCTGTTGGCGCGCTCAGACGCGCAGCTCGCATTCCCCCTTCGACTCGTATCGGACCCACTTCATGGTGCTGTACTTGCTGTCCTCAGTAACGGTCAGTGACTCCACTTTCAGACCCGTGCACGTATACATGCTCAAGGTGAAGTGCGCGCCAACGACGCCCGTGCAAACACCGTCTTTGCCCAGCAGCAAGCTAAGCGTTGCCTCGTTTTGCCCTGTTAGCCTACCAACCCGCCACTCGTAGTGGCTGTTTTCTGAGGAGTATCGGGCCTTGCCTGAGCTACACTTTGCTCGTGGGACCTCAGCACCGTTAGTCGCGCTCGCGGGAACGGTGACGATGACGTCCGTAGCAAAGCGGCGTGCGTCTAGGCTGCAGCGGACAGTGATGATACGCTCTAAAGCCGACGCTTGCACGCCGAGCTCAATAGGTGGCGCGATACCGGATGCCTGGTACCTCAACAAGTCGAAGGCACCTTCTGGAGGAGTGAAAACGATGCGGCCTCCGCTATGGAAGCGTGGCGCATCAATGCACGAATGCAATTGGCTCTGACCAAGAAGCGTTGCCCGGTTAAATGCGATCGTACAACTGGGTAGTCCGGAGAGATGCGCCTTGAATTTGACGACCCCACTCACCGTTGAGGACTCGGCCTCGCTGTGCTCGTTGAACACGCAATTCAGTGTTTCGACAACGTCAAGGTACACCTCGTTGCGTCGGTGCTTCACACCGCCCTTACGCCACGCATTTTCGGTTGGCGAAGGAGGCGTAGCGTGGTTGCTGTTGTTGGCCTGACTCCGACGCGAGCGCAGCGATGGCTTCGTGCTCAGCGTACGTTTCAACGAGCTTACCATTCCCAAGTCGCTAGGCTCGACCTCGAGCTTGCGCGCGTTCAGCTCCAGTGCGCTATCTTCTCGGTTTTGCACAAATCCGAAATCCACAAGCTCGTCCAGGATCTCGTAGATCTGCGTCACGTACGTGTAGCATGCACTCTCGTCGAAAGTGCCGAAACGAGAGCGACATATTTCACAGAGCTCGTGCAGAAACTCGAATACGGTCACTGCATCAACGTCGTACCGTGTGACCGCCACGACGAACAGCCCGTTGTATACGATGTGAAGAAACGTGGTCGAGCCGAGCATGAGCACGGGCGGCGTCGACTCTTCGGCAGAGATCACCTCGACACGGAACGCATCTGTGATTGCGCGCCGAAGCCCCGGCCGATAGATCCGCGACGCGAGAATCTCGCCGCGTTGCCCGTATATCAGAATCGCGGAGATCATCCGACGGCCGATGACTAATCGGCATATCCGTCGGTGAACGCATCCGTTGCTTTTAAACTGATTTGTATTATAGATGCCACTTGTAAAGTCGTAAATGCCAGGCAATAGCATGCTGCGTACTATGGAATGATACCGCCTGCTCAATTAGATGTTAAGTACGCACTATATGCGCCCTCCTGCCCCTGCTATCAGGTAACATGCATGGGTAGAAGATGCTGGTATCGAATCAGCGGCCGGTAGCAAGCTTCTGTAAAAGTTTAGAGGTGTAATTCAAGGATTGAGCCCTCTTCTATCATATTTTTCTCTTCGGTCATGACCTGGGACACGCTTGGATTGGGAATAGAGCACGAGGCCACGCAGGCGTTAGGCGAGCATGTTATGCGGGGTGACATATATGCATATCGTTGGAACTGCGCACGCGCTCACGGGACAAACTGAATCCAACATAGTGGACTAGGATGAAGCAGGGGCGAAATTTTTCACTACGCGGTAATCTCAAGGTCGGTTAGCGTCGACGCCGTGGGCTTCTGGCCGAAGTTGTTGCCGGCTGCTCAGAGCGCCTTGCGTAGCTCCCATTGAGGCCAGGCTGTGATGCACGGAGCATGATCGAATGTGCATCTAACGCAAATTCGACGATAGTGAGTAGATTCGCAGCTTGTAAAACACGTTGTCTCACGTCACGATGATTCTTCTACTCATCACAAGAGGTCTTGATCTGCAGAATCATTATTTCTACAAGGCTCGGAATATTAAACGTCAATGTCGCCAACTAAGACAGCCAGGGGTGAGTATGAGAGTTGGGTGGAGCGTACTGAGAGAATCAAAAGAACTTTACCTTCAGGCCACCAGTTCTGCAAACCGACGAAGATAGTGACCATCGTTTATTGGCACAATGCGCAACACCGGACCGTGAGCAGACTGTGCAGAGGAAATTTAAACACATGTGTGACGCTGGATCACCATTCGATTTCCCCCGAGCCAAAAGGACGATTTGTTTCTAGTTCGCGCACCAGCCCGTCCGTGTTAGACAGGTACTTGTTCAACATCTGCTGCTTATCTGCAGTATTTTTGCGGGGAACCGTGCGTTCCAGATTCGGGACACGAGTCTCCGGGACAAGGTAGAAGAATAGGAACTGCAAGATCGCGAGTTTGACGGATTTCGCTGTCCGCGGGTTCTTGAATTGGGAACAAATTGTTTTGAGCTCGCCCAGCGCTTCAAAGCGGCGAATTGCGCTCACTTGACGCACTAATACAGAAACCAGAGCGTACAAGCTCTGCTCTTGTACTTCGCTTGCCGTGTGCATGATCCCTTTGGAGACCAGGGTGCGCAGTGCATGATCTGTATCGAAAACAGCCCTAGAAGGACGATGTACGAGACATAAACCCCGCATTAGCCGTAGAAATGCAATTGTCGCAGGCACAGGGTACGCATCGCTAAGACACAGTTCAAGCTGTAGCATTAGACGGCCAGCGACGTTATATGCAAAAGAATCCTGAAGCTTGACAAAGTCTCGCCGCGAGCTACTCAGCATGATCTTTTCGATGCCATCAGTGGCGCGCATAAGAGACGCAGGCTCGCGCCGCTCAATGAGCGCAATCAAGTCCTGCACGGTAGCGTCCATGCTGACTACGATTAGCCAGTCGCGGAATGCAACGGAAGCAACGGCTCCCGATCGTCAGATCCAGCTCCAAGAGGCTTTTCAGGCATCCGTTGTATTACAAGCGCACGTCATTAGACATGCAGGGTCTCTGGTTTCCGGCGTCCCGAAAAACCCGATTTCCCTGCTCAAATTTGGCAGCCGCAAGAGTCAAAGAGAAAGAAGACAAGATAAAATAGGTGGAAGTTTCCCTAATTTAAAAGAAAATTGTTTCGTAGCTAAACGGTGCGGCCCCAAATAACGCTGGTGAATTTGCATCGCCGCGCCACTCATAATAGAGACAGCAAGAACAATTCGAGCATTATGAGCTAGCTATAAGGGCATTTCAACTGATTCCGGTTAATTTGATGGCCTGCCCGCCATACTGACCCTATTGGGCTGGAAGGCTAACATAAAGCGCTAACGCCATGTGCGCATAAATATTGCAAAAACGTGCCGCGCTCTATGCAACTAACGATACATAGCAAGAGCAAAATCAAGTCCTTTAAGCGTTCTTCACAGCGCGCCGCGCCATCCCGCGCATCACAGTGGACATTTTCTCCATTTACTAATACCACATGCGCGTGGTCGTCATAGGCGACGACGGCGTCGGGAAGTCAACGTTCATCGCCTGCCTGTTTAAGAACCGTTTCATCGACGACATCGAAGATGTGCTGCCGCCGCTCTTTTTCCCGCGTCCCAATGGGCAGGTAGTGACCGTCATAGACACGTCACCTCGACAAGACGCGCAAGCATCTCTGTTGGCCGAGATACGACAAGCAAACTGCATTCTTCTGATGTTCAGTGACGCGTACACGATGGAGCGTGTGAATTTGTTCTGGATGCCATTTCTACGCACATCTGGCGTGAATAAACCTGTTGTTCTATGCCAGGGGCGGCAAGACAGTATTGACGGAGACGGCGACGCGGACGGCGTGGCCGAGGATGTGCAGCTCATAATGCAGGAGTACAAGGAGATCGTCTGTTTTGTTAAAAACAGCGCTAGACAGCGTACCAATGTGAGCGAGACTTTCTACCTCTGCCAGCAGGCAGTGCTCTTCCCTCTGCCTCCAATCTACGACGCAAAAGACATGTGCTTGAAGCCTTTAGCACGTGAGGCGCTAAGTCGGATATTTTTCTTAACTGACGAGCAGCAAACCGGAAGGCTGTCACGAGCGGCTTTTCAGCGCATTCAGAAGCAAGTTTTCCACACACAGCTTTCTAAGGAAGAGTATGAGGTAATTATACGCAATTTAGATGGTTTCCGACGTCCTGAACCGCTTGTCATAGGCGACGAACTGACACTAGCTGGTTTTCTAGCCTTGATTGAACTTTATTGCACGCAAGGGCGGCAGGACACCGTGTGGTCGATACTACGGTATTACCATTACACGGATTCGCTCAGCGTGGACAGTGCATACTTATATCCCGACGTGACTGTTCCAGAGCACGCTCACGTCGAGCTAAGTCCCGATGGATACGAGTTTCTCGTTGATCTATTCACGCGCTTCGATAAGGATAATGACGGAGGGCTTAATCCCGACGAACTCGCGAACGTGTTCTGTCCCACTCCAGGACTACCGCTGTTCTGGACAGAGTCTCGTGTCCCTCTGTGTACTTTGCGTACGGATGCAGGATATCTCAGCCTTCAGGGATGGCTGGCTCAGTGGTCCATGTACGTTTATCTGGACTACACCAACGCGCTAGCCTACCTGGCGTTGCTTGGTTTCGGATCGCGGGGCGGTGCACCGGATGCGCCACTGCGGTCCGCCCTCAAGGTCACAAAAAGCGCCCGCAAGCGCAACCCACATTCCCGGATGTATCGATCCAGCGTTTTGAAGGACCGCCAAGTATTTAACTGTTTTGTTATTGGCGCTCCAGGCGCAGGAAAGTCGAGTCTTCTTGCGGCCTACCTTAACGTTGCAGAGGCCACGTCCATGGTGGTTAATACAGTCGAATTACCAGGAGGAACGCAATGCTACCTGATTTTGCGTGAGGGTGACTCGAGCCTACTCAGTAACGCCATTGACCTGGAATCGTGCGATGTGGTGTGCTTATGCTATGATTCTTCCGACCCCGACAGCTTCGCGTTCCTGGAGTCTCTGCTGAACGAAAATGAGCACCTGCGCGACATGCCGTTGGTGTTCGCTGCTTTAAAAGCCGACCTAGATCGCGTCGAACAGCGATCGTTGCTGCAACCAGATGATTATACGAATAGCTTGGGGCTCAGCGAACCTATGCACCTGAGCACAGCCTGGCAGTCCAGCTTGGATGCCCTCTTCTCGCGGCTTTTAGAGGTGGCTAAGCACCCCGGCCGTGGCACGATTCTCCCAACTAAAGAAACACAACAGTCTAACTGGCTGTTAGAGATCGGCATCGGAAGCGCAGCAGTTGCTCTGAGCGCGGCTGCGTATTACTTGATGAGGAGGCGTAGATAGTACGTATCGTGCTCCTAAAATGTCAACGGTGCGCCTCGATGGCGCCTGTTGTGATAGATTATCGCCTCTGCGTGGCAGATGGCGTAAATACAGAACTTCCATATGCTACTGCGGCTCACGGGTGGTACGCTTTGACAAGCAGATTGAAATGTTTGGTGAGATCAGAAGCCAACGGCACGTTAATGTCACTCAGCAGTGCGAGCATCACGAAATAGTTGTTGTACAAAACGGACTCATTTCCTGCGGCGAGTTTCGAGATGAATAGCTCATACGCTTCACATAACGTACGCACGCTAGTTTCGAGCTCGATTTCTGGGTTATCAGTTGCTAGCTGCAGAATCCCCGAAAGTAGAGACGAGAACATCTGTGTGAGAGGATGTGGACCAGCATCGCCAAGACCACTAGCATCCTTGACTGACGATTTTAGCGAGGCATGCTCAATGCTTTCGGATTGCACCGTGCAAATGTGCACGATGTGATTCCAACATTTTTGAACCAGCGTCTCAACAAATTGCGGAGCCCACTGATCGATTCGGGACTCATGTAGTAGACGCACTGTAATTAGAAGGCCAAATAGATCGTTTTTTGCTGTCTGGATCCATTTCTCCAGGATCTCGGTGTAGAAGTCCAGGGTGGGCCGGAACACCTCTACAAAGCTAGTGTCTGATATCATGGTCTTCTTTGACACCTCACTTTCCATTTCAAAACTGTTTGATAGAGCTCCCAGCATACTCCGCGCCAGCTGCTCAATGGGGTACGTGACCCCCGACGCGCTTTGAAAAGTGTGCAGCTGGAGGAGCCCGTCGCTTCGCGAGTCTGGATTAGGGGAACCCAGGACTGCCAGACGCATTCCCACACTGAAGCTCTCCAAGTATTTTACTGATGTGTGCCCGATGCCCAGAAGCCCGTGCTGAGTAGCAATCGCAGTTCCGAGCAACCGGACATGATCTGGAGCAACAAGTGACTGTCTTTGCAGCCACCGGCCGTATTTTCCAAACAGAAGCGTGTAGTACCACTTGATTGTGTTCCGATAAGCAGTACACAGCGCCGCTGCAAGGCGGGGTAGCTCTGCGCGGACAAAATCCATTGCCGGCTTCGATTCCAGCAACTTGAGCTGGACGTTCTGCGCGTTCGTGCCAGGTTTCCTGAGAACTTTGAACTGGTGCACGTAAAACAGCTTCGAGCGCTCTAGAGCCCGCGCGACCAGAGCCCGACGGAGACGAAGAGCATCTTCAGCCGCACGACCCTCTGCTGTTGGCATCTGCAGCCCCACGAGCTCGTTGATGTTGTCAAACCACAACTCATTAATGGGCCCTTCGCAGATGTTTTTCACGATATGATAGGGCGGAGTGAGCTGCTTGAGCAGAGGGTCTAGCAGCGTGAGCGCCTGCTCTCGAGCAGTCAGTCTTCCACGTAGCCCCGAGCTCTGCCGTTGCAGCTGGCTCATCTCGCTACCGAGTTTGCTTATGTCCTGCTCGAACTGCCGGCTCTTTTGCAGTAGCTGCGCCAGTGCAGCGTCGGTGCTCGCAGCAACAGCAGACATGGTAGCGACATCCTCTTGAGAGATAACAAGATCGCTCTCGTCGCATGTCGGCCCATCTGCCGGCGGCTCGGCCGCGATTTTTAGAAGCTGCGCGACAGCGTTCATGCGCACAAACCCTTACCTGGGCGATGTGGTCCAAGTATGCCACCTCCAGAAGCGCCAGGCCTGGGGTGAGTGGCGGCACCACTGTCCCTGAGCGCAGGGCCTTCAGCCAGTCATTGCCGCCAGGGTACCCAAGCATGCCAGATGGTGAGAGCTGTGTAGGTGTGCGTGCTTACACCGCGCTCAAGCTGCAGACGTTGCCACTGCTGCACATCTGATGAGGGTGTACCGGAGTTCCGGTGCATGCCGTGTTGTGTGCGTCGGAGGTTGTCGGACCGGGAGCGCTAGGCGTGCGTTTTCTCGGCTCGATTACGGAGCCAGCAGGCCTCGCTGACCAAGCGCGCGCCGCTGCTGAAACTTTGTGGTTCGCTTATCAATAGCACCTTGTGTAGCCTTTTCTAGCAGATGGATTTCCGAGTTCTGTCCTTGCTCATGTCGTGGGCCTACGTCGGGTCGGTGTATATCCTTCCCGGCGGCCGCCGCGAGCGGAGCACGCTGAGCGCTATGCTACAACGCATTCCGGGCGTGCTTGCCGTTACGTTCTGCTCTGTCCTCAATTTTGCTCCGAGTCGCGCTGAGTGGCTTGCGGTAACGCCACGCTCAATGTTGCTGGCGGCGAAACAGGTGGTTTTGCTTCATGTGCTATACGCGGCGCATATCGCTGTCTGTGGCCTGCCAAAGGTTCCCTTCAAGACGTGGACGCAGCGGGTGCAGGCTTTGCGCGACCTCGTTGTGGGGCCCGTGACAGAGGAGCTGGTTTACCGTGGCGTGATTGCAGAGATATATGCCGGAGAGGGTGTCCCACAGCGTCGCTTCGTGCGCGAAAACTTTATTTACTTCGCGCCGGCCCACTTCCACCATGGACTCATGGCGTATTTCCGTGAGGAGCGCACGTTCCGGTCGGCAATGCTGAGTGCGCTCGCTCAATTTGCGATTACGGGTCTCTTTGCCACCTACGCCAGCCTGTTGCTTGTTCAAACGGGATCTATCTACCCCTCCATTGTTGCGCACACACTGTGCAACTTTTACGGCCCGCCTATAATTGCCTCGAAGAAGCACCTGGTCGCTCACCTCCTGTGCCTGGCTGTCTTTCTGTTCTTGCTATAGATGCGCGCGGTGCCAGGACACAGGGTTCATTTCTCGAGGACCAGCGCTGACGGTGCTAGTGAAGCGCGGACAGCGCGCGTGCTTTCGCGTGTTTGCTATCCGCTCGTAGAATCAACCCAGCGCGTTCGCTGGGACTGCACGACGGCTCAGTGCGGCCGAAAGATCCCAAAGCGGACACTTAAAATGCCGGCGTTACCGATTAAAACACGTCGCACGGCGACTTTTGTGCACTCATTCTGTTGAAATGTGATCCGTTATAGATACTCTGGGTGCTGCCCCTTATACTTTTGATGAAAAACTAACTCGCGCAACAGCGCTAATGGGTGCTAATGGCTCTGGCCGAGGCTTACAAGTTGCCCAGCCTGAACTCCTGGTCGACCTCGCGCCAGGTCGTGTAAAAAGCCTTGAAAAACTTCACGCCGAGCCAGATATCGTGCGAGCCGAGGGTAGCGCGGACGGAATGCATCGAGAGCTGGGGCAGACCCAGGTCGACGCCACGAATGCCGGTCTTGGAAGCTAGGAATGGCCCGATTGTGCCGCCTGTTGGCGAGTCGTTACGTACCTGGAAGTGCTGGACGGGATTCTTTGTGCGGATTGCGAGCTCGGCGATGAACGCGTGCGTGGCCGCGTCCGTGATCATGTTGCCTCCCGGTGCAAACGTGAGCGTCACGCCCGTATTGAGCTGAGGCTTGTGGTTCTTCATGTAAACGTCGCTGAAGTTCGGGTTGACCGCGTGCGTCACGTCTGCCGAGAGGAAGAACGAGTTCGCCCAGAACACCGGAGTCTTTGCGACTGCCTCCTCGCTTGTGAGGAGCCGTTCAACCACGGACTCCAGGAGGTTACCCTGTGCGCCCGTACGCGTACGCGATCCGATTTCTTCGTTGTCATACGCCACCCAAACAGCGAGTGAATCGCTGCCCTCGACGTGCTGCGCCGCCTCAAGAAGTCCGTAGAACGCAGTATACGTGCACGCCTTGTTGTCGACGCGAGGCGAAAAGATGAACTCCTTCTCAAGGCCACCAAGGGTTGCCGGCTGCGTGTCGTAGAGGTGCAGGTCGACAGTCACGATATCGCGCACGGCGACGCCACTCTCTCGGCTGAGTGCCCGCAGCAGCCGCAGACTGTGCTTGCCCACCATCGGGCTCTTCTTCTCGTCCTCCGTGGGCTCCGGCAAATCGCCATCCTTAGCAAGACCAATGAACGGAACCTTCTGCGTCTCCGGGTTGAACGGGCCTTGCGCAAACTTGCCGAAGTGCGGCGCAAGCGTCGCGATGCGAGCAATTGGATGCGGAATTCGAACAAGCTTCTCAACGATACTACGGCCCTCCCGGACAAACAAGCGTCCGCCAATGCCCAAGTCACGGTCCCACCAGGTCTCGTTGAAACCGCCGGCATACGGGGCCACGCCAATCAGCTCGAAACCATCGACAGGGTCCTTGATGCTCGTCGGCTTCACGATCGCGGTGAGCGAGTCGATATGCGTGCCAATGATCCCGGCCCCATTCTCGGGGCGCCAGTGTTCGCCCTTAACAAACGCGAGCACGACCGTGCTACCACGAGAAACGTAGAACTTGCTTCCGCTATTCAGCTTCTCAGACCAGTCTTCGCGCTCGTCCAGCCTCTGGAAGCCGTGCTCTTCCAGCGCTGAGGAAAAGAAGGCATTGGCGTGGTAGATTGTCGGAGAGGTGTCAATGAATTCGGTGAAGCCCGTGGCATAGCCTTCCCAAGGAACGCTAGGCTCAGTCTTGCTGCGCTTCGCGCCCTGAGAAACAATTACGAAGTCGTCCGTGGTGGGGCGGTTTTTCTTGCTAGAGAACATGCTGAGTCCGTCCTGGATGTGGCGATTGGGGATTATATGCTTCGTGTATGCGGGGGTTAGGTTAGCACGGGCCTCTACATGGGTTTACCCTGGATCGCAACGGAATATGGAAATACTAGCCAGCTTAGCTAGAGCGCGGCATTGCTCGGCGGAAGAGGCGTGAAAATTAAAGGCCTTGCGTATAAAGAGCATCTGAAGCGGGGCTGTGAAGTTCTTAAGCGATTGGCTTGCGGCTAGCTCTCGAACGAGGGTAGGTGACGCGACATCGCGTGCACAAGGTTCATATCAGTATCAGAGTAGTTTGTATTTCGCTCTTGCCAGCGATACGACTGTAACGGTTCCGTGGCGCAATTGGCTAGCGCGTTCGACTGTTACTTGGTGGCTATCGAGAGGTCGTGAGTTCGAGCCTCACCGGAACCGCTCTTTTTTTCTTCATGTGGAAGGCAGCCAGTTAGTGTAATATTGTTTGTCTGGGCCTCGGTATCATCCCGAGCAGCTATGCGAGGGGTTTAATGATCAGCAATTGTAGACCTGAGGAGCACTGCAGATACAAAAATTACTCAAATAGGAACTACAATTTAAATCTGGCTCTACTTGCGGGCCTCTAGTTTCTCGATGCGCTCGACAAGTTGGGCCACCTGCCGGCGAAGCTGATCTACTACCGGATCCTGTGTCTGAACATCCACGACAACAGCCTCGTCCACGTCAGCCTTGTCCTCTGCGGGCTTCTCCGCGGGGTCGCTCACAGAGACGTGCACGCTAGCTTCGGTCTCGTCCACGACGTCGGAGTCCCAGATACTGTCGTGGTCGGAGACATCGCGCTCGGCCTCGGCATTTTTGGCCAGGAACGTCTTCACACCCTCGCTGTAGAGAACCTTGTTGGAGTCCTGGTTTTCGGCTTTGGAGAGCGCTGCAAGTTCTTCCGCGGCGGCCGACTGAGCTGCTGCAGTTGAGGCCGACTGGAGTGGGGTGGTTGTCACAGGGGGCACAGCCTTCTCCTCAAATGCAACTTTGGGTGCGCGCTCAGGCGCGTCACTCACGGACTCGTCTTGGGGCTTCTCGTCCAACGTCTTAGATTTCTCCACCGTCTCTTCAGCCTTCTCTGCCGGCTTTTCGGTCTCCTCATTCTGCTCTGCGGACGTCCTCGGCTCCTCTGCAACGGCGCCGCTGTCACCTTTCAGCTCGGAAACACTGCTCTCGACCTTCGCGACCGAGCCAGCCTTCTTGGGAGCATCTTCGCCTCCAGTCGTGGCAATAGTAGTGCTCCCGCCGTCGATATTCGCGCTCTTAGCGGTGTCCGCCTTGGTCTCAACCTTCGCCTCCACCAGCTTGGTCTCTGCAGACTTGGCTTCAACCTGAGCGTCGCTTTTGCGAGACACCTCCGGGTTAACTTTGAACTGTCTGTCTCCCGAGTCTTGGGGCCGCGGCGCCGGCTCCGGCTCCGCGTCGCCCGACTCGGTCCACTTCTGCACCAAAGGGCGAGCCGTCTTGCCTGCGGCGAACTCCTCGGCAGTCATAGCAGGCACGCCGGCCGCACGCCACGTGTAAACATCTGGAAGCATACCTTCGCTCTTTAGGGGGACCTTAAACGAAATCGGCTCGACCATCTGCTCGTGCACCTTGTACGCACGCGCGACCTCGAAGGTGTGAGGGTCGAGGCTGCGGCCAGGAGCCCAGCCCAGACCACGCTGCGGTGAAGTCGAGTTGTACGCAAAGAGATCATGCAGCTCGTCATTGTCGTACTGGTAGTACACAATTTTGCCATCACCACGGCCACCCAAGTACACGATTGACGTCATTTCGTCGTAGTGCGGGATCACAACACCGCTGGACGGATCCAACCGACGGAAGTCGTTAATGGGGCCTGCCTCGATGTTAGTCGTATTCCAAATGGCCATTTCACGATCGGAAATCAGAGAGAACCCTGTTGTGAGAATCCGGTCGCGGTCTCCAAGCCACACGACACGGCTGGACTTTGCACCTGCGTGACCTTTGCCTTCGCTGACGACCTTCTCGCTGCGAACGTCCCACACGCGCAAGCGGCGGTCTTTCGCGACACTCGCGATTTGCGTGCCATCAAAGCTCCACGCGAAGCTGGTTGGCATCGCAGGATGCTTTAGGGTGAACAGGACTTCGCCTGTAGCCACGTTCCAGACCTTGATCGTGTTGTCCAGACTCGCCGAGGCCAGCACGTCGCGGGCGACCGGGTTGAAGTGGACGTGGCCCACCTTCTTAGAGTGGCCTTTCAAAAACTTCTCAGGATGCACGTCTGGGCAGCTGTCAAGGTCCTCGAATTCGGCGTAAACCGTGAAATCCGTGGGCACCGACCAGACGCCGATCGTGCCGTCGTCTGACGCCGAGACGACCTGCTGCTCATCGAACGGATTCCAGTCCGTATCCAGGACCGCGCCCTTGTGCCCGTCGAACAGCGGGAAGCGGTCCGGGAGCTTCCCCGGCTGAGCCGTGGGGATCACCGCGAATGACCCGCCGCCCGAGGCCTCCCAGTTCAAAGAGACGTACTTCCCGTTGCTCTTTGCGAGGTTCGAGTCAAAAGCATTCTTCGTGAGCCGGATGTTATCGTGGCATTGCTCTTTGCGCTTAGGGTCGCCGAATACATGTCGGAACTTCGAGCTGCGGATGGGCGCCATGATGATGGATGCCGTAATCGCGGTGCCGTTGCGTGACGTGGAAATAGCGCCGGCCCTGCAGTCCAAGGCTAAGAAAGCAGACGCATTGTTCGGTGTATATAGCTGTATTCTATTTCGTCTATATTTCCTCTGTTGGGTAAAAATATGTACGTTCCATTAGGAATTTTTGCAGGTTGTCCACTTTACGTACGGTATGCGGAATGCCACGCCGGGCCCTCCGAACACTTTACGCCAGCTTTTTGAATAGCCACCGAGCTCAATGATGCATAAAATTCGCGCCTGTGTGAACCAAAATTCTGTCGTTAATTGTGCTGAAGGCAATCCGCGCTTTACAAGCAGCGCAGATACCTAAGATGAAGAACTGCGCCGTAGTTACATAGATTACGATGCTGCTACTACCTGCGTTTAGCGGGCACTCTATGCTCCTGCTTGGAGAGACAAGCAGTCCAACGCAGCATGTGATATAATGTAGATCAAGGTGGGGCCGCGGGCGCGCACCTTTCGATGCGTGGGTACGGCAAATCCATCCTGTCTCTAATTCTATAAACTTTATCTATCTAGTTCGCCGTGGCCACAGCAGCCTCAAACTCGGCCGAGGTGACCTTCGCGTTCGCCTGGGCCTGCGCCTGCAGGATGGGCGTGATCGAGGCGCCGCCAGGGATCGTGCTATCGGCGATAGCAGCCGTGAGGTTCGGCTGGATCTCGGCCTCGAGGACTTTGGCAGCGTGCGTGCCATTCTTGTTGATGATGGTGTTCAGTGAAACCCACTGCTTGTGCACATCCTCAAGCATAGCGATGTTGTGCATCTGCACATTGGTCTTCTTGCCCAGTTCAATGAGCTTGGACATCGTACCTGCGAAGAGCGAGGCGGTGCCATCGGCGACCATGTCGATACCGCCGCCGATGATGTTCGAGATGAGCACCTGGGCGCCGTTCGTCATGCCTTGGAAGATGGGGCCCAACAGGAAGTCACCGAGCGGGCTCGTGAGCCCGAACGTCGCCGTGTCGAGCACGTTGAAGATCGTGGCAGCGAGGTTGTCGACCTGTCCGTCAAGACCGGTGATGATGGCCGTGATCGTGGCCGTCGCGGCGTGGCCCCGGTCGTTAGTGACCTCGTGCATGAGCGTGTCAAGCGTCTCACGGAAGTTGTTGACCGCGCCAGTGGCGCCGGACATGTCCGCGTTGGTTGCGCGCTTGGCGAGGCCGGTCGTGCTCGCGCCAAAGTGGTCCGCAATCTTCTGGTTCAACGACTGCAGCTGCGTCGCGTCAACGCCGTTGTAGGTTGCAAAGTCTGCGAGGCGCTGGTAGTTGACGACGATGCCTGCGGCCACCGCAGGGTCGACGGAGGCAGAGATCTTCGCCAGGTTGTCAACGAGAGTCTGGGCGCCCTTGACAGTCTCGTTGTAGTACGGCGTGATCACGGCTGCGGAGATCGCCTTCGAGATGTCACCGGAGTACTGCGCGGTCGAGCTCGTGAGTCCGTTCAGGATCGCGTTGATCTGAGCATCTACGTCAATGATGTAGTTGCTCAGGAACTCAGTAGTGAACTGGCTGTCTGTCGAGGCCTTCTGAAGCTCGCCGTTCAGGATCTGCAGGATCGTCTGAGCGGACTCGGCGGTGTTCTCCGAGCTCGCAAGCTGAGCGTCGCTCAGCCCAATGAACTCGGTGATGTCTGCGCCGTACGCGACAGCAAATAGAGCGAGGAAGAACGAGGAAAACTTCATTAGGAAGAGGGCGGAGGGGTGGAAGGGGTCGTGGTCATTGTTGTCTGTCGGATGGGCCCTTTATATACACCCGCTCGTGTACCACCGAGCTCATTTAGAGTTCAACATCACTAAGCTTTAGCTTTCGACGTCGCTTTGCCCGGAGTTCAGGCTTAGGTTAGAAGCTGCACCGAGTGCCAAAACGGGTGCGGGGCGCAATTGAGAGACCCTGTGCATTGACCAGCACTCCGGGAACGGTGGACCCGCGCGCGCAACACGCTCCAAACAACGTCAACACCTACTCGTAACGACCGCACCACAGCAAGCGCCATTACATTGTGCAATTGTGCAGGAGCGCGCGAACCGCGGGCGAGTTGTGCTTAGGGTTACGCATACCCAGTCAAGACCTGTTTGGCCCACAGTTGGCACGAACTTAAATTCTAGAAATTGAAAGGTGCCTCGAAAGTCCCAACGATGCGCGCACGTCGGTCCTCTGTGGCCCCATTCCCGAATAGGTAGGCGGCGCTGCTGCCATTCTTACTCATCAGGATGCGGCAGGCTCAGGACCTAAAGTGGCCGCTTTCCGCGGCGCTGCGGCGCTACAAGTCGCACTTCGCGCGCTTCAGTGAACGTTTCGCCGCTCCACGCCGTCCCCCCAACATTAGCCGGCTCGTCCAGGACGTGCTGAACGACAATCTCTCACAGCGCTCTTCGGACGCGAGCGTTGACGACCACTTCGCGCGGCTGTTCGAGAATTTGGAGAGCGCAGTAGCGCATCGCACTTATACGCTGCACGACACCCTGGCCCCCATGCTCTCCGAGTCCCAGATTTTGCGCCGGTTCGATAGCACGTACTTTGCAGGGCACAGCACGTTCGCCACTGCGTGTGCCGTGCTGGCGGACCCGCGCATCGCAGGCCTGTCTAGTATCGAGCATTTGTGCAACTCCGTGCGCCGCGGTGGTACCATCATGCATCTCTGGGCACCGAGCGAGCGTGAAAGGTTCCAATTGCACGCCGCAAACAAACTATGGAAGTTGGGGCTTCGCGCCGAGAGCCAAAAAAAACTGAGAGCCGACTATGCGCAAGTGTGGCGCCGGCGGATGGCAGCTGAGCCTGCGCTGGATGCGACTACGCTGCTGCAACTCGTCAAGGCGCTGGTCGCGACGCGCGCTGTTTCGGCGAACGACATGGTTGCCCACTGCGGCAACAACTGGCGCAACCTGGCTGCGATATGGCTTCTGCTGGGGCCGCAATTCCCCACCGCCTTGGTCCCGGGGCCGACTAGCGCCGCGCTGCGGCATGTGAGCACACAATACCCACGCGACGCGTTTACATTCCTCCCGCCCGCTGCCTGCAGCGCGCGCGCTTTGCTGGACATGGCACTGCATGCGTTTGCCCTCGAGCATAGCGACGCGGCGCTGCTGCGCATACTGAGCGACGACGTGCCGTGTTCGCCGAGGCTCATCGCGAACTGACTGTCTCTTGTGGACTTCTTTTGCATTCTCTTCACGCTCGCTTGGCGAGCACGCTGTAACGCCGCAAGCCGTTTTTGCCTGTTCTGTGGCAGGCCCATGGAAGGGCTCGCATGCATACTAGCGGCGTTTGCTTTTAGTGCCTGAAGTGCTGGGTATAATGATGCCTATAGTGTATCCTGTACTTATGCTATTTTTTTAGAACTGCACGCAGTGGCGCACAAGCCCTCAGCACGGCCTTAATGGCCACCAGCTGCAGGTCATCGAGCGTGACTCAGGTGGGAAATTGCGGGGCGCTGGTTCAGAACAGAGGCAGCAGGGCCATTCGTCACGGCTGCGCCTCGGCTGCACGCAACTCGGCCTCGTAGTCGAAATCTTCCGCAATCTCGGACTGCATCCGCTCGTCGCGGCGCTTGACGGAGAGATTCGCGTCTTGGGTCTCTCTCTGCATAAATAGCGCGTCGTGCCGGCGGTCGTGCCGCAGCTGTGCGAGGAACTGCTGGCGCGACTCCTGTACGCTCTTCAGCGCAAACTTGCGCGAAGTGTCTTTGGGCGAGGGATGCGTCGACATAGGCGTCATTCCTGCGGCATGCCTGCCAAGTATTTGCTGCGTGCGATTCGCGGAACGATCGGCGCGAACCTGCCTTATTCAGCGGACGGCGCGTGTGGGTCGTTCTCCAGCAGCGGCCGCGCTCCGTTTCGTCCGGACTGCACCCATGAAGCTCTGTTCTTGTGCTACACAACTCGAATGGAATCTCTTCTTACCTGAACTACTCATTCCAGGCTAGATGGCTAAACAAGTGCAGGAGTGAGCACTTACGCAGGCATTGCGATCTTAATCGCGCTGAAACGTCAGACTGTGGCATCTTAGTGTCTTCTAAAAGCTCACATGGCATTCCTGGACAATTGAGGTTTACGTGTCAAGATTGTGCCGACCCTATGATGAGCCCGCGCGAAGCTACTCAACCACAGCCATGTTAACCTACTTCACCAGTTGCACGTTGCAGCATCCCTGGCCAGCGCCTGATTTGGTAGAAGGGGGCACTGTAATCTGATTGTATTCGGACATTGCTTGCGACCCGCTCTAGTCGAGATGTAAGAGTATATACCATTCATCGACCATGCAGAATTTTGGATGTAACTTGAGCCCGATTTACGCGCCCAATTTTCCAGACGAGCCGAAGGATGTTCGCTGTAGTGAGATTCGGAGGCAACGATGATGATCCCACAAGTCTGCTGGTCGACGCGCATTCAAGCCTTATCGCAGTCCTTTATATACGCACACCAACACGAGATACCGCTTCTATCCACTGCCTAGCCGCTGCCGAAGCACAAAGGCGTCACCCATGAGGAGCTGCACGCGACGATTCTAAAATGCCACGATCGGCGTACCAAGAGTCGATGTCCACCCTGCAGACGCCATTCGTTCTCTGCGGACTTCGCACACATCCACTGCAGGTAAGCCGAACATCTACCATGGCACGCTTCTGAATGGGGTCGACGGCCAAGCGTCTCCTGGCTCGTTTAACCAGAGGGCACAGAGTGCTGTCGTGTCTGCATGCTGCAGTACGAATTGTCGGCACAAATAGAGCCGCGGTCCGCGGTGGGCGGCTGCCTCTGTGACTAGTGCTCGATCTCAATCAAACACATCCAAAAGCTGGCAAACATACACCCGATGCGTTCTAATATCGCGGCGCGGCTGGGCGCCTCAGCGCATTGAACCACCCATATTACCGCTGCGGAACCACATACCCTTGCCCTATATTGATGCTTCTGAGTGCGCTGCTCAGGTGTGCACCGGTTGCGGCGTGGTACCTGCCAGGACTCGCACCGGCCGAGTACTCGAAACATGACAGTGTGCCTGTGTATGTGAACCGGCTGTCTAGCAGCACGCAAAGTCTCCTCGGGCTTGACTACTACGATGAGCGGCTTCACTTCTGCCAGCCCGCGGATGGGCCCGTTAAGGTGGCCGGCAGCCTGGGCGCGATTCTTATGGGTGACCGGCTGTACACATCGGCCTTCGACGTGCGGATGCTCGACGAGGCCGCGTGCACGTTCGGCTGCACCGCCGACTACATGCCCGCCGATGTAGACTTCCTTGCCAAGCTCATCGACGAGAAGTACCGCCAGCACTGGCTAATTGACGGGCTGCCTGTTGTCGGGCGTACCGTCGGCAGCAACGGTGTAGTCTACGCTCAGGCAGGCTTCCCGTTGGGCGAGCTGCGCGAGGATAACTCTGTGCTGTTCTATAACCATCTCGCGATTACGCTGGAGTACCACGACAAGAATGAGTTGTTTCGCGTCGTGGGTGCGTTTGTGGAGCCTAGCGCGCGGCAGGCCGACGGCAGTCCGTATACATGCTCGACTGAAAACCCCGCCGTCCTCGAGCGCGGCGGAAGTGGGGCGCAGACTGTTGCACTCAGCTACTCCGTGCAATGGACGCGTAGTGACGTGGCCTGGGCCACACGCTGGGATCACTATCTGCATGGTCCGCGGCCGAAGGTGAACTGGTTCACGCTAATCAACTCGACGCTAATTGCGGCAAGCTTCAGCGCTGTGTGCGTGCTCAGCTTCATGCGGATCCTGCGGCGCGATATCAGTGCGTACAACGAGCTCAGCCTCGACCCCGATGACATCACGCTTGAGCGCGGGTGGAAGCTCGTGGCCGGTGACGTCTTCCGTGCGCCGCGCGCGTCGCTGCTGCACGCCGCACTCATCGGCACCGGCACGCAGATTGTCGCAGCGCTGGGACTTACACTCGCCCTGGCGACGCTGGGGCTGGTCTCGCCTGCCAGCCGTGGCTCGTTCCCAACAGCGCTGCTGCTGCTCGGCTCGCTGCTCAGCGGTCTCGGAGGGTACGTCAGTGCGCGGGTTTACAAGACATGGGGCGGATCGCGCTGGAAGCAGAACTTGGTGCTCACGCCGGCGCTCGTGCCGCTGCTCGCGTTTCTTGTGTTTGTGGTCTCCGACCTACTGCTTGCGGCGCATGGTGCGTCGAATGCGGTACCTTTTGGCTCAATTGTGGCCGTCGCGCTGATATGGGCGCTAATCTCGGCGCCACTCTCGATTGCTGCTGGTATCCTCGGATTCAAACGCGCCTTGGTCTACGCGCCCACTCGACGCGTGAACACCATCGCGCGTCTGGAGCCGCCACGACCGTGGTACGCGCGCACGCTGTTTATGATGCTCACTGGCGGCGCTGTGCCATTCCTCGTGTTCTCGTTCCAGTTGAAGTACGTATTCTCCGCCATCTGGCTGGACCGCTTCTTCTACATGTTCGGGTTCCTGGCCCTCTGCGCAGCTGGTGCGCTGATTCTGTCCTCGATGGTAGGTCTACTCGCGCTTTACGTCCTGCTGGTCAACGAGTTCTACCACTGGCAGTGGCCAGTCTTCTGCGTCAGCGGCGCTCCTGCTATCTACGTGTTTGCGTACGCCATGTGGTATCTCACGCATGCGCTGAGCCTGGAATCGAAGACAGGCGTGCTGCTGTACTGCGCGTACAGCATGCTGCTAGCCCTGTTCTGCTTCCTCGGCCTCGGCGCCGTCGGTTCGTTGGTGGCGTACTTCATGGTGCGCATCCTATACGATTCTATCAAAAACGAGTAGAGAGCGGCAATTTTCGACGACTGTCGGCCCGCCCTAGGTCGGCGAGAATGCGTTTGCCTGCAACACTACCCAGTGCACGTCTTAGCGCGCACGTCTTAGCACGCGCGCTCGATGCCGCTACGAGCTAAAATTATGCGCACGCATGCCCCGCGCATGCCATCGCACGCGCGCAAAACTGTATGGACTACATAGATGACTACCGGCCCGGCCACTTGGCTGAGGTCAACTGCCAAAGTAGCGCTCCGCGCGCGCGTAGATAGAGGATATTTTGCCTCAGCACTCGGTTCACTCTGCCGAGGCGACCCGGGTCTGCAGTCTCTTGGTGCCCTCGGCCAGGAACCGCCCCTGCTTTCACCACGCGCTGCTGCTCAACTTCGTCAGCTCGGATAACTAAAAATAAGCGCGAAAGCACTCACAGCCAGCGAGCATCGCTACCGCATCCTAACTATCTGCGCCATCAGGAGCTGGTGTTAATTGTAGCCTCGGCTCGCGTGGTGGCTGGCCGTTGCCGTCCCGTTCGGGCGTACCCTACGCCTGCTATGCCCAGTACCGCGCAGGTCAGCAGCGGTGCCTGCACGCGTTAGGCGGCTGCGCGTCCACGGGTTAGGGCGGCGAGCTCTGCGATGGACAGAGTTATTGAGAAGCTGCGGCTCGGCGAGCACGTCCCCGAGAAACTGGTCTCGCACGTGTGCGGACTTGCCGAGGAGCTGCTTGTCGCCGAGAGCAACATCCAGCTCGTCCCTACGCCTGTGACGGTATGCGGCGACATCCACGGCCAGCTGCACGACCTCTTCACGCTCTTCGACACGGGCGGCGACTGCCCTGAGAAGCGCTACTTATTTCTTGGCGACTTTGTGGACCGAGGTTTCTACTCGGTCGAGACATTTCTGCTTCTTCTCAGCCTGAAAGTGCGGTACCCGGACCGCGTCTACCTCATACGCGGAAACCACGAGTCGCGTCAGATATCTGCGTCGTACGGGTTTTACGAGGAGTGCCTGCGCAAATACGGTAATGCGTCTGTGTGGCGTATGTGCTGCGAGGTCTTTGACCACCTTGCACTAGGCGCGCTCATTGGCGGCCGTGGCGGCGTATTTTGCGTACACGGAGGGCTCAGCCCGGAGGTGCGTGCCATCGACGAGATCCGTAAGATCGATCGGAAGCAAGAAGTGCCACATGAAGGACCCATGTGTGACCTGCTCTGGTCTGACCCGGAGGAGGCGGCGGACCGCGAACAGCCAGACTGGTCGGTCTCCTCGCGTGGCGCTGGGTTCTTGTTTGGATTGGCTCCCGTCGAGGAATTTCACCGACGGAATGACACGACTCTCATTGCGCGCGCGCATCAGCTTGTCACGAACGGATACAACGAGATGTTTGGCGGTCAGCTTGTAACTGTGTGGAGCGCGCCTAATTACTGTTACCGCTGCGGCAACGATGCAGCTATCCTGTCCTTGGACGACGAAATGCATAGAGAGTACAAGGTTTTCGAGGCTTCCGCGCATACAAGAGCGCGCGCCGCCGAACCTCGCGGGCCACTCCCGGAATATTTCCTTTGAGTGTTCGAAAAAATTGATGTGTCCCGCAATTGTGTTGACTGTTTGCCTGAAACCTCAATTCAGCAGCACCTCCTCTGCGCGGAGCCATTTAGGGTTCTCCTGCATCGCGATCCCCGATTGGGGCAAGGAACGCGGGCAATCATAATCAAAATCCTATTTATTCACGTGGGGCCGAGGGTCCGAGCGTGCTGACTTATCGCGATAGCGGAAGTGTGCCAGACTACGCGTGTGTAAGCACATTACCCATTTGGGCCCGCGACCATGAAGTATTGCGAGCGGCCAGAGCTCGGCGAGCTCAGCAACCAATTGACACAGACAGTGGCCGACATCGAGGTCACAGTATCGATTGAACTGTACACGACGAAGCCAGCATCGAGCGACAAGCGTCTGATACGCACACTGGACCAACAGCTAGCCGATGCCGGCTACGTCATCGATAATCCGCTTGCGTTCACATCCGAGCCACACCTACTGTCTCCTCCAGCTAGTGTTGGTGACAGGTTCAAGGTTCGTCGTAATAGCGCGAAGAGACGCGCCTTTTCTTCACCTGCCGGCGCGGGCACGCCATTTGGCCCGCTTGCCGACGTCGGTAACATGAAACAATATGCATACCTCATTGCGGTGCTTAACGCAAGCGACCCTGACCGTGACTTTAGCGGGCTACAACCTACGAGCTTTAGGAGGCGCCTCGGCGACGCGCTCATCGCGCTGAATCAGGCGCTAACTGACCTCGGGCTGCAGGTCCCATCTAGGCTGTGGCCAGTTATTACAGACGAGATAACTCCTAGCGAGTGCAAAGTCTACTCTCTGGACCTGCCACAGCAGTATATTGAAGACGATGATACCGGCATATTTGCATCCCAGATGTTCTTCTTCTTTAACAAAAGGAGGAAACGCGTGCTTTTTGTCCAGCTCGTGTCGCGCTCTGCACGCACGCGCAACGACGAATTCGGTGACCCGGTACCGGCGGTAGCCGGCGAACTCGAGTTTTAAAGCACATGCTCCTGATAGCCCTGATCGAGGAGCTTTGATACCCACAACGCCTCTGAACATGTATGTTTGCGCATATATGTTTGCGCATATATGTTTGCGCATACTTACGCAGTATTATTTGTTTCAATGCTGATATTTTGTCTACACTTGTCCGACGAATTTCGCTGTGGTGTTACTTAAAATCTGTACTATTTGCCTGCGCGCCGTGGCGTAGCAGTTTTTGCATATAAATACCCTTCAATGGCGTGCTCTATGTTGTGTTTTTTTGTTGACTATGTCTTGCTAGAGGGCATAGCTATTTACACCAGGTAAGCGTTACTCACGGTCATCGCTCACGAGTACTGATTGATCGTGTAACTGAGATGCGGCATTTGACGCATCGCTCGCGCTCTCGATAGAATTCCGCAGCAGTTCGCCCATATCGCATGTCTACGTCTGTGTTCAGTCTCTCCCTCCGTTACCGATCCCGTTGTATCGGCAATCGAGTGTCTTAAGGTGAAGAGAGCTGTTGACACCAAAGGTTTGCCAAAACGTGACAATTAGTTACAAAATCCAAAATTATCGTTATCCAGAGCCGCTACAGCCCTTCGTTCAATATCATTATAGGTATACAGCAAATTGGCGACGCAACTGACGCTGCACCTGGGTCTTCTGCGCTCCAACGAACGTCTCAACGGCCGCGCGAATTGCGCGTGTGACATCCTGCGGAAGCACCTGTTGGCTTAGCCGCATGCGCGCGAAAGCCTGGGATAAACGAACGATCGACTCGAGGTGGCGCACCGTTACAGGTACCGCGCCCGTGGCAAGTGACACCGCACGCAGATCCTGATAAAGCTGAGTTATACGCGCAAGCTGGTTTGCGTTGGTCAACCGCGGAAAAACGCGTGTGCGCGCAATATAGATGATGTTTCGGAGGACACGCTGGGAGATCGGCCCGTGGTCGCGCTCGTCGCCGTCGTAGGTATCCTGGATCGAGATTGTCGCTGCGTGCGCGGTGTCGTGGCTGTCAACTACGAATCGTGCGAGCTCCTCGTCACGCTCAGGGTTTACAATATCGCGCACCACGCAGAGAACGTCAAACCGAGAGAGGATAGGCTCAGTAAGATCTACGTTCTGAGAGAGCGTGAGACTCGCGTTGTAGCGGCCACCGAAAGGGTTGGCGGCGGCTATCACCGCGCACCGTGCTTGCAAGCTCGCTACGATGCCAGCTTTGGAGATACTAATTGTCTGCTGCTCCATAGCTTCGTGAATACTCGTACGGTCGGTGTCTGTCATCTTGTCAAACTCATCAATAAGACACACTCCCTTGTCGGCAAGCACTAAGGCACCGCCCTCGAGAGTCCACTCCCTGGTAACCGCATCCTTGCGAACGCTTGCCGTAAGACCCACTGCCGAAGCACCTTGCCCTGTCGCGAACACGGCCCTGCGCGCCGTTTTTTCGGCATACTTAAGGAGCTGCGACTTCGCGGTGCCGGGATCGCCGAGAAGCAAAACGTTGATATCGCCTCTAGTCACAGTCTTTCCGCTCTCCTGGGCCACACCGCCAAATAAGGCGGCCGCGATCGCTGTTTTAGCATCTGTGTGCCCAAAAATGGACGGCGCGATCGAGGCTATGATGTCATCTACGATGTTGGCCGAATTTCTCACCGTTTCTTTCGCCTCCGTCTCGTCTGCCTCGCTGAGCACGTCGTCAGAGCTCCCACCACGAGTTTGCACATAATTTGCCTCGAGCAGCGTGCGGAATACGGGAAACCCATTGCGTGCATTCAGCAGCCCGTCATAGGTGTTGGAGTATATGCCAGTAATGTCCACATCGTCTCCAGGCTTGGCAATATCGACGAGGTCCCACAGCAATACTACATCGCGCTGGCGCGGTAGCCGTCCGGCAGGGACGCTGCCGGGACGCTCTTGGACAGTGATGCGCTGGTAGTTCCGGTATACAGTTTTCTCGCTGTTGAGTACAAACGGGCCACGGCTTTGACAGGCATGGCAAAAGCTGGGTGTCACCTCCTGGGCGGCATCCTGCACATACGGCCCTAGGACCTGGCCACACTTGCGGCAATCAAACTTAAGGTACTTCAGCTGTGGCAACACACCTGTACGCCGCGTAACAACTCCAGTGACACGCACCAGCGTATTAAGATGATGCTCGCGCAGCTCCCGCAGGCTTAACGCGACTGGGAGCCCCGCAATGCGCACATGCACCTCGCTGTGTATTTGTGCATACATGGGATACACCAACTCAATAGCCTGCATCGCCACGACATCCAGAATGCGCAGAACCTCAGTGGGAGCTGCCACCAGGAAGGCTGCCAGCACCGCGCGAGAATCGGCAAGGTGCGAGTAGTCTACTACCAGGCTCTCAGAGTTTACTTCACCGAGGCTTGTGATCCGTGAGCCGTAGACACTGCGACCTTCTGGGTCCGTGTACTCCACCAAGAAGCTCTTGAATTCCCGCGCGATAGTCTGGCTTACTGCGGGCTGTGCGACCCATTCGGCAACGGTATCCGCCTTGACATCGGAGAGCTCGTCGAGAGAAAGTTCAGGTGCATCCGGCTCGGAGCCAAGGTTCTCGAAAGCGTCGCGGCGCCGACGCCGCAACGGAATGCCGCTGCCTGTCAAACTCGAGTGCATCTCGTTTGTGCTGGGGCCACTGAGCTCATCAAGGAATCGACCTGTGCTAGTTCCACCGCCTGCCGATTGCGAGCGCTCGCGTGCGTCGAGTAGCGCGTCTACGACGCGACGTGAACCTGGATCTAGCTCATCCACTTCGGCGTCGTCGATCTGGCTGCTGGCTAGGTTGTATCGGTCCTGCTCAGAGTCAGGAGCATAGTCGTTGCGCATTCCAACGCCGAAGAGATCTTCGCCTTCCGAACTAGCCATGCCGGCCGCATCGAGCACGTCGCCGTCCTCGTCCTCGAGCTCAGCAATTTCCTCCACGTCGTCGGCGCGGTCATCGCTAGCATCAGACTCAGGTAGCAGTGGCGAGTGCGGCGGGGATGGTCCCTCGTCGCTTTCACCGCCACTATCGCCCTCGGCCTCGCGCGCGGGGCGCTTCCGTGGACTTTCGCGCGACATCGATATCTCAGGCCTAGCCCTAAACACACCTATGGGCTTAACTAGGTTAGGTTCAGGGTCTCCAGGCGGCGCCTCAAAATCAGCTTCCCGGAGTCTCAACGCTGGGAGCCTGAAGAATTCGATATCAAGACGACAATACTCGTGTTTTTGAACACTGTTGCGGCCTTCACCCTATAGGTGGCGAACTTATCCGAGATGCGCAGGCCGTTCTCGCAGATCGGGCAGGAAGAGGTATGTATTTTCCAGGTCGGAACCTTTTACATCCGAACAATTTTGCCGTATGTTGTTACCCTCTAATACCTCTGGTTCTCGAGTTCTTCAACAGGAGTGCACAGCTGCTCGAGAGTACTCATGCTGTTATCTGGGTCTCTGCCTGATGTGAAGCATGGATTAATTAGAGAAGTAGCCCGATCGTGTGTATCGAGCGGCTAGAAATATGTCGGTAAGATATTGATCTTCCAGCAGGGGTTGAACGACACTCCAGCGTAGCTCAACAGTTTTGTCACGCTGCGCTCGCCAGCAGCCCCGAGGTGTTTTGAATGTCACGGGCGAATTCTTTCCTGTTTTAAGCTGTGTGAGTGTATGCCCTAGCTATGGGACAAAGCGGATTAGACGTGATCAAACGGAGCGGTTTCGAGAACACAGGACTTAGTATAGATGGGCTCTAGATCGTTAAAACTGGGAGTAGTAATGCAATTGCAAAGCTTTTGGTTACCTTGTCTCGAAATAGGTACTTAACAAGCATGGCTTCCAAAAAAAAGCTAAGAAATATGAGAGCACGTCTACTCTAGAGGTAGCTAAGAAATACCTCTAGACAGCGTTATATATAGTGAGGGGTTCCTCCAGGTCTATTTCTGGGCCGTTAATCTGTACTTTACGATTCAAGTTTGCGTCGATCTAGCCGGAGGCGCATCCAGGAATTGCCGAGAGTTCACAAACCGTTACACCTTCACGGACAAGAAAATAGAATTAAGGCCTCCATGTGCGGGTTAGATAAATAATTGCAAAATCGGGAGGCGATGGCGTACTATAAGCCGTCTCTTGCCTGTATGTATGCAGCCTAAACGTAATAAACGTTTCGAAACTACATAAACGTTTCGAAACTACATAGGCCATCAAGTCATGTTGCTGGGGACTACTGCGGTATACTGGGTTTTTCGGAGAATCTATTTGGATTGCAAGGCTCTTAGAGACTTTTGCGGGTTTTATTATTTGGACTCGTGACTGCGTAAACTAACTATGGGTTGTATGTGTCGGCTCATCAAGCATCAGTACAACTCGCGCACGTGAACGAAATTGCATGAACTCGTAACTGGGCCTTTAATATTCTGTAAGCTGTCACATAAACCGAAGAGCGCACTCATCATCGTGATTGTCTTCTAAAATTTGCAAACACACACATGTAGACTTGTTGCGATGAGGATTTCTGTAATGGTGTATCGTGGCTTCTCAGGTTGGTGTCGTTCATTCAGGGTTCGTCCATCACCAAGGGCCAGCACCATTAGAGGTCTTTCGTCAACGAAAACACTCAGTTCTGCTCGCGACATCTCAACTAACACCGTTATGTAACTGGGAAAAGCCAGAAACTGTCAATACTTACGTATATATGCCACTCTGATCAGAACCCTGCGCGCACCGGTATAGGGCCGGCCGATAGCGGCGGGTATCACTGTTGCAGCCGAGTGCCCGCCGCCTGTCAATACCTCCTTCATTCACACAGCAGCGAATCCATGAACATCTCTAACGTGCGCTTCTCGGTGGCCACTGCAATCATGGCAGTCCTCTTTCTGGGATTATTTTGCACTTCAGCAAGCTTATGCACGTCATCGCTAGATCCTGCGGGTGCATAGCTTGCATATTTCGAGTAAGCTAAGAAACCAAGGAATAGCGTCATGTCGGCGCGCAAAACATGGACTACTTTCTCTAGTTCCTTTGTGACCCGGATTGAATCTTCAAATGGATCTCTTATGATTCCGAAAAAACTGCCTTCGATGGATTTCAGCGCAGCAAGCTTCTTTGTCAAAAAGCACACGTACTTCAAATGCGGTGTAAGATTGACCATATCAAAGCGGTTATTCCAGACGGCAAAGCCGTAGCCGGCAATGAGGCGGAAATTCGGCGACGGACAGTAATTAATGAGAATTTCTTCACCGCAAGCTATAGAGCGACACGCATACAGACACCATGTGTCGCTGGCTGGCACTAGGTCACTGGTTATCTTATACGCACAATCTGCGCAGCACATATTTTGAGCAACGCAAGACGAACAACCTTGCCCTTTATCTCCAAATCGTGCTGAGGGATTGTCGGTACCATTAAAGTAACCTGCAAAAGGAATCAGAGCTGACCCGGAATGTTTCCGGAGTCCAAACGAGCGCGACGACATCTTGATGCCTGTGCGAATGTAGTCTTCGCGCGAGGGAATATCGAAATTCGAGTACAGCTCGCTCAGCCGCTGAAGCAAGTCCGCTGATTCAGAATAGAGCATTTCGTATTGCCGCATATAGGGAACAGTGCAATTCACGGTATTTATTGACTGCATATACTTCTGCTCTACAGAAGTCCACATTTCGTATACGTCTGGCTGCTCACTAGCATCGAACTCTTGAATAAGGCCATACCAGCGGCTCTGTTCACGTAGGGATCTCTCGTAGTAGTAGGTTGCTATGGTCAACCGTTGTAAAATGGACGCAACACTGCTATTTCTGGGGCACAGTGCGGCAGTCTTGGGAAGACTGACAATTTCCACCAATGTAGCTAACGGACGCTTCGCGAACACCCCCATGCCCCCTAGAGGGGACCGGTGTACCTCGATTTTGGAAGAAATTGTGATGCCTAGGTACGTTCCGCTAACAAGGGAGTCTGTATCAATGGAGTTAGCCCTCACCATTGTGCTTACGATTCTTTCGCCCTTGACTGCAGTTGCTTGTCACAAACTGCAGCTGCTTGTAGCCATTTATATGCCGCAAGATGAATAATAGAGAGCGAGCGCAGTATGCTTGTGTCAGGCAAAAGGCTGCAGCAAGGGTAAGCTACGAGGGTGATTTTTACGAGCAGAGGCAGGAGGCCACTAACGGCCGTGGAGACGCGCTACAGAGCGAGCAAATTTGGGCACGCCGTGTTCCAAACCCTGCTTCCTCGGCCGGGCGCAAGCGTCATCTGCCGAGCCTTAGCCTACAGAAGAACACATAAATCCTATATGCGCATATTAGCCACAATCTACGCGGCGGAGTGGGCCGTGTACCTCTCAAGGATATTTTTCTCGGAGGCCACGGCTATGAGAGCCATTGCTCTGCGAGGATTCTTTTCCGCTTCTGCGAGGGCGAATAGCTCTTCGCTATTACCGTCGAAACGGTACTTTTTCATGCGCGAGTCGACCAGCGTCTGCACGAACTCATCAAAGTCCAGTTCAAAGCATTCAGAAAGCTCTTTGAGATCTTCGGACACCTTCGGCCGACCGTGCTCGTCGTTCTCGTTGAGAAGCCCTAGGAAAACCTCATCCTCTTCTTCATCTTCATCAGCGTCCTCGTCAAGGTCATCGCCAGCACCAGCGGTAAGTTCATCGTCCGCCGCGGATTCGAGTCTAGCCTCCTGGGCCGCACGCCACTCGTAGAACTTTTCCTCCAGATCAAACTTGTGTGCAAGGTCCTCGATCTCAGGCTCGAAGTTTATGACTTCGTGGCGGTTGTTTTTGATCGCGAATCCGTACTTGGGGATGAGCACGCCGTTAGGATCTTCTCCATAGATGTTGAACACCTCGCTACCGGCTGGAATATCCCGTATCGCGCGAATGGTGCAGAACTTTTCGTAAGGATCATACTCTGACTCGTCCGAGGAGTCGAAATCACTTTCGAACTCGCTGTCGTCAACAAGAGTAGTGTCATCGTCGTCTCCTATGTCAGACATCGCCTCTTCGCTGCCTCTGTCGCGGTCCTCCATGAGCGAGAAGTCGCTGTCAGCGTCTTCACCATCATGTGCGAGGTTGGCTCTCCTTGCGGCACGCTCTTGCTCGGTATCGCTCGCTTCAGCATTCTCGCCTTCGTCGTGGTCATTATCGTCCAAATCGTCGTCATCTAGATCGTCATCTTCCGAGTTCCAGATACAATGGCATTCTATCTCTCCACACAGGTCACAAACGTCACCCACGGCCTCAAAATGGGCATTCTCTAAGTCGCCGTGGTTGAAAAAACAAGCACCTGGTACAAGCGCAAGCTCGTGGTAGTTATCCACGTCAAAAGCGCGGCTCGCGACTATGAGTGCCACCTTGATAAACTCGTCAAATGTCGGCACGCTGAACGACGGCACTACGCACATCGCCTGAAAAAGAGGCATCATTGCCTGATATGATTCTCCCAGTACTTCCAGATCCGGGAAAAACTCCCAAGAATCAATATTTGTGCCTTCCAGCAGATCCTGTTCCTCCGGCGTCCACAGCATGTATACGTCGGGGACTTGACCCCGCTCGATGATTTTAATAAATCTGTACCACGGGCTCTCTTCGCCCTGCGACTTCTCAAAGAGATACGCCGCCATCAACAGTTCCTGTTGAACGTAAAAGCTATCATTATTCTGTTCGAAGTCGTCAAAAAACTGCGATGCCGCGCACGTTCGCGGTGACAGCACCGAGTCCTTGGGAACCTTGAGCAAAATGTCGTCAACGTTAATGGGTTGACTTGCGAACACTCCGAGGCCCCCCAAAGGCGACGGGCGCAGCTCCACCGCCGGCGAAAGCTCAACCTCCAAGCTTTTCAGCTCGTCCGCTGCGTTCATGTAATCAGCAGAGTGCAGCAGGCGAATTTGCAGCCGAGGAGGAGTATGACGAAGCCGGAGCGAAGCTTGCCGTAATCAACCTAAATGCCGACGAGTATACGAAAAATAAACCGGCCACGCGCAATTGCGTTGAACAGCATGGTTTCCGGGCCCTGAAGGGTACAAAGATATCGATGAATAACCTGGATAGACGCACTTACTAATGTAAGCGACGCTGCGTCGTTGAGTCGTGCTGAGATTTGCCGTGCTTCTCGTCGTGCAGGTGCATAAGGGTGCTGAGCGTCGATGAGCTCATTCGAGTTCCTCAGCCTGTGTTGGCTGCGGGTGTGCTTTTTTGAGCTGCATTTTCGGGCCGAGGGCTAGCACGAGCATCGCAGCCACACAGAATCGACCACGTGAGCTGTGTGTGCATAGATAGAGAAGGTCAGATTAGGCGCGGTGGCCACACGATTATGAATTTCAGATACAAATTGCAGGAACCCAGCTTCTTCTTGACGTCCAAATAGCTTGAAGAATGAATTAGACAGTATCTTCGCGGCCCCTGATCGAGAGGTTTTGCTTAAAGTCTCAGCAGTGAACGTTGCCGGCCAACCTCAGGCAGCAAGTGCATACATTGAGGAGGGTTTACAATGTCAAACGTCGGAACAGCACAGCAATACTCCGCATAATCATCTCCGTGAACACTGACCGACCAACGCTGTGGCCAGCGCAGTGGGTACGATGGTTGTACCTAGAAGAACCGAGTGAACCTGCCAATGCAGTGCCATATGGTCGTGGATACTGGAGGCAGAAGGGTATGAAGTGCGCTCGATGTAACCGACTCGTCCAGGGCTCTATCCTTTTGGCAATTTGAGCGGGGTCTGAGCCTCTCGATTCTCACAACACCTCTGTCCGCGTGTCGTACGCTAGAAGGTAGGGCCCTACTAGCGTGTGCATCAGCTGCGCATCGAAGTACTTGTACAGCTCTCGCTGCTCGTCGGCAAGCACTGTCACGAGCCGCGAAACATCCTTTGAAAAATTACCCTGGCGTCCTGCCTCTTCTATAAATGCAAGTAGACGGAACACAAGCCTCGGTATGCACGTCCGCCGCAATGACTCGGGGCCGTCAAACTGAAGGGCCGCGAAAACGGTTTGCGTAGTCTCTGCGGCGCTATCCGGAGAAAAATCGCGCTTCTCGAGAAGCTCTAGCGCTGCGGTCACCGTTTCGTACTGTCGAAGTAGTACAAGTCCACGAAGCACGTCTGGGCTTCGACCCCGGGGCGCAGATTCGGATAAGGTATCTCGTCGCAGGTCCTCAAGGTCGTAAACGGAACACAACGACAATGCCGCGAGTACGTCCGAATGTGTGAGAAACAGCTCGTACGCGCGTACGAGGTCGTGCACGGCTTGGGCGTAAAGCCGCGCTTGGAGGACAGTGGCGACGCATTGCACGAGCCGCATGCCGGCTACCTCGTCCCTCACATTCTCGACGTAAAGGTCTAAGCACAACTTCATAGCCTGCACCAGGCATGCGGACAGGTCGATACCCAGCTCGCGGCTCAGCTCAACCTGCTGCAGAAGTTGTCGCGGCGAGACAAGCTCTGCCAGGAGCTGACCATAGAGCGCTGGCTGCTCGCTGGCTGCGAGCTCCTTGACGTAGCATGGTACGTAAGGCAGTCGTTGTGCGCGCTTTGAGGGCTCGGAGCACAGATGCAGCACGTACAACTTCACCGCAGGCTCGGTTACGCACCCCAACACCATCTGCACGTGCAGCACGATACGCACAAGCGAGATGTCGTCTAGCGCAGCCATGTCACCGAGAAGTTCAGTCGCGACCTGCGGGAAGGTTCCCTTAGCGAGCGCAATCACGATACGGCGTCGGAAGTCGGTGCTGATCAACGCTAGCGCGGGATCTGTCCGCGTAGTTTCTTCGAACTGCTCCAAGGGGGTGCCAGTGCGGATATACGCGAGCAACAGCTCGTCCCAGGATTGGCACAGAGGCGCGACGCTATCAAGCCGCTTTCCTAGCAGCCCATAAACACCACGCTCGGCTGCGCTAATGCTTGATTCGCTCGCAGCGCGACAAGTGTCAGTGAGCACGGGGTTTGTCGTCCGCAAGCTAGTGGCCTCGATAGCCGCCCGTACAAGCCAGTTGCCCGTCTGCGCGCATACGTCGGCAGCAACAGATGTCTCCCCGCGCAGCAGCAGCGCAAACACATACTCGAACACGGCGCTGTCCTCTTCGCTGTCACGAGTATCTAGCGGCGTGCCGCTCCGCAGTGGAGCATCCTCATCGAGGTCGCTCATGCCAGCCATGAGCGAGTGCCGCCATTTGATCGCCGGCAAGTCTCCCGGGGTGAGTGGCTTGGGCAGGAACTGAGCAATCCAGTCGGCCATTGACCCCTCAGCGCCTGCGCTGATGCCGTACACGAGCGCCCATATCTGTATTTCCAGTTCTAAATGATGTCGCGTGCTAACCCCGAGGTCAGAGACGCTCGTCAGTGCCTGACGGCACCGTGCAAGCAAATCCTCAGCAAGGTGATCATGTGAGAGGCCGCTGGCGAGCGTCACGCTGCCGAACTCCTCGACTAGCCACTCGTCGGCCATTGACGACTCAAGACAAGACGCTGACACAGACGATGCTGTGTTATTACTAATGGTACGCGGCAGCTATCCACTCGTTCATCCCATGTCAGTTGTTCAGAGGAAGAGGATAGAAAATCTGCCGGGGCGGATAACAGTCACTAGATGCGCTACAATAAGAATTGAGCCATGTGACTACGGCTTTTGTGTAAAGTCTGTCCCCAAGTACAAATTCATGGTACCAGTTTTCATTGTTCTTCTTTACTAACAATAATGTCAAACTTAATCATCATTCACATTATTCTCGGCCTTTCGAACAACGGCGAAGCTAGACGAGATACGGCACACGCATATCAACACGTGACCATATATGCATATGCATGGCAATGCGCATCCGCGTACGCTGGCAGGTGTCCCACAGCGGCACCTGCCGCGCGCTGTGAGCTGTCTCCACATCGAGCTCAAGTTTACGACTATACCATCTCTAGGGTGATGGTTGGGGAATTTTGTGGTCGGCGTTTCTGGAGGGTGCTAGTAGCTTCCAAGTGATTCTGGCACGGGCCAGCCATTAGAGCCACACCCAGCGAGCAAGCCGGCGTGTTGCCCTAGCCCTAACCGACTACAAGTATATATGTTCAGATGATACGCCGCCACCTCAGTTTACTAACTGAAGTTTACGGACAAGTAACTACATACGCACTATGTCTGCGCAACCACAGCTAACAGATAGGGCCGCGAAAGTCATTGAGACTGCGCTTGAGATTGCACAGAACCACGGCAACTCGGCGGTGGTTCCTGTGCATCTGCTTGGCGCTCTCGGGACCGCAGATGACGACGGGCCTAGTTTCTTGCAGACAATCTGCGAAACGGCGCGGTATGAGTTCAAAGACCTCGAGCGAGCTATCAATGCACATATCGTTCGCATTCCGTCGCAGACTCCGGCTCCGACGCCGACGCTTAGCTCACTAACCCAGGACGTGTTGAAGAAGGCACAATCCATTCAGAAGGACCAGAAGGACTCATTCTTGGGCCAAGACCACCTCTTCCTTGCTCTTCTGGAGGATAGCATAATCGATGGATTACTGAAGGGAATCAACATGGACAAGCAGGCGCTCAAGAGCGCGGTTCAGAAGATTCGCGGCAATCGCCGCATCGACTCTGCGCACGCCGATACTTCTCAACAGTTTGAGCACCTGGACAAGTATGCAGTTGATCTTACGGAGAAGGCACGCAAGGGCGAGATAGATCCTGTCATTGGACGCGAAGAGGAAATCCGGAGATGCATTCGTGTTCTTGCGCGTCGTACAAAATCGAATCCGTGTCTGATCGGTGACCCAGGTGTGGGTAAAACCTCGATTGTCGAGGGTGTCGCTCAGCGTATCGTCGACAACGATGTTCCGACAGTCCTGCAGGGGTGCAAGCTCTTCGCGCTGGACTTTGGTGCGCTGAAAGCTGGCACCACTCTGCATGGCCAGTTTGAGGAGCGCGTCAAGGGAGTCCTTGATGATATCAAAAGTAGCGATCAGTTGATCATCTTGTTCGTCGACGAGATCCACATGATGATGGGCGATGGTAAGAGCGATGTTGCGAATCTATTCAAGCCTATGCTGGCGCGCGGAGAGCTGCACTGCATCGGCGCGACCACTGCCGAGGAATTCCGCATGCACATCGAGAAAGATGGTGCATTCGAGCGCCGATTCCAGAAAATCGATGTCCCGGAGCCCACCGTTCCTCAGACGATCGCAATTCTGCGCGGACTGCAGAACAAGTACGAATTGCATCACGGCGTGCGTATCTTGGACAGTGCGCTCGTTGCTGCCGCTCAGCTTGCGCATCGATATCTCACCTACCGCAAGATGCCGGACTCAGCCGTTGATCTGATTGATGAGTCGAGCGCGACTGTTGCCGTTCAGCGAGACTCTAAACCGGAGGAACTTGACTCGCTGGAGCGTGAACTTCAGCTTGTCGAGGTGGAAATCGCGGCTTTGGAGCGTGATAAGGCCGCCGATGAAAGCGTCAAGGAGCGTCTCGAGTCGGCACAACGCCGCAAGGCCGACATTGAGGAGCAGCTGGGTCCGTTACGGGAAAGATTCCAGGAGGAGCGTAAAGGGCTCGATGAGCTTAACAACGCAAAGAAGCGCCTGCATGAACTAGAGACCAAGGCGCTGGACGCCGAGCGTCGTTATGACACGGCAACGAGCGCCGACCTGCGCTATTTCGCAATCCCGGATCTCGAGCGCCGCATTGCCGAGCTTGAACAGGCCAACAGTGCGCGTGATGCAACCATGCTCGAGGATGTGGTCGATGCGGAGAAGGTCGCGGAGACCTGCGCGCGCCTGACTGGCATCCCCGTGAGCAAGCTCACGCAAGGTGAGAACACAAAGCTCATCAATATGGAGAAGGTTCTCGGTCGCGAGGTGGTCGGGCAGCCCGAGGCGATCAAGGCCGTCTCAGACGCTATCCGTCTCAGTCGTTCCGGGCTGGCGAACCCGGACGCCCCTGCCAGCTTTATGTTTTTGGGTCTAAGCGGGTCTGGTAAGACAGAGTTGGCGAAGAAACTGGCTGGGTTCCTGTTCAACGATGAGAAGACCATGATTCGCATCGATTGCTCCGAGCTTGGTGACAAGTGGTCCGCGTCAAAACTCATCGGTGCCGCTCCGGGTTACGTGGGGTATTCCGAAGGTGGGATTTTGACGAACCAGCTTGCTCGTCACCCGTACTCAGTGATTCTGTTCGACGAGGTCGAGAAAGCGGCTCCCGAGGTGCTCACCATTCTATTGCAATTGCTCGACGACGGCCGGATCCGCGCCAGCAACGGCAAGGAGATCAATGCTGCAAACTGCATCGTTATCATGACGTCCAACCTTGGTGCTGAGGCTATCCAACGGACTGAAGAGTCTGAAGTGTCAGCGGGCACTAAGGAGCTGGTAATGCAGTCTGTCCGGGCACACTTCCGCCCTGAATTCCTTAACAGAATCTCAGCAATGATCGTGTTCAATCGGCTTTCGAAGGATGCTATTGGCAAGATTGTAGATATCCGCCTCAAGGAAATCGAGAAGCGGTTCGCAAAGAACAACCGCCACCTTCGTCTCAGTCTGTCCGACGGCGCAAAGTCGTGGCTGTCTGAGCACGGATATGACAAGGACCTTGGCGCACGGCCTCTGAACCGCCTTATTCAGGCGGAAATCCTCAACCCACTGGCCATCTTGTTGCTCAAGGGCGCGGTGCTTGACAAGGAGACTGTCAAGGTCACGGAAGCGCCAAGCCGTGCCGGCCTTATCGTACACGCGAACCATGAGGTCAGTGACGCGGACGTTGAGATGTCTGACGTGCCATCTGACGAGGAGATCGACGTCGACTAATTTAGCTTCTCGTAGGAGGTTTTCTCGAATTTACCCACTTTCTTCTTAGCTAGTTTTAAGTAAATTTTAATCATGATGACTTGACTTCTCACTCTTTTTCGGTGGTCAGACTGTAGCCCCCCGTCTACTAAAAGTGTGTCGACTGCTCGTTTCTGTCTAGCAGACAGTTATACGGCTATAGCAGTAGTAGTAGCATTCCGAGTCCACATTTCTAATCTGTGTGCATCAGATTTATGTATCGGATTGTTTATGGTGCGCGATTTGGTCGTAGAACTTATTATGGCTGGTACCGACGCATGTAAAGCTATTCAGGCACTATGCAGGTGGTCTAAACCACGAGGTACCGAAGTTTCTTGACGATGCAGTGCAGAAAGCAGTACGCGCGTGCGATGCTAGAGCTCTAAGACTCATTGATATACCATGACGGGCTAAGGTTACGTATACTGAGTACTGGGACACAGCACTGGCGCTCTTCCTATGGCATTTATTTGGCAGTTCTTTGTTCTCCGCGCTAAGCATGTGGAACTCAGCCTGCGCCCACGCTTAGCCCAGCTGCACTCGACAGCGGTCGAGAATGCCGTGGCAGGAAGTGTGTATTGCTACCTCACTCAATTCTGTTTAACATCCCGCAAGATGGACCCAACGGATCATGCAATGCAGTGCGAGTCTAGCCCGCGGCCACGGCTGGCTGTGCCCTCTCTCGTTTCAGCCGCTCGCGGCGCTCGCTGAGCGTCTCCTTGGTACGCTTCAGACGCGCGCGGCGCTGTGCCAGCGTCTCGCCGCCATTGGGATCCACCGGCTGCGTAGAACTTGCGCTCGGCTGGCGCGACCGCTGCTCGAAGTCCGGTTTCGGCAGCTCGCCGCCGCGAAGCGCTTCATTCATCCAGGACTTGCGCATCTTATACTCGGCACTAGCGACCTGCTGCATCTGCAGCAGTGTGGGCACGACCGACTCGGCCATCGGGTGTCGCGAGACATTCAGGTCGCGCACCATATCGATGCGCCCTACGTCACGCGCGATGACTTCGCGCTGGATGCGCTTTGCCTTCTTACGAATTTCAATTTCCTCGATAAGGGACGGTACCTCGGTGGGGTTTCCTGCCGCGCGCCGCGCGCCGAGACCTAAGATCTCCGCTTGCTGCTGGATGCCGTGCTCGTCGAGCTTCGAGAACTGCAGCATCTGCTCGTCGGCCTCCTCGCTGGTCACGCGTCGGAACTCGTCTTCGGGATTCTCCACGTCCTCGTACCCAGCGCCCTGCTTGCGGTGAAATAAGCCGCCCAGCCAGCTGCGACGCTTCTCCACAACCGGCTCGGCAATGCTCTCAGTCTCCTCCGCGCCGCGGTCGAGGTCGTCACTGAGCACGGTAGCGCCGTCCGAGCTGAATTCCTCCTCGTCGCTTTCTGCCTCGCCTTCAAACTGGGGCTCAAGCGGCGACGGACCCCACTTCGGTTTCGGCGGAAGCTCGATGTGTAGCGTGTGACTGGGTGCGGACACAGGCGCAGGCTGCCGGCTCAGCAGCGGCGGTTTGAGCAACGTGACAGGAATTGGCGCAGGGTACGCGACGTTCGCGACCGAGAATACCGACGGCGCTGCGCTGCCGTGGGGGCTGCTGCTGAGCATTTCGCGCTTCATGGTCTCGATCTGCGCACGTAGGGTCATGCCATCAGCGCCAAAATCGTTGCTCGTGCTGCTCATCTCGAAATCTTCGCTCGCGAGCTCCTCGCCCATCCCCAGCGCGCCGAAGTCAACGCTGCTCGTGTCGAGGTCACTCTCGTACTGGTCAACGGCCATAGGCATGACACGCGGAATCCCGCGCGGCGAGGACATACGGCTGTCGCTATCGTTGAAAATGACCTGCGATGGCGTCTCCATGTGTTCAGTTGAGAGCGGCAGCCGCAGCGGCGACTTGTTGCCAATCAGGGGCGACGGCAGAATGGCCGTTTCGCCACCAGACGACACACGCCGGATGAATG
The DNA here is from genome assembly GCA_030579095.1 of Starmerella davenportii. NCBI lineage: Eukaryota > Fungi > Ascomycota > Dipodascomycetes > Dipodascales > Trichomonascaceae > Starmerella > Starmerella davenportii. The sequence goes on from JAKUAD010000003.1 coordinate 394,347, forward strand.
CGTGCGGACTACCCTGGGGTGAGCGCGCGCCCATGCTTGGCGTCGACGCTGGTGATTCCGGACTTGTCGCGAAGCGCGACGCAGACACCTCCTCGGCGACGGGAGAAAGAGCAGGCAGGCCAGGAGAGAGACGCATGCTCATAAGCTCGCTTGCAGGCGGCAGCGACGCGTGCGCCGGGGGTAGCGATGAGAGCCGCGGAGGAGGCGATTTCTCGCCGTTCGGCAGCCACGACGTGCGCAGAGGGGACCCTGGCGCGGAAGGCGACCACAGAGGCGAGCCAGACGGTGTTGCACGCGACGGGGTGCGGGTGTGGGGGTTATCCATGGGTGCGGACAGGTCAACGTCCTCGAACTCGCTCTCCTCGCGCACTTGGTGCAGTTCGCGCGACATGCGCCGCGGCGACAGGGACGCAGACAGCCGGCGTGGGCTGCGCGGGGGGACACAGATTTCGCCCAGGTCGAGTTCCTCGGCCGCGTGCGGCTGGTCGGGCGCTGGCGCCAGCGCATCCGCGCGCTCGTCGGACATACAGGGTTAGGCCAAACACAACACTCCGGTTAAACACGCACTGGGCGAGGGTAAGAGTGAGGGCCGTGCGCAGCGCGCCACGCGAGAGATCGCGCTATATACGTTGTTCGCAACGAAGGAGGGCCTTCAATGTGTGGAATCGGATATTTGCCTTCAATTTGTCCAAGAGCCGATCCCAAGTTGCATCTAGCACAATGCGCGAGCGCAATAATAACGACTGCGCGGGTCGATCGAACTGAGTACAGCGACCCGAGTCCACGCAGTTGCCGCACGCCGTGTGATACCACACGGATATACTTCCAGAAAATACCTTTTTTCCAGCCTCTGCAATGCCAGTAGGAGCATTGCTACGCCATTAGTGTTGAGATCGAGTTGTGTCCCGCTATGCTGCGGCAGAACGATGGGGCTGATCTCGCACAAATACAAATAAAATTCCAGCACCTGATGAAGACTCATGAGCTGATGGGAGCGCGCTGCATCCAGAATGCGTAGCAGATACGTGACTGCCTATTGGGTATTATAGAGCTACAGGAACGGATCGGGGCTGCTTAATGGTTTGCGGTATTTCGATGCAGCTGCAGAAAGAATAAACGCGCAGACACGCAGTGCTCAAAATCCTGCAAGGCTGGTGTTGCTAACACAATACAGTAGTGAATCACCTACACGGTGCATACCTACGGGGGGGCGTAAAGTCTACCCGCTGTTCGAGCGTCCCGGACCCAATGCAAGTGATAAATCAAGTGCTGCATCCTAAGGCGCGCGGCACAGTCAGATTCATCAACAAAACGGCCCGTAGCACGAGGATTCCGTCGCGCGCCATCAATCGCAGGTTTTACCGCCACACGCTGGCAAAGTTGTCCTCCTCCGCGGTGTCGACGCCAGTGCCTGTTTGCGGCTCGCGCCGCGAGCTTGTCGAGTTGGTGGTATTTATGCTGCTCAGCGAGCTCACGCTGCCGAGGTTGGACAGCGAGCTCAGCGAGCTCGTGGAGCCGGTGGGCGGCGTTGTGTATGCCGGCAGCGGCCGGGCAGCCGGCGTCTGCCCGGGCCGCGCATAGAGTGATAGAATCGAGCTCTTCACGTCGGCCTGCGCCGTCGGGACCGCAGGCCGCGGTGCGGGAGCGGCAGCAGGTGGCGCCGTGGGCGCGGGCTGCGCCTTGGCGGGCGGCGCGCGCAAACCAAGCAGGTCTATCGACGCTGGACTCCCCTGTGCGGTAGCGTGCGAGGTGTGTGTCGTCGGCGCGGCGCGCGAAGCCGGCGCGTGTGGCGTGCGGATGTGCTGCGTGTTGGCGTGCGCCGCCTCCGGGCGCGTCTGCCTCACCTTCGGCGGCACCGCCGGCTTTTCGACGTCGGAAACCCACCGCTTCAGCTCATACTTGGTCTTGATGAAGTTCACGAGCTTGCTCTCGTCTGGGACGTAGTGCGGGGGCAGGCGCGCCTCCCAGTACGCGTTCGCAGCGTCGTTGCCCGTGACCTTCAGTTTCTCGAGCTGCTGGTCGTTCCACGTGTCCAGGTCGATCGAGCGCACCTTTGAGATGTGCGTGCCGAGCGAGCGGTGTATGCCCGAGCACCGGATGCAGATCAGAATCCCGATGTTCCACGACGCCCAGCGCGGATACTGCGCGGTCTTGCAGTCGGCGCACCGGTTGTTGCCCTCCTGTGCCAGGATCTGCTTCAGCACCAGCTTGTTGGCCGCGCTCGTCTTCTTTTCCATGCCAAAAGCTAAGTTGCCGCGGGCCTGCGCTGGTGTGAAAATGACAAAGCCATTATGTCGGGCACAACAAACGCCATACGCACACCGTTATTAATGGTGCAGCTGGGCGCGCAGTGGGGCACCAGGCCGCCGGCGGAAATTTGCGCTCGCGCCACGGTCGTGCATGGCAGCCGCACCGGCTGGCTGCCACGTCTTCGGCCGCCGCGCGCGTCGGCGACGCGCGTCCGGCAGGGCAAGGTTATGCATATGTACGTGCCGCGCGGCGCCATGTATATGCGCCATGTATCCGTTACGTGCATTATATGTATGGGTCCCGTGAGGGTGGCTGCGCGGCCGACACAGCATGAAGGTGCCAGTGCGGCGCACACAGCCCTTTTAGGTTAGGGTGTTAGTTTTGTTTCGAACGGCTCAGGCCGTCTGCGGCTCCTGCGGGGCCGGCTGGTCGATGTCGACCAGCTCGTAGTCTTCAAAGAAAGTCCGGCGCAGCTCGCGCCACTGGCTCGCCCAGACACCGGCGTAGACTGTGAGCGCAGCGCTGCACGCCTGCAGCAGCCACCACAGCCAGCTACGCGGGAGTCCGCGACTGTACACAGACACGACGACGAGGTTGATGCCGTGTAGCGTGAGCGCGAAGTCCGTGGCGAGCTTGCTGCGCCCAACGATCAGCATGATGGCCAGTACCGAGAACATCGCGTCCAGCAGCCACAGCAGCGCCAACAGCCACCCGAGCGAGGTTTTCGCATCGACGTCGCGCCACGAGAAGACGTAGTGCAGCGACCAGGGGACACCCACCAGCAGTAGCGCGAGCGAGATGATTACAAACCCAACCGCGTAGTACGACGCCTGCAGCGCGACTATTTGCAGAAACAGCCGCTTCGGCGCTAGCACCGGCGACTGCTTGGCCATTAGGGTTAGGGTGAGTGTCAGCGCAGATGCAGACGCGCAGCGTCAGCGCGCGCGCATGCGGCCTGCTCGCATCCTAGCGAGCAGAGCTGACGAGCATGTGCGGTTGGGGGGCCGACCGCTGAATGCGGAGCAGGATGCACCGTACGGCTGAGCGGCTGGTCGCTAGCCTAGCACTGCGGCACAACTTCGCGCAGGTACTCCCCGAGCTTGAGCAGGTAGCGTTCGCTAACTGCTGTCCTTTGCGCGGTTTCGTCGCATCTAGCCGGTGGCGGTGCAGAATTCAGACTGCACGCGGGTTTTTGTCCCCTTGTGGAGGGCCGTGTACCCAGGCGTCGCCACACGTGAGCGCTGGCGGGCCGTGCGCATTGAGTGACTGGTACGGTTGACACTGCGGCGCACAGAGCAATTGAGTTAGCCACGCACTGCTCGTGACCATTGTATCTGTTTCACGCGGTTTCGCTTTCCCCCTCCCACCTCCACTGCTTCCGACGTCGCTGCCGCCGCCTGCGAGAGCCGGTCTCACCAAGTCCGGACGGCGTAAGCACGAGCCAGATAAGCTCGTTGACAGAATATGGCTAGCGCCTGTTTCATAAGACGCAGCATGTGAATGCAATTTCCGACTGCCGCACCCCATAAATGCGTTTCTGGCGTTGTCATCATCTGACCCCCCATGACGCCGCTCGAGATCGTGGACGCCACGGGCACGCACCCGGAGCCCAGCACTGAGGAGTTCGAAGAATTGGCCGCGTACTTGCAGTCACGAGTCCCTACGGGCGTGCCTCCGCCGAGTCCCCAGCACCTGCTTGAGCGCTCTGCTGCGTGCCTCGAGATCTTCAGCGGGCTCGCCCAGGGTGCGGCGCACCCGGAGTTCGTCCGACTCAATGCCTCGGCACAGTACTTCCAGGACGCCTGGATTCTGGAGGAGGGCTCGAAACAGTACTTCGCAGGCAAGCCGCTGCCGGCGGTCACGAACTTCCTCGACGCCGTGTTCGAGCACCACACGACACTGGCGCTGCGCCGAGTGGCCGAGCACTACACGTCGGTGGAGACGCTGCCCGAGCTGACGCGGCTGGCGAGCACAGCGTTCCGGCGGCGGCTCGTGTACAAAGCACTGCCCTGGTGGCGGCTGCAGCGCCGCGGCGCCAAAGTGATTCCGCCGTGCAAGGGCTTCGATGCTGCCTGTGCTGTCCACGTTTCCGCTTATATTGGCGAGCCTGCAAGTCCGGATGAGGCCGCGCAGCTGAACATGATGTCCGCCGTCTACTTCGAGAAGCCCTCGCTGCTTTTTGCGGGTCTGCAGCACACCATCGCGCTACCGTCAGTGCAGTCGCGCCTCAGCCGGCGCGCCTTTGCGCCTTGCGAGGAATCCGCCGACGTGCACAGCATTGCGAAAGTGCTGATTACGAGCAGCCTATCCGGGAGCGACGAACTGAAGTCCGTACTCCTGCGGCCATACTTCGTCACGCGCCTTGTTGATGCCGGCGTTGACCAGAACATTCACACGATGGTGGAGGCTCTCCTTGCGCTCCAAGAGGATCCAATATTCAGGGAGAGCGCGGACAATCGGTACATGTTCGCCAAGATGCTCCAGGCACTCCACCGTGAGACTGACCCGGAGACTGTTTACGCGTTGTCCTGCTTTCTGCTGCAGGCGCTCGATGCCCAGGTGCTTCTGCAGTACTATCCGGACGCCAACGCCAGTCTGAACGTCAACAGCGACCCGCTCGCTTCGTCGCGGCTCTTAATCGTCCAGGCGCTGGATCTTGTGGCTCTAGGTGAGCCCAAAGTGCCGGCTGTAGTCTGCGAACACGTTTGCGCTGTGTACGATTCGTTCCCTGACGACTTCAAGGGCATGTTCGAAACCCTCCACTTGCGCATCCTCGAGGAGCAGCACTGGACACGAAAGGTCAAGAACTACCTGACAGAGCTGTGGGAGCAGCAGATCCTGCCGGCGGCCGCAAGCTTGTCCCGTGCCGACTCCGACAGTGACAGCGAGTCGCTGGTTCTGAACCCCCGCCGCGATCCCGAACCGCGCGCGCAGCCTGGCCCCGTGATTCGTGAGGGATTTAGGGGGCGTGCCGGAACGCTGCCATAGTTCGCGTGGCTGTGGCATCGGCAACTTCGAGATTGTCATAACGAGGCCACCTGCGGAGGTGAATTGTTCCTGGGCTGTGACACAGCTTTCTGCATCTAGCCGAGTACACTACGTGCGTATTGCCTTTGTATCACACACGTATCTGCTCTAGCTAAGTATCAATTCAAATAAACAGAACTAATTCCAATTGGCGCTCGGTGCGAGCCTGACGCCGCGCTGACTCCTAATCCCAGCACGCAAGTTAACACTTTTCTAAGGTCGCATCGATCGTTTTATCTGCGTCATAAGAATCCATCTGACAGTGAGTCACCATCTCTAGCACCCCCTCGCCCGATCTTGGCAGCAGCGGCAGCGCGCGTAGAGATCAAGAACATACATATACGCTTAATGTTATGTGTACATTGGCACAAGGCCAGCTTCCAACATATCGACGGGAGTTGCATGCCGTTGAGTTATGGCCGAAAATGCGGAATGATGAGCTAGGCAGCTCCCTGCCGATTTTCCACTGCACACGCGTCCAGCAGGCGCCTTTATTTAGTAAGAAAAAAAATTAAGTAAGGCATGGATTTCGTGTTCACCATCGCGGACAACGACAAAGTTGCCGATTTGGACACCGAAAAAGGCGGTGAATTGAACCCCGAGTTTCAATTCGATGCTGGCACTGACTTTTCGGAGCCTGAGTCGGAGTCTGACGTCGCTGACGACGAGCTCGACGAGATTCTGAAAAGACGGTTGGCGGAGACGGGCGCGGAATCTGCGATGGACGTCGACGAAGAGGACAGTGCCACGGGGTTCTTCTCGGACGAGGAGACGACTGGCGATGAAGCGCTATCGGACGAAGCGAGCGAGCCCGCCGAAAGCGCCAAAGGCGGTTCGCCAACGGATAACAGCGAGCCCGGATCTAATAATGACGTAGAGGACAGCAGCGTTGACCAGACGGATGCGCCGCCTACGGTGCAGACAGACACAAGTGGGTTTTTTGAGGATGCCCAGGCGAAGCAGGCTGCGGTCCCCTTCTCGAAGATGAACCTGAGCCGTGCGCTGCTGAAAGGCATCGCCGACGCGAACTACGTAACTCCGACGCCCATCCAGACTGCGGTGATTCCCGTCGGGCTGCTCGGCAAGGACATTGTCGCCGGGGCCGTGACCGGTTCCGGCAAAACGGCAGCGTACCTGATCCCTATCCTGGAGCGGCTGGTGTACCGCCCCGTAAAGACGGCTGCGACGCGTGTAGTGGTGCTAGCGCCGACGCGCGAGCTCGCCGTGCAGGTGCGCGACGTGGCCGTGCAGCTAAGCAAGTTCGTCGGGGGGCTGCGCATTGGGCTCGCCGTGGGCGGGCTGAACCTGCGCGCACAGGAGCAGGAGCTGAAGATGAAGCCCGACATTGTCGTGGCGACTCCCGGCCGCTTCATCGACCATGTGCGCAACTCGCCTAGCTTCACTTGTGACGATGTTGAGGTGCTTGTGCTCGACGAAGCCGACCGCATGCTCGAAGAGGGCTTCGAGGCCGAGCTCACCGAGATCCTGCGGTTGATTCCCGCCAAACGCCAGACGATGCTGTTCTCGGCCACCATGAACTCGTCCATCCAGGACCTCGTGAAGCTGTCGCTCAAAAAGCCGGTGCGGCTCATGCTCAACCCTCCCAAACAGACCGCCGCCGGACTGAAACAGGAGTTTATCCGCGTGCGCAAGCAGCACGAAGCGTCGCGCCCTGCCATCCTTGTACAGCTGCTACGCAAGATCGGCACCAAGAAACGTGTGATCGTATTCGTGGCACAGAAACGGCAGGTGCACCGCTTGCGTGTGCTTGCTGGGCTGCTGGGCCTCAAAGTCGGCGAGCTGCACGGTGCACTGACGCAGGAGCAGCGACTGGCCAGCATGCGCCGCTTCAAGAACATGGATGTGTCGGTGCTGCTGTGCACAGACCTTGCCGCTCGCGGCCTGGACATCGCGAACGTCGAGGTCGTGATCAACTACGAGCTGCCGCTCACGTACGAGACGTATGTGCACCGCATCGGCCGCAGCGCGCGCGCCGGCCGGTCCGGCACCGCGATCTCGCTTGTCGGCGAGGGCACGACCGAGCGTCAGGTCGTTAAGAGCGCTGTGCAGGCTGCCAAGACCAGCCAGGACCGCAGCCAGAAGCAGACGATTCTCGGACGCAAGATCGACTGGGAGGACATCAAGCAGCTCGATGCACAGATCAAGGCTAAGCAGGCCGAGGTCGACGAGGTGCTGGAAGAGGAGAAGGTCGCCAAGGAGCTGGGCACGGCCGAGCGCGAGCTGCAGCGCGCGCACAACCTCGTCGAGCACCGCAAGGAGATCATGGCGCGGCCAAAGCGTACGTGGTTTGAGGCCGACAAGAAGGTGCCCAAGCGCGGGCTCTCGAACACACAGAAGAAGAAGCTCGACCGCGACCACTGGGCGTACAAAAAGACTAAGGGCGACCGCAAAGTGAGCACCGCCCGCGGCGGCAACCGCGCGCTGATGAAGGGTGCTAAAAAGGCGCGCAAGGCGTAGCTTAATTATACGTATTTATTCACCTCCTTTTCTTTTTTTTGGACTTCTTTTTTGCGCGCTTCGGTCCGGGCTCGGGAGTCGTTTCGGAGGAGGGCGACGGCGACGGTGAGCCGCTCGCTGGTGCGGCGTCCTCGGGTGCGGGCGACTGCGCGGGCGAAGCATGAGGCGCTTCACCCGCAGCGCTGCTGGCAGCCGCTATGTCTCGCTCCTCCGGTTGATCCAGCGGGGTCTTGGTCGCGGCGGCCTCCTTTGGCGCATTATGCTCCTGAGGAGTCTCCTCGGAAACGTCCGGCTCCAGCGGCTTAGGCCTTTCAGGGGACTGGTTCGGCTCCAAAGGCTGGGCCGCGTCCTGCTTGCGCGCTTGTGCTGACAATTCGCTTTCCTCGGCGACGGGCGCGCTTACAGGGGCATGGCTTCTTAGAACATCGTCCAGCTCACTCGCTTCCTGGTCCTGCGATTGGTCAACCTGCGCATCCAGTTTTGAATCTTCACACTGTACAAGGCCATCCGCCTGCTCGGGAGGCACAGCGGGTTCAGCCGAGACCGGCATCTGCGCCTCGGCCTGCGGCTCGTCGTGGGGTCCAACCGTGGAGGCTTGCGGATGCACTTCAGAGACGTGGGAAGCACGTGGCTCCGCTATTTCTGCATGCCGATCCTCAGAGGTTGCATCGGGCCTGCTTTCAATACCGGAGCCGGACTCTGTCGGGGCTGCAGCACTTGGCGAGCTGCCAGAGGAATTTGGCATCTGCTGCTGTTTTGTAGAGCGCTCTGGCTCTGAGGATGCAGAAGATGATTCTTTCTGAACTTCGCCGTCCTTTTCGGCTGGCCGCAGGGCCTCAGGCGCTGCAGACTCAGTGCCGGGTAACTTCTCAACGGTGGGCGAAGATTTTGCTATGTCTATGTCTGACCCTCGAGACTCTGTTGGACCATCGGCCGGCGATTTTTGGGTAACGTGCTCCGCTTCCGGCATAGACGGCTCTGAGGCAGGCGGCGTGGCAGCTTCTGGTAGCCCAGCCTTATCGCTGGCAGCGTCTGATCTCGCATCATCAGCCGGCTCAAGGCCGTCAGGTTTTGGCGTGCTCGCCTCGCTTTCGCTTTCCGGTATTGCACTGGCGTCGCGAGGTTCGGAGCTCTGCAACGTCTTCTTTTGTTCTGGCTCGGACTCAGCGCCGCTAGTAGGAGGAGGCTGGAGCTGTGACGTGACGGGACGCGACACCGCAGCCGTCTTGGCACTACCCACAGGCGTCGCACTGGTCGTCGGTCGCGGGGAAGCCCGAGGGGCCGGCGCGTTCAGGTCGAGGTCTGGCGCCACGAATGTGTTCACAGACTCGTAGATGACGTCCGCGGTATTTCCCGCGCCACGCAGCGCGTCGGAACGTTGCTTAAAAAATTGCAGGTCGCGCAGCACGTTCGATTTCTGGGCTGGCGTGCGTACTTCAAGCGTGGAGAACGCCTCGAGAAGCTTCGGTTTGTACACGGCGTAAATCTCCGAAATCAGGCTTTCGGCTGCAGCTGGCGGAAGCATCTCGAGCGCAAAATTCGCGACCGTGGTGGTCTGGCGCATGAGCTCGGTCATGTACCGGTTTGCCGGCTCGGTAGCGGTCTCGAAGTCTGTGGACGCGATCTGCTTGCAGTAGTTGATAACGTTCGCACTCATGAGATTCACGAGCTTGCGGTGTATCTCCATGCGGTGGTCGTAGTACTGCTGCTGGATGGCGTCGAGCTCGGAAAGCGCGTACGCGCCGGCATCGGGCAGACGCCGCTCGAGCGCCTTGCGCGCGCATGGCACGAGCGCGTGTACGAATCGAAGACTCTCTGCCGCTAGCAGCAGGTTCTTGACGCTGATATGCTTGAGGTTCGCCGTACGCGTCGCGCCAAACGACAGAATGAGATAATGGCAGCGCTGGTTGAACGTGCGCAGCAGCTCGACCGCGACAAGCGCGACGGCAGGGCAGTGTGCCGGCGGCAGCGAGCATGCCAGATGTACGAGGTCGGCAAGCACGAGCGCCATTTTACACGCGCTGCGGCTCGCGACGAACCGCTCGTGCTGCACGGCCAGTCGCGACGCCGAGCTCGCAGAAGCAAGCACATACTGCACCGGCGCCTTCTGTGGCCACACAGGGTCGAGCGTGCCGGCAAGGACGAGGGCATCGGCGGCAGCCTGAACGGGCGCTGGGGCGTCGACCCGTTTCCAGTCGTCGGCATCCATGGCCGTGCACAGCGCCGACTCTGCCTCCTCGTGCAGCGCGTGGATGTACAGCTTTGTCTGCGCGACCAAAAACTCGCTGAGCTCCACGGGCCGCGCGCCGAGACGCTCGCAGGCAGCGCAGAAATCCGCGACACATGTGTAAAACGCCGCAAACTGCGCTACCGCGAGTACAGTCGCTGGGTCCTTGCGCACACGCAGCACGCGTGCGACACGGCTATCTACGCCGCGCACGGCGGCGTCGAGGACGTTCGGCAAATCATTCGCGCGCACGCACGACGCGACGCGCGTGAGCAGCGCAAGCAAATCGCCGAGCATCTTCGCACACATACGCTCGGCGCTTTCGGGGGACATTGCGTGCAGGCTTTTTGCGAGGGCCTGCGACTCGAGCGAGTCCGCGGTCGGCAGGTTGTTTTTAACAATCTGCTTACACTGCTCGTCAATCTCGGCCGTGTAGAGCTCGGCAGCCTGCGGCAGCGCGCCGCTGCTCGCACAGATGGCGGGCACGTCGCCGAGCTCGGCCGGCGCCGCGTCGCGCGCGAGCAGGCGCGCGTAGACCGCGGCGCTCAGCGTGCGCACACGTACCTCGCCTGCGCTCAGCGTATCGACAAGACGCTGTGCAACGGTCAGCTGGTGTACGTAGGCATGGTCGGCAGCGAATGCGGCGGCGTCGGCGTGCGCCGCAGCCAGCTGTGCGAGCGTCGCGGCGTCGCGCGCTTCGTCGCAGGCCGCCGCAGCAGCCTCGAGTAGATACGTCTTTTCGCGCAACGTGACGACGGTCGAGAGCGCGTCCACCAGCGCGTCGGCCTCGGCCAGCTGCGCCTGCAGCGCGTGCGTTTCGCGGAGGTGCTCGGCGACGGTGCCACACGCGCGCGCCTGCTCAGCGAACTCAGAAATGCTCGCGCTGGTGGCGACGGCGTCCTGCTCTATCTGCGCGAAGCGCTCAGCTGCCGCGAAGAACTGCGAGGAGGAATTCGCGACCTCGCGCTCGAGGTGCGCCTCGACGACGTCGACGTAGTAGCTGAGCTTCTCCTGCGAGCGTGTCGAGTCCTCGCTCAACACAGCGTCGAAGACGCGCGGGTTGTCGAGCTCGAAGTCGGCGTCGAAGAAGACCTTGGGCACGTCGTCGAGCGGCGGCACCGTGGGCTCCGCGCTCTCTTCGCGTTCGCCTGCGCGCAGGAACTCTTCGAGCAGCGCGCCGTCGGCGTGCTCGATGCGCGGTAGCTTCACTTGCGGGATGTCCCGCGTGGTCGGCGGTTTGTAACCGCCCGCGAACGGGTCGCGCTGGCGCGCGTAAACGAGCGCGGCGATCGCGCGCGGCGAGCCCAGCGCGCTGGCGGCACTCGCCATAGAGTCGACGCTGGCTCGGCTCGAGTGCATGGTGCTGGAACCAGAAGAGCCAGCAGCAGCGTCGCGTGCCGAATTCGCAAGCTCGCAGCTGACAAATAGCAGCATGCGGCTCGAGTACCGGCGCGCCGGTGCGGCGACAGCGTGCTCGTAGTCTCGGCCAGACGGAGCGAACACGGCAGCGAAACCACGCCCCGAGCAGAGGTTGACGCGCGTCACGGCATCCTGCGGGACGTATGCGTCGGATAAAACCCTAACCTATGATATGCGGCCGTCCATGCAGTGTGCCCGCGCCACGCATACAGGCCTGGCGCGCCCAATTACCTGGCTGCACGCTTGTTCAGGTCTCTACCGTGGCTAACCGACTGAGTAGACACTGATCGCATCGCCCACGAATCGACGGTAGAGATCTGCTGAGGGCTGCACCAACGAAGCAGCCCATTGAGGCCGAGCCATATTTGGAATGCACTTGTGAATAAGGCCACAAACATCCACGCGCTAGTACAACCGTGCAGGGATGCGCAGTTCAGTGCACCAGAGTCACGGCTCTGCCTGCGCCTCAGAGAACCCCGTGGGCTCTGACAGCGCGATCTCGCAACCAGGGGAGGGGGCACGGTCATTTCCCACGCCATTGTCCGCGCCACATTTTCGGAAAGGCACAAAGCACTTATTTTGCGCTGGAGCGCACGTTCTCCAACGCCAGCAGGTGCGTTGTGGCCCGAACTCGCGAGCACACCACTGACTCAGCGATGGAGGAAGCGCTGGCGCTGCGCGCGGCGGCGCGCAAACAGCAGCGCGGCGGCAGCGGGCTGTTCGGCAAGCTCGGCAGCAGCAAGCGCGCGGCAGCGCGGCAGGACGCGGAGCAGAAGTTCACGCAGGCCGCGACGCTGTTCCTGCACGAGGAGCAGTTCCACGACGCAGGCGACTCCTTCGAGGAGGCCGCGAAGCTCACAGAAAGCGTGTACACGCGAGCGTCGCTCTCGGCAGAGGCCGCTCGTGCGTGGGCCAAAGGCAACGAGCGCGACCGCGCGGCGAAACTGTACGCGGCCGCGATCGCGATCTTCGTCGAGAAGGGCCCGCTGCGGCGCGCGGCGCTGCTCGCGCTGGATCTCGGCGAGCTGTACGAGGGTATCGCCGCCTGGCAACCCGCGCGCAACGCGTTCACACGTGCTGCCGGCTGGTTCGCCGAGAGCTCCGAGGACTCGAAGGCCGCGAACGCGCAGCTGCGCGCGGCGCACTGCGCCGCATGGCTTGGCGCATACACGGACGCGATTGCTGACTTCGAGGCCGCAGCGCAGCGCGCGTGTGGCGATATCGGCCAGCGGTACAAACTGAAGGAGTACTTCCTGCAGTCTGGGCTGTGCTACCTGGCGAGCGGCGACCTCGTCGGTCTCGAGCAGGCGCTGAAGCAGAAGTACGTCGTGTGGGATCGTGCGTTCAGCGCAACGGACCAGTACAAGCTGCTCGTCGCGCTGCTGCTGGCCGTGCGCGGCATGGACGTCAACAAGTTCGAGCTGGCGTTGTACCAGTACGACAAGAAGCATCGTCTTGACAAGTGGCACATTGAGACGTGTCTGTTGATAAAAGGTCGCATTGAAGGGCCAGCGAACCCTGTCGACGAGTTGCTGTGAGCGATGGGTGCGCCGCAGCGCGCCTGCCTGCGCCAAACCTTGAATGCGGCCTCGCACCTGCAGGCTTCACGCCCTGGCTGCGATCCGCGATGCTTCCTTTGTGGGTACGAATTTCATGCGTGCTCACTACAATGATTTAGTAGGACAGCAGTAGCGTCGGGCGGCACCGGGGTGCGCACCAAAAGGGACGATGCGTACTCGCGCTGCCTCATCTTCAAACACGTTGAGTCGCGGCTTCTCGGAGCCTTTGCTGCTCTTGCCGCACGTGTTGCTGCTGCTGTCGCGGCTGTTGTAACTATCTTCCTCTCGCGCGCGCTGCCGCACGACTTGCTACCCGCGGCGGCGAACGGCGACTCGTATCATTATAGCATATACACTACTGCAACGTACTACGTGCCGCCTCCAAGCACGCGCGCCCGAGCTTTTTTGCGCCTGCGCTGTGCTGCCGCGCTGCGGCGTCGGGATGAGGCACCCGCCGTGCATGCGGGGGCGGCAACGGGGCCGCGTGCCCGAGCAGGCCTGAACTCTTTCTTTTATACGGCCGCCAGGGGCCCCGCGCCGCGGACGCGGTGTGCTGGGGCTGCGCGCGCGCGGCGCAGCCAGCTATGGAATGTCCACGGCGTGCAGGTCGGAGTCGACGATCTGGTACGTCTGCACCGGGTGCGGCGCGTAGTGGGCGTTGAACCCCGGGCGCCGCGACGGGCGGGCCGAGCCCGGCGCGCCAACGACGACGGTGGCCGGCGCGGCGTCCGAGTCTGCGGCGTACTTCAGCGTCGTCGCCGGCAGCGGAGCGATCATGCTAGTCTGCGCGCCCGCGAACGCCGACGGACGGCGCAGCCCCAGGAAGAGGCCCGCGTCGGCGACCTCGTCCTCGCTGTCCGAGTCGCTCGAGCTGCTGCCGTCGCGCTCGAGGCCGGGGCGCCCGCCGTCGTCAACGGCCATGCACTGCTCGACGCGGTCGTTGAAGTGCACGCGGCGCTCGCCCGTGATCGACGTGACCGAGCTCGAGCGCATGCTCAGTAGCGACGCCGGGCGGCTGAACCCGCGCACGCTGATCTGGCTGCCCAGCGGCGAGTGCAGCGGCGAGTCTCGTGGCGGCGCGTGCCGCCCGTACTGTCGGTTCAGAATGTCCGCGACCACCTGCCGCGTGTAGCCCTGCGGAATCGGGCGGTACAGGTGGTGGCGCACGTAGTTCGCCGCTGTGCGCGTGCCGCGGTCGTGCCGGTCCAGGCGGTACTGGCGATCCAGCGGGTTGCCCGGCTCCGCCGCGGGCGTGCTTGCAGGCGTCGGGGCGGCCGACGACCCCGGCGACACGTGTGGCGACGCCTGCGGCGTGCCGGCGGGGCTCACGTCCGCACGCTTGTCGAGCTCGAGCTCGCCGCTCTCCTCGAGCATGATCTGCGCCAGCGTCTTCTTCTTCAAAATCGACTTTGTCGGCACCGTGTGAGGCTCGGGCACGGGCGGCGCCGGAGACCCGTGCGGCGTCTCGCCCTCGTACACGTCGTGCGGCTGCTCGTGGTACAGCGGACCGTACAGCCACGTCACATCGTAGTCCTTCAGCCAGTTCACCGTCGACGGGTCCGCCGTGCGCAGGTTGTTCTTGGCCTTTGCCCACATCCGCCACGACGCATTCTCCAGGCGCGCGCTGTTCGCCATGTCCTGACGTCGCGCGATCACGTACTTCCAGCTGCCAGCAATGTCGCGCTCGCTCCAGTCGTGCGAGAAATAGTCCACGCGGTCCGCCGGCTCCTGCACGACGTCAAGATCGTCGTGGTAGTCCGCGCGCGTCGCCGAGTTTGCGCGCGAGGGCACCGGCGGCGCCGCGAGCGACGCCGGGGACACGCCGGCAGGTACGTCAGCGGGCACGCCAGCACTGCTGAACGCGCTACGGGAGGCACTCGCGCCTGGCCCGCTAACCGGGCTCGCCTGCCTTACGCTCAGCGCGGGCCGGTGCGCCGGCGACGGCGACGGTGAGCGCGAACGCCGCGGCAGCGCGGCTGCCGAGATCTGCTCGACTGCGCGGAGGCCCTCCTTGGGCTGCTGCTGTTGCAAGAGATCCACGCTCGTGCTGCTGTGCGCGCGCGTGAGCCCCGGCGAGCCCGACCGCGCCACGCGGGGCGACGGTGGCGGTGAGGCGCCGGCGACGCGCGCGGGTCGCAAGGTCTTCTGATCTGGGCGCGAGGTTCGCGGCTCCGCGCTGGGAGCATCTATCGCCTCCACGTGCTCGGCAGCGGCGCGCGGTTCGTGCTCGGCACGCGGCTCTTTGGGCTCCGCCGACCGCCGCAGCGCACTGGCGCGCGGCATCATGAGCTCCTGCCGGGACAGATCCGCGTCTGCGTCCGTGCTCGGCACCGGCGCCGGCTTCGGATCTTTAAACGTGCGCACGTGCTGGCCTTCGCGCGCGAGCGCCGCGAGATCGGCGATGCTCGAGCGTGAGATGGTCTTGCGCAGGCCGCCGCCGCCGGTTCCGCTGCGGCCGCTCGCCGGCGCGCGCATTCCCGCGGGCGGCGCGCCGGCGGCCCCACGCATGTCACGCAGGCCGAGCGTGGAGCCCGAGCGGCTCAGTGGCGGCTTCTCCTTCCTTTCGAGCGGGCGTGTGTCGTCCATCCCGGTGTTCTGCTCGAAACGCCTTGCTCTAAGCCGCGCCGGATCTGGCCAGTGCGAATCAGGAACTCAGGGGAGGAGGGGCTAGGGCGCCTTGCTTAGTGCTCCTGTCCGCTTCGCAGCGCTGAGACCAGGAACCGCATCGAACCCTAACCAGCCGCGCAATACGGGCAGGTGCCTGGCATCGCGCGGGACGCGGGTGCGGCGGAGACTGCAGCCCTCCGGGCCGCCTCGGGCGCGCGGCGCGGGTACGGCGCGCGCGGCCGCAATTGCCTGCTCAGCAGCCGCAATTGCGCGCTGGCGCGCGTACACCGCTACGCGCGGGGGTGGGAAGCCGAATTGCTGCGCGCGGGGGGTCCGGTGGTCGTCAGCTCGGTGCCCTCAATCACACCGTAGGTGCTCTCGCGTCTTTACGGTAACGCGTCAGAGGTGGCTGGAATGTCCAATTTGAGCAGGTGCGCGCGGATTTGGCGATCGCGATCTGTCAGAAGCACGTGGTCTGTATGCGGCAGCCTACCACTGAGCGCTGCTCGAAAGAGAAGGGCCCGACATGCTGCGCTCGCGTCACGAGTCCGTCCATATTGCCTCTGGTCGCACGGCGCGGCGTATTCGCTGCGTTTTCGCGCTAGCGCAGGGATTCCGCGACTGAGGGGCCCCATCACTAGTTAAGCTATATCTTAGTGTATCTGGCGTAGCTCTTGTTGTGGAATCAGCCATTTATTCAACCGCGGGACCGCTAGTGAACTCCATTGCGGATTCCATTGCGGATTCCCTGACGAACTTTGCGAGACAGCCGCTGGAAGCAGGTTGGCATATATACATTGCTTGAAGGATGCATGCACGACTCAATCGTGTCGCTATCACACACGCTTTTGGTGACACCTACAGAGTCGGCTATAAAAAACGGCATTTGTTTCGCACCGCACCAGAAAATGCAATCGGGATCGAAGGCGAAACGAAGACCTCGCATGACTTCGCATGACATTCCAAAACTCTCCACCAGCGCGAGAAGGCGTCGGGGTTATAGGGTCAATTTAAGCCCCACGCATTCGCCGTCCTCCTTCATCGCAACGGCCTCGCCGCGCTTTGCCAGTGCCTCGGCCACGCGCGTCAGCAACATCTTGTCCGCGCCAGCAAACTCCGTGAGTCCTGGTAGCTCGCCCTCGCTCAGCTCGTAAAAGGTCAGCACCGCGCTCTCGTGCCCAGTGCTGCGCGCCCACTGCGTGAGTGCGGCCGCAAGCTCCTGCGGCTGCCGTCGGTATACAAGCACGGCGGCACCGTTCCTTTCAGCGCGCCCGCAGCGGCATAGCTCGGCCAGCACGAGCTCGGCCGTGTCGCTGTTGAGCGTGCGGTCGATGCGCTCGTTGCGGAACAGCGGCGAGGTGCTCGTCACGCGGAATTCGTTGTGCTCGACGCACCACGCGTGCACAACGTCCATCCACAGCTTCAGCTGCAGTCGCCACGTGTCCTCGTTCGGCTGCCGCGTGAAGAACGGCGGGAACTCATACATGCGGCGCCGAGGCTGTTCGCGACTGTCGAAACGTAAGCAGTTGCATCAAGTACAGTCAGCTCACCCACGCGTACGCATAAGCGTCGCTGCACAAATGCGTCAGCGTGTGCGATGCGTTCTGTTTGTGCGCTCACGAGTTATCAGGCCTTAGGCGAGCTTCCTAGTAGGCCGCTGTTCTGGCTGCATCCGTTGAAATTGCTGTGCTTATAATTTTCTGAATTCGTCTAGGCGATTTTGGGTTTTTGGCGCATCTATACGCGCCCTTTGAACAGCCGTTTGTCGACAACCGCCCAGTCCACAAGCGACAACCAGCGCTCAACAAATGCACGCCGATCGAACTTGTAGTCGGGAACGTAAGCATGCTGCCACATATTCAGGGCAAGCAGGTCGACGTTATAGCACTGCTCCCGCCGCGCGACGTGCGCCTGCGTCAACTCCAGCGCTTGTAAGGTATCCGTACTGCCGCCGCCTGCCAGAACCAGATCCTCGCGGCGGTAATAGCTGGCGCTTGTCCCTGCGTTGTTGCAAGTGATGACTGCCAGCTGTTTCCGTTCGGTCTCGACAAGGTAAACTAGGCCTTGGCCCTCCAGGTTGAGCGCAGCATCTAAAAGCTGGCGTTTTAGCGTCTCTAAGTCGCCGAAGCTCGAGGAAATGCGCCGTGCAAGCACGCTGGGCGGCTCCTGCTGTCGATCGGTGAGCGTGCTAAAGAAGAGATGGTTGGCATACGCGCGGCTAGCGTAGTTGAACACGTGTGCGAGCTCGGGCTTCGTGTGCGTGGCCAGCATGATATGGAACGGCGCGCGCGTCTCGTTGTCCGTGTCCACGACGGCCGCATTCAACCTATCAAGCGTGGCCTGCTGCGCAGAGCGCCACGCTGTGTCGAATCCGGTCGGAGAGTACAGTTTCTCCGCGCCGGCAACGTTTCGCGGGGACAGCGCAGGCAGCGTGTGCAGCAGCCGGCGACGCAAAACCTGCTGCAGCGTGCGCATCAATCCGCGATGTGTCATGCGTCCCTATTTGTACAGTCACTTGTACGGCAGGTTGTGTCAGCGGTACCTACATCGTAAATCATTTAAGCACACCCATAGTACTGTTATGAGTGCACATTACAAGCTGAGGCTCAAGCCGAATAGAACGCGGAATAGAGATGTGCAGATGTATATTTACCCCGTTGAGGATTGTGATTTACTTGAGTACTCCTTTATTTTGACTCGTGCCTTATGCTTCGCGTTTTGGATTCATATTGGTCTTCTCAGAGTCGATAAGGTCTGAGAACATTGTATAAAAGTAACACATGATCCAGGAACGAGGAGGGCTGCGTAAGATCATTGAAGTGCTCAAGTTCAGACACTGACGCTTCTGCGTCGTGAATTATTCATGGCAGTATAAAACGTATACGTAGATACTTTCGCGCCGCTTTGTGGCCTGTGCTGGTCACCGATTCCAGCATCGCAGAACCGAACTCCTTACGCGTACAACAGTTACGGCGCGTCATCTGTGCGTATCAGCACAGTCATCAATACATATGTGAGTAGTCAGTCGTACCTATTTGCACAGTCACGCGTACCTATTTGCACAGTCATGCGCGGCGACGCGGCACGGCATCCATACTCCCCCGCGCCTGGAACATATGTTCGCGCGATTCATACCTAGAGTCCACGCGCGCACGTTCGCACAGCGCCGTGCGAATCTGAACGCAGGCTTCGGCGAACTAGCGCGATATCCTGCGCTGTGCGCGGTGCTGTACGAACCGGCGCTTGTGGTCGAGCGGCAGCTCGAGTTTGGCTCCGTGATTGCCGGGTTCGAGCAGAGCCGCGTCTTCCACGTGTACAAACCAGACGGTCAGGGTGTTGGCGAGTTCGCTGAGCTCAACGCGTCGCAACGATTCGGGTCCGGCGCGCTCGGGTTTGTGCTGCGGCAGTTGCTGCGCCGCAACCGGCCTTTTAACATAGGGTTTCTCGAGATGCTTGCGCCCGGCAGCGAGCCTGAGATCAGTCTCAGCCTGCAGCGCCCGTTTAAACTTGTGAACAGCCACGTGCGCAGCGTGATGGCCGACGGCAGCGTACTTGGCGAGTCGCGCCAAGAATGGCACCTGTGGCGCAGACGGTACAACCTGTTCACGAGCGACGGCAACGAGATGAACCAGTTTGGAGCCATTGACGCGCCGTTTCTCAGCTTCAGCTTCCCAGTGCTCAACGAGCAGGGCAAAGAGGTTGCCCGCATCGACCGGCGCTGGCGCGGCGTCGGACGCGAACTATTCACGGATACGGGCTGCTATACGCTCGAGTTTGGCAATCTTGGGCTTGGCGAGCGCGCAGTTCTACTCGCAACCACCGTCTCAATCGACTTCGACTATTTCAGCCGCGTTCGGCACGCCAGCGACGATATTGTCGTGTAGCGCACCCTAAAATGCCATATACCGCGCAAAGCATAGAGCTAGGCTCACTCATCGTGAAATACGGCGCATAGGCACCGAAATGAGCAAGCGCGCAGTATGCAGCGTCGCGTGACCCACACACCTGAACGGGTCAAGCGACTTTTCGGCATTTCTGATGGCGGCGTGCGCGGCGCCATCGCGACAACATCTCGGGAGCCTTGATAATCTGGGTAGTCTGGACTCAGGTGCGCCGCTTCGAGTCAGAAGTAAAGGCCGCTTTTCTGCTGCACCCGCTCACCTGCCCTTCGGCCGTCCTAAGTTAGCTTCTTCGACCCGTAGCGCCAGTAGCTGCATGCCTGCAGCTGCATGACTGCAGCGCCTGCCACGGCTCGGAATGCTGCGTGAACAGCCGTCGCGCCCGCCTGCTGATTAACCATGCGCGTGTTCTGGCCGCGGAACTGCGCGACGCGGCCCGCGACGCGTCGTGGCGGCAGACGCAGCGGGCTGATCGTCGGTTACGCTAACGACGGTGCACAGGTCGTTGTTGTAGACGTGCTCGAGGACGCGACGCCCGAGGACGCGGCCGCCGTGCTGCGGAGCGTCGAGCCACACGCGGCCCTTGTCGCGTCGCGCTGCGCGCTCGAGGGCGAGCGCCTCAGTGTTCTGGGCACGATGAACACTGACGTGCCGGGCAGCTACCGGATCAGCGTACAGGATGACAGGCTGCGGGCGGCGAGCGGTGAAGATTGTCTCCTGATCGAGTACACGGTGCCCAAGACACGCCGCATGCACTACCTCAGCCTGCGGCCGCGCGGGCGACGCTGTGCGCCCGAGGTAATGGACCGTATCGCATATCACACGCAGAACGGCCTCGTTCCGGTGCGGTCCGTGGCTGGCACAGGCACAGGCACCGACAGCGACACGAGCAGCGGCACCAGCAGTGGTACGAGCAGCGGTACGAGTGACAGCGAGCCCGACGCCGAGATGCGCATCGTGCGCAACAACGCCGTGTACTCGAAGATCCAGATCCGGCACGGTATGCACACGAGCATAGGCGTCTCAATCGCCGAGATGAACTGCGTGGGCGAGCTGCAGCGGCTGCTGGCGTTGGCACGCGAGAATCAGCCGCTGCCCGTCCTTGCCCCGCGTGGGCCCACCGAGGTCTCCGTGCGCGAGCGCGTGCTGCAGGTGCTCCTGCTGTACCGCACGCTGCTCGAGCTCGTGCTGCGCCTGCTCAACTTCTCGCGCATGAAGCAGCTCAGCTGCGTCGCTATGCAGATTGAGTTGCGAATCAACCAGCTTTGCTATCTGCCGCTGCAGTACACGCGCATCACGCAGCGGTCGCTGCGCGACTGGTGGTGGAAGGTCGCCGACCGCAACAACGCCTACATTAAGTTCTACAACATGCTGCTGCTCGCGCTCCTGGACTACCTACTGGGCGTGTACTGCTGCAACCTGCTACTTATGCATACCGCTGAGGTCGAGCACGCTGTATCCACAGACCTCGTGCGCATTCTCTTCATCAACCTCGAGCAGAGCGCGCACTGGCTCATGTCAAACCCTGCGGGGTTCAAGCTCAACACGCAGCTGGCTGCGTACCTGGGCGAGATCATCATTTTGACAATCGGGTGGTGGCGCGGCGTTGTTGGCGCGGCGCTGAACCCCAGAGTGCTGCACGCGCTCGTGCAGACCGTTGCATACAGCGGCTGCGTCGGCGGTGCGTCGCTGCAGATAAGCATGATCGTAGACCTCGTGTCGCTATGCTGCGTGCACTGGTTCCTATTGTACGCGCTGTTCGCACGACTGTACCGGCACCTACTGAACACGTTCGCCGCGCTCTTCCGCGTGTTTCGCGGCCGCAAGTACAATGTGCTGCGCCAGCGCGTCGACTTCGGCGACTACACGGTCGACCAGCTCCTGCTGGGCACGCTGCTGTTCACCCTCGCGTTGTTCTTGGTGCCGACAATCTTTGCCTTCTACGCCGTTTTTGCTGCGTGCCGCGTGCTCGAGATGCTTCTTCTCGTAGGGCTCTGCGGGTGCCTCGCGTTTGTGAACTACATCCCGCTGTTCCCGCTCATTCTGCGGCTGAAGGAGCCACAGCGTGTGCCCGGTGGCGTGCTGCTCCGTCCTGGCGAGCTGCGTTTTGGCCCAGGCCTGACGCTCGTGTCACAGCCGATCACCTTCAAGGCGATCTTCAAGCAGTACTGGCTCACGACGTGGTCGTTTCTACAGCATACGTTCTCCACATTCACTCTCGTGCAGCTGCTTAAGGGGCACGAGATGGTCATGCAACAGGTGGATCTTTACGCGGCACTGTACTCAGTGATTCCAAGCAACATGGGTCACGCCGACGCTTTTGAGACCAAAATTCGGAACTACGTTGTGGACTGACGTTATTATTTATTACCGTGTTACACCGAACGGTGCGGCACGGAACCCCGGGCGCACGGGGGGCGCATGCGTGCGGCGCAGTTCGCGAACGGGGCCCCGCGCGCAGGTGCTGCACGTTGCCTGCAGTGCACCTGCCCCCCTCGGCAGCGCATTCAGCACGTGTGTGTGCTTCTCGGCTCGCATGGGCAGTACATCGTGCACGTACATTAGCCCGCAGCGCAGCGCGCCTAGTGTGCCTTGCATTTTCTCAGGCACCTCGACGCAGGGCCCTGCGTGTCGCGGGGGACAGGGCGCGGGTACAGGGCGGGGGACCAGGGCGTAGCGCGTGGATCATTAGATGCTATAAAATATACGGAAGGCTTGAGGCGAGGTATTGCACAACGGCCTCAGGCACGGAACAACCGCATGTAAACTGGCCCCATGGGGCACAACGCACTCGACGTACACCCCGGGCGTAAATGGCGCCCTCGCATAAAAAAGATCGACTAGCCTAACGCACCCAACACACTCATTGCTCACTGCTCAATTTTTCGACTGCCCTTGCTGCCACGAGGTGCAGCTTGCTATTGAACTTGGGTATTCTGTATAACACTACATAGCGGGACGCGCTCGATTACGAACAGACGAGGCGGTTCACTTCGGCAGCGCGGGCTCCTTCGTCTTCTGCTGCTGGATCTTGGCATACGAGTACACAAGTCCCGCGCTGAAGCCGAGCACGATCGAGAAGACCTTTAGGAACGTGATCGAGCTGTCGAAGAACAGCAGCCCGAATACGGCGATCGGCAGCTTGTTGAGGGCGCCCACCATAGAGTACGTCGTCGACGACGTGACGCGCACGCACCAGCCAGAGCAGTAGCTAATACCCACGGACAGGAGGCCCGTGACAACCATCATCATAATGACGGAGAACCGGTTGTCCTCGGGGAAGTTCAGTGAGATGTTAGCCGACGACCAGTCCTCGGTAAGCAGCGACACGACGGTCAGAATTGGGATCGACAACAGATTGTTGAAGAACATCGTGTCCATGTCCTTGAACCCAAGCACCTTAATACGCTTGCGCAGAAACAGCACGAAGGCGGCCTGCGAGAAGCAGTTCGAGAACATCCACAGGTAGCCGATGACGTTGACGCCGGCCTCGGTAGCTGCGCTGACGTCGCTCCAGGCGGCGACGACGCTGCTCAAGACAATGAGCATAAACGAAAACAGAATCAGCGGCGTGACGGTGCCTCCGAACCACAGCACCTCACCGTAAGCAATCAGAATGATCGTCAGGTTCTTGAAGATTGTGAAAACGGGCACGCTGAGGTACTGGATCGCTTTCGACGCCGTGTAGATCATGGCCACAAGCAGCGCGGACACGGGGAACCACTTTTTGGCGTCACTGGCGTTGAACGGACGGTACGTCACGATTCCGAACGACTTTAGCGTGTGGATGACGGCGAGACACGACACAGACTGTACCGCGAGCACGACGCAGTTCATGTTGAAATTTTTGCCGCTCAGCACAAACTTGTTGCCGAGGGTCATCACAATGGACGATATGCAGTACGACGCGATCGCCGCGACGGGGCTGTTCACCAAGGACTCCGACATCGCTGGTGAGTTGGTATGTTGGCCTGCCAGAACTGGAGCTTACTGCCAGCTAAGTCTAGCGCGTCTCGGAGATTAGGGTATCCGTGCAGGAACATGTGAGATCGGTAATACATGACTAAGTAAAGGGGTTTTCGCGCGGCCAGCCAAACGTGACACGCAGCGCCCCCCCTGGCGCGATGTGCTACCGTAAATGCTGACGCATCAAGTGCTGAGCGCTGTGCATTACATTGCAGCACATCGGCAGCTGGTTCGCTACTTCACTGTAGGCTCCGCGTGTGGCTAAAATGAACCCAAATACGCTCCAGTGGGAGGACTGGTTCCGGTCGTATCCTATCGAGGAGGTCCGCCGGAGAGCCCGCGTCCTGGATGCCGAGGCCAAGGCGGAGCTGGCCGAACTCGAGGAAACAATAGGACACATGTACCCACAGATCGTACACCTCGCCGAGCGCCTCGACATGACAAGCTCGTTGTGCACAGTGCACGCGAACCGCGTTGCTCAGCTGGCTGGCAGCCATGTCCAAGTCGGCGAGTTCATCGTGCCAGAAGTGCCAGGGTTGGGGTTGGACCACATTCGCGGCCTGCTCGAGAACGAGCTCGCCAGTGTGGTGGAGCATGGGATCGTTCAGAAGCAGTATCTGCGTGCGGCTCGGGTTGTTTACTTGGGGAAAGTGCTAGACTTGGATGTCGCAGCTCTGGACGCTAGTGTGACGCAGTCGCTGCTCGGTCACCTCGAGGCAGGGCTTACGCTCACGCCAAACACGTTCCACGCGTGCCTGATCCAGTTCGGTTGCTGCGCCGGCGACTTTGTTGCCAAGTACCTGGACATCTGCCTCGATCTGGTCGTTCGTCGGTTGCACTCGTTCGACGCCAAGGCTTTCGAAACTGTAGACCGAACGATGTTCATTTACAACTCCATCGCTTTTGACCTGGCACAAAGCCGACTGTCAAAACAACGTCTCGAGAAAGCACCGGAGATAGCAGACAACTATACATTGAAGGAACTACTTTCGTTTAGCCCTTTCGACGCAATGGCCTTTCCAGATGCATGCTACGAGTCGATCAGCATACCCTCGCTAGACCCGTTCCTTGATGCTGTTTCCAAGGAATTCCAGAGGGCGTCGGCCCAGAAGTTCGCGTCGGCAAGCTCGGCTGCTGAACTCACATCCATGCTTGCGTTGTTTGTTCGACAGGTCCAGCATGCTCTAAATGACTCCTCTATGGCGCGATTATTGGTGGCATGCGAGCCCTCCTTTGCCAACGCGTTCCTCAAGCTCACTCGGGAGTCCACGCTTCTACACACGCGATCCGAGGGCCGCGAGTTCAGCAAGGAAAAGATCAGCATTTGGCTCCAGGCCGTGAAGGATCTCTACAAGGACCTTGAGGAGCTGGATACGCTGGGAAAGTCGACAAGGTCAATCTCAACTCAGTTTGCACGGACTCTGTACTCACTCAAAGACGAGGCATCGGTGCTCATCACTGAGGGCGTACAGAGTGTCTATCACGCAGAGCGTGGAAAGTGGCGCGACACTCACGAGGGCGACAATAGCGTCGAGGAGCTGGCTGAAGTGCTGAGTGCTATTGGGACGCTTGACGCGGCGGCGCGGGAGTTGCGCGTGCAGCAGCAGCCAGAACCGGTTTCCCTCTACAAGCTGTTTTTCGAAAAACTACAGGAGCGCGTGGCTCAGGGTCACGCGAAACCGAAATTCGGCGGCAAGACTTTCGGCAACTTCGATCTCCTCCTCCTTCTCGACGCCCTGCTCGATAAGGATTTGTGGACAGAGAAGTTTGTGCAGCAACTGAACGTGATCTGCAGCATCCCGGTTCAAAGCCGGCTGATTTTCCAGCCACTTCGCTGCGATGGACCAGAGGAGCTCAATTTCGACGAGCCAGAACCAGATATGTCTTCGGAGGACACCACGGCGAAATTTGTGGTTGAGGCTGATACCTCTCTGACCGAGATTCGGATTTCGTCCGTTGATGAAACAGCACACGAGGAGGCCGCTGTGCAACCAGTAACGCTGAAGGTGGAAGGTGATGTAGATACGTTCTCAGATGGGTTAATGGTAGATGCGGTTACAACAGGTCACGGCGGCGGCATCAGCGAGCCTGCCAGCCCGCACACTGTCGTGCCAGAAACTAACGATGCTATTTCCGCTATTGACCCCTTGTCCAGTTCACCAAGTGTGACACATCAAGAAAAAGAGCCAGAAAACAATGTTGGAGATCCAGAAGACCATCCCGGCGAATCCAAGAACCGCCCTGAAAGCGAGCCAATTGAGCAGCCTGAAGACCACCGTGACGAACCGAAAGATCCTACTACGCTTGTCGAACCCGAGCAAAAGATACAAGTTGGGGAGCAGGTAGAAAGCTTTGGTACTGAGCATGCAGGAATTCATCCAGTTGACCCAGCAGAAAACGGTTCCCGTATTTTTGAAAGCCTGTCTGCTGCAAGACCGGTTGATCAGGCCGCTGACGAACCAGCGGAGCAAAGCACTGAGTCCGTCATAAATTTCGCGGAGCATACTGAAATTTCTCAACCTGTTAAGCTGGCGGAAGACCATCGGCCTGGACTGGCGGTGGAGCAGGCAGATGAACCCGAGGACCTGCTGAAGCCAATCACCGAGACGCCGGATATCGAGTCAGCCGAGCCAGCGGATCAGCCCGCTGACGCGGAGGCCCAGTCTACTGGGTATTCAGACGATCAGCCAACTGAGCAGAATCGCGTTGCCGACTGTCCGGCTGAGCAGCACGTGAAGACACTGGCCAGCACCAGCACACCTCACTCGCCAGTGACAAACCCAGCTCAGGCCGAGTCTTTCGAGGAAGCACTGATCGACCCAGAGACTGGAAGACAGGGTACAAAAGATCTGGATGAGGACGCCACAAGCGGAGCCGATGTGGTGGAAATCGACCGATCGTCAGACGTCATAATTCAGGAAGCCGTGCGCCTTCCCGAGACCAATCTGAGGGATGATGGTCAGCAGCAGCAATCTTCGGCAGAAGTTGTATCGTCTAGTGACCAGCCGTCTGCGAGTATCAAGGCAGGCCTCGAGACGCCGGCAGGCGAGCCAGAAGACGGGCCAGAAGACGAGCCAAAAACCGAGCCAGAAGACGAGAGCCTGGTGATGGAGGCTGCCGCTACTTCGGAAAACGTTACGGCGTCGAGTCTCCCAGACCCTGTATACGACGAAGGGGTGCCTATAGTCGACCCCTTGTATGCCTCCGAGGATCCTACCAGTGTTGTCCACCGCGTAGACTTCTCGAAGTCTGAGTCTCATACGGAATTCGAAGAAGAGAACTCGCCAGAGCCCGCTGCCCCACAGTATGACCTACCCGCCGACGTGGCAGATGTCAACACTGGAGTCACTCAGATATCTGGGGACGGTACAGAAGCCACGAACATCGAACCAAAACTGAGCGGGCCCGAGTCTCAACAAGATTTTGTGGCCGTGCTGGAACCCGAAACGAGCGGGGTCGTCCCGACATCTTCGTTGGCTTCGCTGCAGATTGATGCGCCGCGAGACCCTGCACAGCAGCTGCTTGCAGACTCCGAAGCCCCACCTGAGGAGCCCCCGACTTCTGGAGAAACGCAGACGCAGGGGCCTCTGGTAAATTCCAAAACCGAAACCGGATCGCAGGAAGCTGCTAAACTTGAAGGCTCCCGACCGTCCGAGATTTTAAAGCCCTCAGACCCCGACCTGGGCTCCGAGGAGTCGCCAGAGCCGGTAGAGGCTGCAGCAACCCCACAGGCGCAGGCTGCGGACACAAAACCCGAACCGCCTACCAAACAGAAACCCAAGTCGAAGAAAAAGAAAGGGAAGAAAGGCCGGCGGTAAGAAAATGTAAAGTAGTTAAAATTCGTTATCGTTACACGAGCGGACCGACTCACGCGTCGATCCGCAGCTCGTCCTTGGACGCAATGCCGACATTGGCATCGAGACTGAACCGCGCGCTGCGGCCGGTCTCGCTGAGTCCTTGTTCCTCGAGGCTGGCGTGCTCGTCGCTGCCGCGCTCATCCAGACTCGCAGAGTCCTCGAGGCTGGCGTTCTCGTCACCAGCGTCGTCGCCCGCATCGTCGCCAGCGTCGTCGCCGGTATCCGCTGCGGGGGGAGACTCGAGATGCGGAGCGCCTTCGGCGCCCTCGCCGCCCTCGCCGCCAGCAGCACTCTCGCCGCCGCTCGCAGCCTTCTGCTTCTCAAGCTCGGCGATCTCTGCCGAGGTGAGGAATCGCCCGCCCTGGCCGCGCGGGCGGCGCATCGCGTGCTTGTGCCGCGACTCGTGCAAGTACGGCTTGCGCCCTGGAGTCGACTTCAGGGCCTCGTCAAGGCGTGCACGCGCGATCCGCCGCTTCAGAATGCGGTGGTACTGCTTCGCGTTCACGTAGAACGGCTGCTCCATGCCCGCAGCCTCCTCGTTCGCGTCCATGCTGCAGCCGCTTCCAATGCTGGGGAAGAGTTATGTAATCGACCGTGAGCGGCTTTGCGCACTACCTGCGCGCGTCGCAGGACCTGAACGCGCGGTCGAACGAGCGCAACCTCCGACGCGGCATTTGACGACTGCTCGTGTGCGTAGGCTTGACGTCGGACGCGCCGCTTATAGACATTCCACACTTATGTAATCAAGCTTCAGATGAGTTTGTACGCCGTGCAGGCCGCGCTGATCCTCGGCAACGACGGCGAGCGGCTGCTGGCGAAATATTACGCGCCGCCTCAGTCCTCGTCGCTCGTGACCGCCGGGCTGGATGCGCAGCGCGCCTTCGAGCAGAAGCTTGCGGCGAAGACCAAGGGCGTGAACGGCGACGTACTGATCCTCGACGGCCACCTCGTCGTGTACAAGCAGCTTGCGGACACGCTACTCTACCTGCTGGGGCCGCTGGAGGAGAACGAGATCCTGCTACACCAGGCACTTGTCACGCTGCGTGACGTCGTCGACGAGACACTCGCGCACCACGTCGACAAGGCCAACGTCATCGATCGCTACGACTGCGTCGCGCTCGCCGTGGACAGCGTCGTTGACAACGGCGTCATCCTGTCCATGGACAGCCGCGCCACCGCGAAGCGCATCACTACGGGCATCGATGATGAGGCTGGCATGCCCACTGTCGATTTCTCGGAGGGCGGCCTGAAGTCGATGTTCGACTTCGCCAAGGGCCGCCTGGCACAGGCCGTACGCCAGCAGTTCTAGACTTTTGCAGATACGGTAGGCTAGTGTCCTTGGCGCCCCTGGCAGCCCCTGGCGGCGCTGACGACCTTCTGGCTACTGCCGCGGGGGTGCCGCACGCTGGCCATGTGCGGGCTACGCGGTATCTTCTGGCGGCCTTGCTTTCATCTGTTAATATACGCTCGCATATACTTGGCCTTGTCGCTGTAAAAGAATTGTATACGTGTCAACTTTCCCATTTATCTGTTGTTATAGTGAACACCGCCAACGGAGCAGACGGACGTCCCGTGTGGTCCCACAGGACCAGTAAAATACTATATTAATGCGCAGCGTCGCCTATGCGGCAACTGGCGGCTTGGCTATCATAGGCGTCACCCTCAACGGGGTGGCCGTAAGAGGTATACGTGTCAGAATTACATTAATCCTGCTGCGGCGTCACAAAACGAGCGATGCGCTCGACGCGCGCAGACAGGGCTGCCGACTCGGCGACTCAGCAGCGGCCCTGCCGCAGCGACTCCAGCGCCTCAACGACGTCTTGCACGTCCTCAGCGAGCATGCTCGCCTTGCATGAGAGCATATATGGCGACGAGGGCAGCAGCGCGCACGGCGTGAGCGGCGCGTTATCTGATGGCGGCGAGTCGGTCAGGCTTGCGGGCTCGAGCTCGCTGACCGTTGTGCTGGTGCTCGCGACGCTATTGGTCCGAGAATGCAAGCCCGGGAAATCGTCCGGCGTCTCCTCGTCGTCCGTCGCGTCCTCATCGGCGTCGCTCGACGTAGGGTTGAACATGCGCAGGTTGAGCGGCTGGAAGTTGCGCACCATGTCCTTGTACCTCGCTAACGAGACCTGCTGCTCCTGAACGACAGGCGGCACCAGGGCGCACCGCGGCGGCTCCGCACTCCAGTCTTCGTATATGAACCGGAGCTGCCGCGCGGGGGGCTGTTGCTGCTCCACTGGGTTGATGACGCCGCAGGGTCTTTTGGCATTGGTGTCGTACTCACCGAGCGCCTCGTTGAACTTGCGCACCTTCGCACGGTACGCGCGGTTCTTCTCACGCGTGCGCTTGCGCTTGAGCTCGAGCACGGATAGGTGGGGCAGCAGCAGCGTCTCGCGCAGGGTGCGCTGGCCGTCGTTGGTGCGGATGTTGTCCAGCACGATGGAGCGGTACTTGGTGTTCCAGAAGAAATGGATTCGGTTGGCCGAGTTGCGGTCAAAGTCATGCGCGCAACGTTTAAGTTGCTCGTCCACAGTCACGCCGGCGCACACCGCGGGCGTTTCGAGCTGCGCCAGCTCCTCGCCTTTGAGCTGGGTCACTCGTTGCGAACGACCGCCATATTTGATATAGTTTAGCCGGCTGTTGAGCACTTGCTCCACGGTCAGGTCGGGGAGGTACACACGCTTGACCATAGTAGGTTGAGAAACGCGTTCGGCGTGCACGCGTGCACAAAGTAATTTACTTACATGATATAGGGTTAGGCGAAGGGAGACGCGACGCGTTCGCGACGCAGCCACAGGCTGTGCCGCGTTTCGGGATCAACAGTCGGCGGCGATGTACGCTCCGTGCGATTTAGCGACGGGGCTTCCTGAGGCAATAACTTTGTGAACTAGTTTGAATTTGTAGGCCGGAACCCGTCTGCGGGGTGGCAGCGTGCCGGTTCCCCTACGCGTCCGAGCGTGTTACGTCATGCTGCGCGTTTCGCATGCATGGTGCATTGTAAGCTCACAGCCACCCCCCAGATCGGGAGGAGCTCCCCGAGGCTTGGAAATACGGCGAGAACGGTGGGTGATGATGGCTGGCGGCTAATAATAGTGGCAAGTATGTAATGTGGCCTCGGTGCCACGAAAAGTCGTTGGGGCTCGGGGAGGCTGCAAGTGCTGCCGGAAATGCGTGGCAGCATGGCAAGGGTTAGACAACAGTGGCTAGCAGCAGGTTCCTCAAAAATTATTAAGTGCGCGACTATAGGTCACTAGCCCGCCTTGTCGACCAGTATTTTTCCTGGACGTTGGGTGTGCTGCAGCAACTCTCTGGTCGTGCGGAGGCTTGCTGCCCCACTTCCGCATTTGCTGGCGCCGCTAAGTACTATTTCTTAGACAAATCCTGAGCGACGAGAATGTCAGAGGTATTTTACTGGAAGTATGTCGACCGCCAGCGGTGTTGGAGCTCTCGCAAGCTAGTCACGGCAAGCTCCTGACACAAGCGGTGAAATGTTTTATTGGCTTCAATTCACGTTACTTGCGCTCTGGCAGTGATGCATTTCACAAACCTCGCCTCCAATCTCCGCTATACTCTTGCGATACGCGGTACACTCTGAGCGTGTTCGAGCAGAGAGCGCGACAGGGAAGCTTCGCAGTTGCATCATCGTGCAGCTATACCAACTAGCGTTTTCTGCACCTAGCTCGGATCAAACCTACAAGACGGCATATTTTCCTAATTATTGTCCTAAGCTGGCAGCCACCGGCGAGCACAACCGCCAGAGTCTCGGCGCTTTCTATCATGACAGCGTGCGAAGATGCACGCCGCCTTTCTAAGGTATACAAAAACGGCGGAGCGTCTAGTTTTGGAACAGGAATTCCATATCGTCTTTCGACAGCCGGTTCAGCGCACCGTCGTCCGCGCCAATGGTTGCGTTGATCATGTTCGCCTTTTTTGCCTGCAGCTCGATGATCCTGCTCTCGATGCTGTCCTCGATCACGAGCCGCGTAATAGTGACCGGGCGGTGCTGGCCAATGCGATGCACGCGATCGCCGCTCTGCCACTCGACGCTCGGGTTCCACCAGGGGTCGAGTAAAAATACTTGGGAGGCCTCGCAGAGGTTCAGCGCGACACCGCCGGCCTTCAGACTGACGAGGAAGACCTCGACCGAGGGCGTCTCCATGAAGTGCTGGATGATGGCGTTTCGCTGGGTGGGACTCATATTGCCCTGGAGCTTGACGGTGGAGAAGCCCGCCCGTGCCAGGCGCCATTCGACGAGGTCCAGCATCGACGTGAACTGCGAGAACACGATCGACTTAATGGTCTGGCGATCGCTGCGCAGTCGGAACAGCTCTTCGACAAGCGCCTCGATCTTCGTACTCGAACGCCACGTGTCGTCCATCTCGATGCGGTTGACAATCGACGACTTGCTGAGCTCGCGCAGGTTGTTTTCGTCGAACTGGACAGCCGGGGCCGAAAGGTCGATCGTGAGCCCCACGCGGCACACCGGGCACACGAGATCGGCTATGTTGCCCTGGAACGACTGCACGTACTCGGTGACGCAGAGCCGACAAAACGTGTGCCCGCAACGCGACTTGATCGGGTCTTCGGCCTCGTCGTCGCAGAGTTTGCAGACGTGCCCCACAACCTCGACGGACTGGCCCGTCTTGCGCCTGAGAACGAGATCCGGGTGGTCGGCGATCTGGCGCATGCGCGTGATCAGCGTGAAGATATTCGCGTAGTTGTTGAGCACGACGCCGCTGTTCACATATGTCGAGAACTGCCGCTTGCTGTCACTAAACACGGAGCTGTACAGGTCGCGCTCTTCGGGGTTGAAGAAGCGGCGCTTGACTACGACGACTCGTGGCGGCAGCCCGAGGTCGTCGGCGCGCTCGACTTTGGTGCGGCGCAGCATGATGTGGCTTAGCAGCAGCCGCATGCGCGCCATAGCGAAGTCAGTGTGCCCCTCGATCTTTTGGATGTGCTTGAGGAGCGCGTGGTTGAAGTAGTTGACGTGCTGCATGGCAACGTGACCGCACAACACACAGCGTTGCCGCTCGACGAGCCATTCGTCGCTCGCGCAATCGCACTTCGTGCAGAAGTAGCGGCAGAACGGCTCGACGCGGAGGAACCGCAGCAGCGAGTACAGCTCGCCGATGCGGTTCTGCAGCGGCGTGCCACTGAGGCAGAGCCGGTGGTCGGCGGAGAGCATGAATATCGCGCGGCTTGTGCCGGCCTGCCGATCCTTGATGTTGTGGGCCTCGTCGAGCACGATGCGGTGGAACGTGACGGCGTGCAGCGCACTCTTCTCGTACACACGCGTGCCCTTGCGTGCAAAACCGCTCGTCTGCTTGCGGTACACGGACTCGACGACGGCGTACGTTGTTAGCACGACGTCGGCGGAGCAGAGCTCGGCTGCGTTATTGGCGCGGTTCGCGCCGTGGAATACGAGGCATTGCAGCGCGTCGCCCGCGTACGTCGCGATCTCGTTCTTCCACTGCATGACCGCAACTGTCGGCGCGATGACCAGGATCGGATTCTTGCGGTCCTTGTCGCTGAGAAACAGCGCGATCGTCTGAATCGTCTTTCCCATCCCCATCTCGTCGGCAAGGATGCCACCCTTGTACACGCTGTCGCGCTCCTGCCGTACGAGCCAGCCCAATCCCTCGCGCTGGAACGGCAGGAGCTTCGTGCGCAGCAATGGCGGCTGCTCAAGCGGCTCGCGGGACGTTGGCGGCTGCTGTTCGAGTTTCGTGAACACGTCGCGCAGCTCCTCGTGGTGCTCCTGGAGGCCGGCCTCCATGCGGTCGAACACTTTCTGCGCTTTGCTCACAACCGGCGCGCCGTCGTCGGTCTCCTCCTTTTTGCCGGCCGCCTTCTTCGCACGCTTTTTGGGCGCGCGCGCGCGCGCTGGTGGCCGTCGCTTTCCCACTGAGACGACGACGACGTCGGAATCAGACTCAGTGGGCGGCGGCGGTGGTGGCGTGGACGGCGTGGACGGCGGCGCCGAGCGCACGAAGCCGCCGGCAGCGCTGCTGTCGCTGTCGCTGGCGGCAAACTCTGACTCGCTGGCACTGCTCGCACTGCTCGCGCTGCTAGCACTCGCAACAAATTCGGGCTCGCTGTTGCTGCCGCTGCCGCTGCTGCCGCTGCCGCTGTCGACAATGGCAGCCCGCGCGCGCCGTCTCGCCATACCGATTGGTAAGCGCGGGCGGCGTTAGAGTCCGGTGCGTGCACCGCGGCAGCAGTGATATTGGGGATACTATTGCTGCCGCTGCCGATTCTGCGGTGGTGCATTCTCAGGCGGCCAGCGCAAAAGCGGGTTTGCAAGCCTTCGGTGGTGAGAAATCGGGTTCTCCCGCAGCCTGGAGTCGAACAAGCGCTGGCCGAGCGCATGGGCTTGTGCCCACTTCTAACTATTCTGGCCGATACGCGCGTCCCGGAGCGCACGCGCGCATTGTTGCTGCCGGAGCGCAACTAACAGCTCTGATTCGTCCATCACATAAGCCGCATGTTTGAACGCCTGGCCGCAAGTCCGCAGCGTGTTGCGGCGCTGCGCAATCTGTTCACGGGATTCGCACTCGGCGTGGCCGCAGCTACAGCGTCGACTAGCTACTTCCTGTTGAAGGAGTATGACAACCGTCAGGCGCAGATGGTTGCCGAGTACAAGCGCAATCAGGCGCTCATCGCTGAGTTGCGCGCGCTCACCACCGAGCGCGAGCGCGCGGTCGAGACGCATACTGACACGTCTGCGCAGTGAAAACGAGCTGCCAGTGATACCTGAGTGGGCCACTCTGATCAGGCTGCCGCATGGGCTCTGACATCGGGCGCCGTCATGCCGCGATGCTTACCGTGCTGTGGCTTTCGACTGCAGGCCGCCAAATCTCGGTGTTTACTGGACGCATTTAGATTAGAGATCTCTTAGAGACGCAGCGGGGCGCAAGCATCTCACGCATCTTGTATATGTGTCATAGAACCTAAACAATAGACTTTTTCGCCTGTCTGGAGCGTGTAGCACGTATTAGCAGGCTTGCACGAGTCATCAGCAGCGATGCTTGGCACTTGCAGGAGATTCTTGCTTGGCCCGGAGGACAGGGTAGCGCGAGAGAGGGTTGTAGCAGCGTGGGACAATTGGCAATAGCTGATTGGAGCCGGTATGGAGTACGCTTGACGGGATGTCGCGCAGCCGGAGCCTAGGCGAAAACAAACCAAATGCATGCGCTAAGCGCAACTCGCACGGCCACCGCGGAGACGACGCCCCATACTCAATGCAGGTATAGTCGCGCTCTGCCAGCGGCATTGACGCCGTGCAGACTTTGATATATCATCGGGAGAGCTGGAAATCCACATCGCCTGGTATATTATGGCGGTGCCGAGACCAGCTGCTCTCGCCCGAGACATCTGCGCGGCTTTCGGCCTTGCCTCAGGCCCCTCTCACCAAAAAGCCTTCGCAATAGTTGACTAGCCGCGGCGGAGGGGCGCGTGCAATAAATATGGTTAAATGTAGTACAAAATGGCTCACAGCGTCCACTCCCACGTCTCGCAGATGTCGCCGTGGACCTCGCGTTGGTTCTGGCGCAGGCCGTCGACGGCGGCAAGGCGGCGCGCGACCTCGGGCCACAGCTTGCGCGCGTACTGCTGGCGCAAGCTGACCGAGCGGAGGTACGGTACGCCGCCGTCACGCTCCGCCGCCGCACGCTGCTGCTGGAGGGCAGCGACAATAAGGTCCACCGCGCGCGCGACGCGCCGGCGCCGGCGGCGCGAGCGGGCTGCAAGCATCGCCAGCGCCGCTACGAGCAGCGCCACACCAGTCGCAACGAGCAGTTCGCGACCATGCGCGCGCAGCGCCGCTACGGCGGCCGCGCTCACCGCGCACGCGAGGGTGACGTGGCTGCGTGAGGTTGAGCGCAGCATCAGAACCGCGTACTTGCGCTCTTGCTCGCCGTCTCGCTCGCCCAGCGTGGCGGCGGCAGCGTCCCGAGCGTGAGCCTCGTCGGCACCTGAATTCTGGAATGTTAGCATCTGCCGAAGCTGCTGTAAGCTTGCACGCGTGAGCTCGCGGGTGTATACTTGCACGTCGGGGTATGAGGTCGGCAGGTCGGCTAGCGCGCGCTGCCACAGCGTCTCGAACTCGTCCTCGCTGAGCTTGTCAGACTTCTGCGCATGCAGCTGTGCTCGCAGGTCATGCGCAGGCACCTCGGGAGCAGCATGCGAGCACAGAGCGTCGGCGTTCGCTTGCCGCAGCGTCTCCGCGGCACGCGCCTCAAACACGTCCTTCTTGCGCACCTGCTCGGTGTCTACTATGCACGGGGCAAGATACGGCCACGCGCGCTCACGGCGCGTGTACCCAGGCTCGCACACGAAGAGCCGGTTCGGCAGGCACAGCGCGTGCGCGGGGCACGGCACACACCCGGGCCGGATGGCGTCAAGCAGGCCGCGCGCGGCCTGCTGCGCCTGCGCGACGTAGATGTTGTCGCTGCCCTCGGCCCAGCTCGGGTACGCGAACGGCGCCGTGCCGGGTGTGTAAACGCCACAGAAGTCCTGAGCACTTCGTGCCGCGGAGTACCACTGCGCGGTCAGGCCGCCCAGTATGATCACCGTTAGCGTGCTCGTTAGGAAGAACACGAGGACGCTCGCATCGAGCACTCGCGCAGCGAAACGCGCCGCGCCGGGAAGCGCTGCCCGGAAGCCGCGGGCCACGGCCACACCTGCGACCGCGGCGGCATGCCCGCTCTTGCGCGCGGCGTCCTCCGCCTCTTCGACTACGGCAACTGCCTCGTCGGCCACGGCGTCAGCTGCGGCGCTGGCGACCTCCGCAATGCGGGTCACTGCAGCGCGGGGCCGTGTAGGCGTCGCGTCCGCATCGGCATCGTCGGCCTCGACGCGCTCAATGCGCACAGGGGAATCGATTCGGGAGAGCGACGGCGAAGGCGTAGGGACCATGTACGGCTCAAGCCTCTCCGCAAACTCGGCAGGAGCCCGGAACGAGCGCAGCTGCGCAAGCGTAGGCAGCAGTCCGCGCGGCACAGGCGCACGCAGCGGTGCCTCACCAGCGTCTTGGGAGACGTCGTCGGACGCATCGTCGAACGCATTAGCAGCAGCCAGCTCGGAGGCATCACTCTCACCGCCGGTCTCGCCACCGGTCTCGGGTTCGACACTGGCTGCGCTGATAGAGACATCTGTGAGTACGCCGTCGTGTGAAAACTGAATATCCATGATCTGCGCGCTCTCTGGGATCTCGCTCGCGGCCTCGAGAACGGCGGCCACCTCGTCAGCCTCGGTGGTACCGTCGTCCATGTGAACGTCGATGAACGCCGCGGGTATCTCGGGATCACTTGCAGGCTCTCTTTTGGGA
Organism: Starmerella davenportii; assembly: GCA_030579095.1. Taxonomy (NCBI): domain Eukaryota; kingdom Fungi; phylum Ascomycota; class Dipodascomycetes; order Dipodascales; family Trichomonascaceae; genus Starmerella; species Starmerella davenportii. The sequence continues at coordinate 430,967 of JAKUAD010000003.1, forward strand.
CGCCCCCTCTGCTCTCTCGGGTGACGCTGCGGGCGCGTCTGTTCGGGCTCAGGCTCCTGTGGAGCCTCCTGCTTGACCTCGTGCTTGGAATCCTTCACACGGCGCATACGCGGCTTCTCACTGGGCGGCGCGGGCTTCTCCTCGTGCTTGACGCGCTTCTCTTTCTTCTGGAACACATTGAGCGTGCTGAACGAGGTCTCGGCTTCGCTCTCGTCGTGTACACGCTTGCGTGACGTGCGCGGCGCGCTGAGCTTGATTTCACTCGCAGGAGCGGGCGTTGCGTGCTCTTCGGCGTCAACGAGCACGCGGCGCGTACCACGACGGCGGCGCGGGCTCTTCGGTGCCTCGTCTTCGCCGCGCTCAAGCTTGAGGTCCGGGATCGCACCAAGTTCCGGCGTTTGCTCGCGCTTGCCCTTCGACGACACGCGCCGCGGAGACGCGCGCCCCGGAGACAGCTCACGCGGCGCGGGCTGGGGGCTGCGAGCGCGCCCGCGCGTGCGCGGCACGGGCAGTGGCCGTGGCGGCGTCGAGAGCTCGATGTTGCTACTCGACGGTGCCGCACCAAGGAACCGCGCGCGCAGCTGCGCGCGTCGCGGCACAATGTGCTCCTCGAACAGGGCCACGAGGTCGCCTTTGAGCATGCTGTCCTCGTACGCAACGTCGTGCGTCAGCAGCACGTTCCGCAGCTCGTCTTTGCGCAGCGCGTTCGGGTTGAACCCGTCTCGCAGATACGCATAGTCGTCCACGCCCATCGTCGTCGCACTGCAGTCCGAGGGCAACGGCCGTGTGTTGTCGTTTATGGGGTTAGGGGATTCATACCGCGGTCCGTGCCCTCCATTCCGCTAAAGCGCGCGTGTAAACAAACATCGCTGCTCTCACAGCGAGGCGTCAGAGGGTTCGACAGTGCACAGCGTACTGTCCGCCGGGGCTCGGAGAAGGGTGACATGTTACTCCTTACGTGGCGTCGTTGGAGCCAAAATCTGGACGCTACTAAAGTCGAGTAGCGAAATGATAGAAGTCGTGGCGTTCTATGCGGAGGGCCCTTCGCTTTTACATCTGTAGCGCTGGTTGATAATCGCAATGATTTCCAGGCTACCCAGAATCACTGCCGCGCAGAATTCTACTCATCCTTCTCCTCAGTCTTGTTGGTGACATGAGAATACAGTAACCACATTTCAAGCCCATCCCAACAGTACTTACCTGATGTTTCGAGTGCAGAAACCCCGTATGCAATAGAGTTCGAGAAGTACCTCGCTTATTTTCTATCTCGACTGATGTCGAAATCGGTCTGCCCGCGATCCTTGATCGACGGTACTTTATAGTTCAGTGGTACGTACCATTCTGGGTGGTTGACCTTCTAAAATGGTGAGTGACGCCAGAAACTTGGCTGGCTTCTGTCCAGCATCGCTGGCCCACATTCTCCGCGGTCCCCGTCATATCAACATCGTTCCTTAGATTTCCCTACTGCCCGATGAGAAACGCTCTTCAACACAACACGTGCTCGCTGTCCCACTGTTTAACCAGGTTTGCTTAAGGCATTCTGCTTGATCGAGCTAGCACTGGCACCTGAATCCATAGTGGCTTGCGTTATGCGGTACCCGTTATGAGACGGTTTTCTAAAGTGTGCGACTAGGCTATCACAGAGAAATTCGTGATTTAGAGTCCTATGAACTCAGCTGCTAGGTTTGTTTCCAAGTACCTCCTTGACCAGTGAGGTTTACGCTGAAATCGGCTACAGAAACGGCGCTCAGCACCATGAAAGCACTGACGCTACCACTGCCAGAACAGCACGGAGCCTCCACGTACAGTCAACTGAGCTGGGGGTCTCTCTCACTGTGGTGGCTCATGCGATATTATCTTTCAGGTTTGGCAGTGCTCAAAATCTGGATATGATACTACGTGACTTGAATGCATGCTTTCTATGACTGCGTTAAATGTTTACTTTGACTGGCGGTTGTACACGCGGCAACGCGTATGTATGTGCCTTAATAGCGCATCGTCGCGACTGAATTTTCCGTGACAGTAGATGCAGTGATACGGTCGTGGGTCAAAATGCGTAGTGACGTGGCGCCGGGCGACCGTGCAAGACTGAAACTGACCTTTGCACGTGGGGCACTCGTAAAGATTTCGTTTCAGTTTAATTTCTCGCAGTCCGAGTGCCTTGCGTGCCCGGTCGAGTTCTGCTCGCTGCTTCCGCAGACCGTGGTCAACGGTGCATTTTTCGTCTCGGCAGCATAAGGGAGCCTGTACCGTTTTACCTGCCTCTTCTGTATTTGCTTCTGAGGAACGAGTCCCGGCGTCGTTTGTCTCCTCCGGAAGTCCGGGAGGCACCGTTTTCGGTTCCTTGTGCACATAGGAGGCTCTCAAGTAGGACTTAGCTATGGCCCGGTCGATCACTGTGGCATCCCCAAGCTCTTCGATTTGATCAAAACCCTGTGCAAAGGCGTCTGTGGCTAGTGTGCAGTCGGCCATAGCCGAAATTTCGAAGATTTCCGGATCGACGTTGGAAAGGGTCATTGCCTCGAGTTCGAATTGAGGTAGTAGGTCTTCAGCACTTCCCTCATTGGTGAGAGGTTTCCTCCAGATCTGATGTTCCTGATTCTTAGCCTCAACGGCAAAACTCATTGAGTCGCGTGCGACGACCTCAAGCTGCTCCGTACTCGATCCCGAAATCATTTGGACGAGGAGATCTCTCTGGCATCCTGCGTCCGTCAGATATCCAGCGGGCTCATAGGCCCGGTAAAGCTCGAGGATGTCTTCGTCTTCGCCAAAACTTTGATTGCCTGTATCCTCGACTCGCTCGGAGGCGTGCGAGGCCTCGAAATGCGCACGTAAAACTGGCGGGGTGAATGGTACTGGGGTCCTTGCTAACCCAGAACCGGGAGTTAGTGAGTTTCTAGTGCGTGGTGCGTTGAGAGCGGTGAAATCGTTCAGCAGCCCGATGATCCCCTCTTTGTCCTTCTCTTTGAACAGGTGCATGATCGCTGACGGGACTTCGGGCGTCGAAGGAGATCCAACCAATCCCGACTTGTGGATCCACTGGCGGGCAGCTCGGCTAAACGTCTGTATGCCTACTCGCTCAATTGGCGAACTTTCTCTCGGTACGTCCTTGCTCACCGCATTAACGGGATATAGCGGTGTGCGCTGGATAAATTCCGAAAGATTTCCATCACAGAGACGGATTTGACGACTTGGTAAAGGGCATACAGGTGTGGACAACCCACGCTTGAGCCGCCCGGATTCGCGAATGCCCCCAGCGTTGCTCAGCGGACCATGTACTTGCGTCTCCATACAAGCGAGGTAGCCTATGAGATAACAAATTGGACTGGAGCCGGTCACAGGTCACTAATTTTGTCAGTTGGATTAAGATATATATATGCCACCCAAGCAATAGGGCTAGGAGCCTCGTCGTTTCCACGCCATCTTAAGTCGTATAATCATCGAAAAAATTTAGGACCGCAATAATGAATTGGGACGTGAACACTTGTGGAAACTAGCTGCAAAGAGATATTAGCAATAGCTCTTTGCGGTATTCAATTTTCTAGGTAGAATGTTTGGCAATTCCCGCTGCGTTCCACCGAGCAGTTTGGCGCGCGAAAAGAAATATGGTTCACCCCTCGCCCTAATTCAGTGCATATACAGGCCTAGGGTATTTCTATTACGAGTGCCGCTCGCGTGTTGCGTTTGGCTACGCGTCAAGCGTGGAAAACAAGCTGCACTGTTGACAAAATTCCACTCAAGGTTACCAACGTGCTATATGTAGCTCAATCTGCGACAGAATGGTGTGCTGGGCATAAGCACCACGGCACGCCCTGGTCAAATTGAACTTAACTAATCCGCAACTTCGCTCCCAAAGGGGGAGCTCATATATTGACCGCCACTGCGTGGTATTCGCCCGCAATCCCAATTCTCGGTCACCAAAGCACATTAGGATAAATAGTGAAAAAAGCTTAACCTTTTCATGCCAAGTGTTAGATCACGCGCACGCGGAGCTTTTCGGTGCCAGCAGGCTCGCATCTGACCAACCCGCACTCAAGCAAATACTCCACGATCTTGGCGCCCTTGGGCACGATCAGCTGCTCCCCGCGCAAAGTCACCTCAACCAGGCGGCACAGAACCTGCTGAGCACGGGCCGCGGCGTGTGGGTCTAGATCCAGCAGACGCGAGAGATGCGCCGTTACGAGCAAGCTCAGACATTGGTTTAGGCCAGCGGCGCGTGCAGAGCTCGCTGCCGCGCCTTCAACTGAAGCGCGCTCTCTAGCGCTACCTTTGTCTTTTTCTGCAGTCTCGCGTGCCTCCCGCAGCTTCTCAATCTGTGTGCGGCGCTGTGCGGCCTGTGTGTGCACTCTGTGGAGCTCGGCGTCTAGGGCTCGCAGCGTGCTAGAGGCGAGACCGTCGCCCGCGCGTGTGGATGCCGTTCGTAACACGTTGGCATCGACCGCATGCACGATATCCTCTGGAGGGCGCGCCCCCGAGCGTATTTCGCGCAATACGCTGCGCCGCGCCTCCAAGTTGGCGATCATGCTGGCGCCGCCGCACAGCGCGCAGCCGTATCGCGGAGCCGCGAAGCGACGCGGCTAGACGCATCGCGTCGCCGCTGGAGGGCGCGCGCGCGCGCGCCCTTACCTAACCAGGCACGGCCCGGCGCGCTTGCCGGGCGCGCAGCAAACGACGATGGCAAGCGGCGAGTACATCGTCGGCGAAGACATCGAGCTGTACTACGACGATGCTGTTGGGGCAAGTGACAGCGCAGTGGCGGCGCCCGCTGCTGGGAAGAAAGCGCGGAAGCGGCGCAAGGCGCGACCTGCAGGAGATACCAAGGAGAAGCGAGTGTTTCTGGTCGATTTTACGGACTGTGTGTTTCTTCTGGACGCTCCACTTATCCCACAGTCGATACGTGGAGACGTGAGACAGTTCTGGGGCCGGCTGAGCGCGGAGTCCAAGGCGCGAATGGCGCGCGTAGATCGCGACGTACTTCGCGAGGCGATATTAACGCCTCACCGCACGACCTGCTGCTGCTCTGTACGTGCTATTCTATTCATGTACCAAGCTGAGGAGGTTGGGGTCATGTTTGACGCATTCTGGCCGCAGGTCGAGCAGTACGCGCGCTCGCTGGTCTCCGACCCAGATATTGGCGGCGGTGACCTTGAGACAGCCATCAATGCCATCCAGCGCATGGATACGCGCGTGAAGGCACGGCTGCAGCACTCAGTGATGCAGTTTATCGACGGCGTGACGACGATGGCCGCTGATTTGCGCGACAACCAGGGCGCCGAGTTCCTAAAACTGCTGGAGAACCAGGAGCGCAGCCAAACCACGAGCGAGTTGACTGACTCTCCGCTGCTCGAGCTTGCCAAGAACATGGTACGCCGACTGTTTGAGGCGCGACTCATGTTCGTCTACCGACAGTGTCAGGCACAGGTCGAGCAGGACATTGTCGAGAACGCGCAGCAGCTTGACAAACAGGCACAGCAGAAGCGTGAATCAGACAAACAGCGCAAGAAGCAGAAAAAACAGCAGGCGCGCCTCGAAAAGGAGAGGCTCCGCAAGCTTGAGGCGGATGCGAAGGCGGAGGCTGCACGCAAGAAGGAGGAGGAAGCTTACCAGCACCGGCTCGAACTCGAGCGCGAGGCTCAGGAAAAGCGCCGTATGCACATCGAGCAGCGACTCAGCGAGCTCGTGCGCGACGAACAACGGCTGAGTGAGCTTGGGGAGGACGCCAAGGAGAAGGACGCAGAGCCTGCCGAGCAAGACTTCGAGCCCGAAGCTAGCCAAGAGGCAACCACGGAGTCCAGACAGGATCCCGTGGAGCTCTCTTCGGCTCTAGCTGCCGCGAAGCGAGCTGCGCAGGAAGCTGTTCAGGGCGCGGCGAAACAGGCTGTGCAGGACACCGCTGACAGAGTCGCTGTACAGGACGCTATGCAGGACACAGCGCAAAATGCCGCCCAGAACGCCGCCGGGCAAGTCTCTGGCGCTCGCAAGCTCGACGAGACTGGCGCAGCAGGGAGCCGCGGACAGCTAGACCGTAACACCGAAGGCGCGCGTTCCCGCCGCGGTCCTAATCGCGAAGATTCTGCACCGGTCGGGACCAGCCGTTCGGCTTCTGTACACGCCTTTGAAAACGAAAGCCCCCGTTTGGCCGATTCAATAGAGAATGTGCCAGTTCCGCCTGGAGTGGACGCGCGTCCGGCCCTCGCGATGGGTTCGGCAAGGATTACTCTGCAGACTTCGGGTGTCGGGGTACCACCAGGTATTGGCGGTGTTCCGGCTCCGCAGACGACCATTGCTCCACAATTGCGGCAGACTCTGACGGCCGCCGGCCTGTCAAGTGGCCTGTCCGCAGGTCTGCCCAGTGGTCTGCCTAATGGTCTGCCTAGCATTTCCTCAGGACTGCCGCTCGCCCTGTCGAACGGCGTCGCTGCGGGTCTTCCCAGTGCAGCGCCATCAGGTCTGTCTCCCGGTCTCTCTAACTCGCTATCGAGTGGTTTGTCTGGTGGCCTGCCCAGCGGTTTGTCTTCTGGAATTCCCAATGGTTTTTCTAGTGGAATTTCGAGTGGAATTTCCGCTGGCATGTCTAGTGGCCCGAATACGGGCGCACCGGCTGTGTCAGGTAACATTCCTACGAGCCTCCCGAGCGTCCTTCCCAATGGTTTGTCGGGTGGTCTGGCTGCGAGACTGCCTCAGACGCTGGCAGGACAGCCATTGACGCCTCTTGCGCCCTCACTGTCGCAATCTGGTCAGCAATCGCTTGTGCAGCCGCTCTCGCAGCCTCTCTCGCAGCCTCTCTCGCAGCCCCTCTCGCAACCTCTGACTCAGTCTCTGACGCAACAGCCTCTCACACTGCCTCTGACGCAGCCTCTGACGCAGCAGCCTCCGCCGCAGTCTCCAGCTCTTCCCCCTGGCCTCGCTGCGCGTGTGCCTTCTGTAGCTCTAGGTGCACTCTCTCTAGAGCCACGAACGGTCGCCGGGCTCTGGAGTCGCCCTGCGGAGACTGACGTGTCGGTTCTGGGTCCTGCTGCGCGGTCCGCATATGCAACCGCGCTCACGGATGGCCTGGGAGAGGACGGGTTCGTGCCGACACAGGCGCTGTATAACCTAGCGCTGGACGCCACGCCGCAAAGGTTCAGCCCTGCTGAGCTTCTGCGAGCATACACGCATATGCAGCACGAGTCGCTGCGCGACGACGTCGGCCTAATCACGCACATCAGACTCGTTTGAGAGGCCTCCGCAGGCCGGCTAGCAAATCATTTGAGGGTATTCCTGAGCTGTCGCGACCCCGCGTAGTGCGGCCGCATTTCAGCGACCGCGATGTGTCTAGGCACAGACGCGCTGTCTATTTATTTGACTGTATATCTGGCGTGGCTCTCACGTGTAAATGAATAACGACTGCTGCTGCAGCGCGGCGCGCGCATCACGACTCACAGCGAGACCGAGGCCTGCATACCAGGTTCCGCCGATATCTCAGGTCCAGCACGCTCTATGATCGTGATGCACTTCAGCAGAACCGCTCCTGCACGCATCAGAGCTATGACGGGCTCCGACTTCTCAGAGCTGTAGCCTCGCTGCCGCCTTCGCACTTCCTTTTATAGAATTTAATATTTCCACCTTCCGCGCATCTTCCGACGGGTGAGTCTATAGTACAAATCGTCACTAGTCAAGGGGTCTTTTCACAATCTAGACCCACTGAATTCGTATTCCGCAACATCCAAAGGATCTTCAACTCACGCTCGCTGATCTGGAATCCCGCTATGAACCCCATGTCTGCTGCAGCGCGAGGTAGCGCTCGCGGTCGGTGTCGGAGACTGACGGCCGCACTTTGTCCAGTGCCTGCTTGAAGTCTGCAAGACCCACGCGCACTTCGCCGCGCGCGCGGAGGGCACGACGCAGCGCGAACACAGCAGCCTCGCGGACAAGAGCCGCAAGGTCTGCGCCACTGAAGTTGCGGCACTTATGGTCTCGCGCGACTAGCGTGAGATCGACGTCGGCGCTCAGCGGCGTGCGATTCTTCGCGCACACGGCGCGGAGAATCTCAGCACGGTCCTGGCTGTCCGGGAGCTCGACAAACAGCTGCTTGTCGAGACGTCCTGGACGCAGCATGGCGCTGTCAATCATGTCTGGCCGGTTCGTGGCCGCGAGCACGTATACGCCAGCACGGTCGCCGGTGCCGTCGAGCTCCGTGAGCAGTGTGTTAACCACCCTCGAGGATGCTTCGCTCTGTGCGTCGTCGCGCTTTGGCACGAGCGCATCCAGCTCATCGAAAAATATGATGCAGGGTGTCGACGCACGCGCGCGCACAAACACTTGCCGCACTGCGCGTTCGCTCTCGCCGACGTACTTGTTCAGCAGCTCGGGTCCGCGCACGCTGATGAAGTTGGCCTTGGATTCGTTAGCAACGGCCTTCGCGAGCAATGTCTTGCCGCACCCCGGCGGACCCCACAGGAGCACGCCTGACGGCGCTGAGATTCCAGCTTGCAGATAGACCTCGGGGCTCTGGATGGGCTGTACGACGGCATACTCCAGTTCCTCGCGCACGGCGGCCATCGCACCCACGTCCTGCCATGTCACGTCGGGCACGGTGGCGAAGCCCTCGCGCTTTGAGCTGGGTTGAACTTGCTGTAGTGCAGACTCAAAATCCGCAAATATGATGCTGATTCCCTCAAGGTCCTCTGCCGGCAGGGGGTCCGGATATTTTGCGAGAAAGTTGCGCACGACCGACTGCACGCCTCCAGCAGGGTCCGTAGCGCCCTCACCAAGAACGCGAAAGATGCGTTTGATTGCTGCAGCACCTGCCGCGCTCACCAGAGCGTTTAAATCGGCGCCGACGTACCCCGGCGTGCGCTTAGCGAGCTCAGCATAACTGCATGCACCATCTATGCGCAAACCGCGGGCCAAGGTGAGCAAGATCTGTTCCCGAGCCGCCTGATCTGGCACTGGCATGCATATCTCGTGGTCGAAGCGCCCACCACGGCGCAGTGCGGGGTCAATAGCGTCGGGCCGGTTGGTCGCACCAATGACCATGACCGGCTTGCCACCGGTTCGCGAGAGCGCGACGTCATCCATACATGTGAGCAGCTGCGCGACAATGCGCCGCTCCATTTCGCGCTGCGCGGTTTCTCGCTTTGGTGTGATAGCGTCAATCTCGTCGATGAACACGAGGCACGGTGCGAGCTGCTTCGCCTCATCGAACAGCGCGCGCAACTTCTTCTCACTCTCGCCACTCATACCACTGACTACTGACGGAGCGCTCACGCTCACAAACGCACACCCGATCTCGTTCGCGATAGCGTGCGCGAGCATCGTCTTGCCGCACCCCGGCGGCCCATGCAGCAATACGCCACGGGGAATGTCGCTCCCTAGCGTCGAAAATACCTCCGGGTGGGCCAATGGCAGCGCAATCAGCTCTAAAACCTCATCGACGATGGCATCCACGCCGCCGAGGTCGCTCAGCTTAACGTTGTTCTCCGGAGCAGCAGGCTCCTCTGCGGCGACATCATCGCCGGTATCCTCTGTTTTGCGTTTCTTCGCGCTCTTCTCTTTTTCCTGCCACAGCCCTACGACGGCCTGGTTAAGCTGATTCTCGCTGAGTTTTGTGAGCACAGTTTGTACGACGTCCGTAAGCGGCTTGCGTTTAAGGCGCCGTAAGCGCGGGTCAATACTCTGGACGGCTTGCACGGCGTCCACGACGTCCGGCACGCGGCCTTCTTCGTCGATGTAGGCGCGCAAAATCTCTTCGACTAGCGAATCGACGCGCATCCCGCTAACGTAAGAAGGCGGCCGCGGGACCGGAAAACTGGCGTATCTCATCGTCCCGCAAGCGGAAGCGGTTCAGTTTGTGTATCGAACACATCCGCTTACTTTTTTAGCTCTTGATCCTGCTGCAGAGTCTACACTCTTGAACCCACAACGTGACAAGCGTAACCGCGCGTCTCTGGGTAAGCGAAAGACATTTCGGCAGCAGAAAGGCTCATAGAACCCTGAAATGCACTCACAGCAATTGAATTACTATAAAGCAGGTTTAGCGTCATTTTTCTGTTCAGTCTATGGTGAGAAATCATCCATAGGGTACAAAATTTAGTTAGGGGAGCTAGGTTGCGCGATACTTCGCATTCAGCACTACAGCAATAGTAGCTGAGCTTACTGACAAACCCCTGTACGGGAACGATGCACGTATCCTTATCCCCCCGCTGTGTTATAAGCGAGTATCCTAATACGCTCTACAGTAGAGTTGATACGGCACACGCTGTTAATCGAAAGTATCTGCAGCTTGCCTCGGCGATACTGATTGCATACGGCCAATAGTATGCGTGCCGCCTTTCAAAAGAACTCAAAGTTGGGACAAGATTGGGGCCACATGACGCATCCAACGTACTCGAGATTTAAAGGTGACGTGGGACAGTGGAACATAATCTACAAGCTGTAGTGCAGATAGGACACTATCTAGCGTATTATTTAGAGGGCACAGCGGGACTTGCACCGCGAGAGCAGCAGCAGTGCAAGCCCGCGCGCGAGGCGCAGACCATATGCCCTGCCCTGAGTATGACACAATGCAAACAGGGTCCGCCTGCCCTTGCATGGGCACCGCAATAGCGCAAAGGCTCGTACGAAGTCTATGCGCGCAGCTTTCCTGGAGCATACAGCCCAGCATGCGCATGAGATCTCCCCCATTCTCGTGGCTGAACCGAATTCAAGCATGCAGACGTTGTCGAATCGCGCACGCTGCAAATCTCGGTTTGATTATATAAACATGCGTCATGCATAGTGATAGAGCAACCTTAAGCGAAACCGGCGTATGACACTTCGGGCCGGCAGGACACGGCACCGGCCCCACGCGCTACTCGCCATTTCAGAGCAGCCCTGGCTCACGTACCACTGCAATCGGATGGTGGCCGTTGTACGTCGTCCTTTTTTCCCGCAATTAACTTTCACCTGCCCACTATAGGCTTTTTTGGATTAGATCGCTGCGCGAGCATCGCTGAGGTAAGGCTGCGTCCGTTTTCTGCGTCACGGCTGTTCGCTACTTGCCATGGCGAAGCTGCACGTAAACAACTACGACACGGGTGATGTGGCGTACTTTCTCGTGAACACGCTGTGTGTGTGGCTCATGGTGCCCGGGCTGGGCCTGCTGTACAGCGGGCTCGCGCGGCGCAAGTCTGCGCTGGCGATGATCTGGTCGACGATGATGGCGGGCTGCGTCGCGATGTTCCAGTGGTGGATCTGGGGATACTCACTCGCGTTCTCTAAAACCGCCACGAACGGGTACATCGGCAACTTGCACAATTTCGCGTTGCGCAACGTGCTCAACGACGAGCCCGACGCCGCGTACCCGGAGTTGATCTTCTCAGCGTACCAAGGCATGTTCTGCGCAGTCACATGCGCCATTCTGATGGCCGGCATTGCCGAGCGCGGGCGTATGTTTCCAGCAATGCTATTCACGTTCGTGTGGGCGACCGCCGTGTACTGCCCGCTCGCTTGCTGGGCGTGGGGCGCCGACGGCTGGGCCGGCGCGCGCTGGGGTGTCCTCGACTTTGCCGGCGGTGGCCCCGTCGAGATCGGCTCCGGTGTCGGCGGCTTCGTGCTCTCGTGGGTTGTCGGCCGCCGGCGCGAGAAGCTGCTCATCAACTTCCGACCGCATAACGTATCTATGGTCACTCTCGGCACTGTTTTCCTGTGGTTTGGCTGGCTCGCGTTCAACGGCGGCTCTGCGCTTGGCGCGAACCTGCGTGCTGCGTATGCCATCTGGAATTCGAACCTGACCGCCTGCTTTGGCGCGTTTGCTTGGTGTCTTGTAGACTGGCGTCTCGAGAAGAAGTGGTCTATGGTCGCAGTATGCTCCGGCATCGTCTCCGGCCTCGTCGCGGCAACGCCGTGCTCGGGCGTGATTCCTTTCTGGGCGTCGGTTATTCTCGGCGCCTTCTCTGGCGTCGCGTGTAACTTGAGCACCCAGATCAAATACTTCGTGAACGTCGACGACTCGTTTGATACGTACGCTGAGCACGGCGCCGCCGGCATCATCGGCCTCGTATTCAACGCACTCTTCGGTGCGGACTGGGTCATTGGTCTCGACGGCACGACCGAGCACGACGGCGGATGGGTCACACACAACTGGAAGCAGCTGTACAAGCAGATTGCGTACCTTTTCGCCTGCATCGGGTACACGGCGGTGCTGACAGCGCTGATCGCGTTCGTGATCGGCAAGATCCCCGGGTGCCACTGGCGCGTCGACGAGGACGCCGAAAGGCGTGGTCTGGACGAAGACCAGATTGGCGAGTTCGCATACGACTACGTCGAGGTGCGGCGCGACTTCTACAGCTGGAACCCGCCGCCGGCCAACCTCGCGCTCGAGGCCGAAGATCTCAACGCGATCGAGGCGCTCGAAAACTGCGACCATAGCGAAAAGAGCCGTAAATACAGGGCTGACGACGCGAAAAAGGGAAAGAGTGCGTAGTCACTGCGCTGCTGCTGCCTCGCCCGCCCGAACGGAGTCCCCGCGTAGCGATATGCGGCGCACTTCGCCGGCGCCTCTATTTATTGCATAGACATTGCATCCACACCGTCTTAGCTCCGTCCGCGTTTATATCCATTACTATCAGTTCAGATCACATGCTCGGCTATCTGGGTGGGCTATCTATGCGCCGCCCCGATGCACCCGATCAAGACGCCGCGGACGCGGTCTGCGCGGCCACAAAATCTGGCGGTAGATTTGAAGCGCTTGTAGCTGTTTTCAGATCTCCGACTCCAGGTGTTGCCAGTTCCGCTCTCTTTAATCGTGTTAACGCTGGAAATGATATCTGTGAAGTTGCCAGGGTTCTCAGCTCGAACCTGGCCGCGTGCAGCAGTTAAATCCCTGCTGAGATCTGGAAACAAATCTGAATCGAAGCGCTCGGATTCGTTCCGTGTCGACGCTCAGGGTTTTAATGCCGAGACTTCCGCGATGAGCAGATTTCGAAGGCTCGCATTTAGAGTTTAGCCGCTTTGTTGGTCAGGTGGAGCTAAATAATCCCCACTTCCCCTCAACGACTTTTTACGGCGTAGGCCTGGTCGGAGTTGCGGTCGAGAAGACCCAGCCATCCGACTGTCGAACTTCGCTGTTGTCCTCAAATAATCTGACCTGCTTTTAATGAATGCGACCCAGGCCGCCTCGCCACTCGAAAGCCGAATAAAATTGCTCAGCTTAGAAAAATGTGGGTGCTTTTATGTATTCTATTTGAGCGTAACAAACTTCAACAACCGCGCTGCGTATCTCCGTTTGCTGCACAGCACATCATTTAGGAGGGCACAGCAGTTGCGTCATGGTAGACCTCCTACGGGGGACCCCTTCGTGAGTCACATCGCCTGCGATCTAAAGAAGCACAAAACTGGCTGCGACCTCCCCTGTCGGGCCTCTCTCATCCCTAGCCTTGCGAAGCCAATCTCCGCGAATGTCAAATTTGAGGGCAGCTCAGCTGCACCAGGTCACAAGAAACTGCGTCCAACCAAGCACCATTGAGACGCACAAGCCAGTCCGGAGGGCTTTCCGAGCTCACTCGAGGAAGAGAACCTCTGCGCCGGCTGCACCCCAGGCTGGTTGCGACACGCATCAGCGGCAACCACCGCATGAAACGCATGCACGGTACTCGGTAGGCGCGTATTATTTCAAGCGTTGCTGTCCGTCTCTACGGGGGCGGCTCCCCAGCGAGCGCGGCGTGCACGTCATGTGCGAAGTCTAACGTGAGGCGCCCTATCTTCCCCGCGGCAAACCTGTCGAGCCACATGCTCGCCTCGGCCTCCTCGCTCCACATCGCCGCGTCTGGGCGCCGCCGCTGCGTGTTTGCTAGCGCCCACAGCACCTCGTGGATGTCGTTCGACTGCCGGCCCGGGTACCGTCCACCGAGTGGGTACTTCAGGTTCAGTTGGTACAACAAGTAGTCTGCAAGCACGACCGGGTCGAGTCCTCCTCGTGGAATCGCGCCTGCGAGCGCCAGACGCAGCGTCTGCTCGGCGCCAAGTTGCGGCACGCACAAGCCGGGCGTATCGAGCACAGTGATGCGCGGCTCCCGGCTCACAAGAATCTCAGTGCTAATCGAGCGCGTGACTCCAGGCTGGTTGCCTGTACGCGCGACCTTGCGGTATTCGTTATTGCCTAGCAAGATACGCCGGAAGCGATTGATCAGACTCGACTTCCCGACGTTTGGCATCCCCGTAATGAGTACACGCAGACCCAGCGGCCGCGGCGGATCCGCCTGCAGCGCGTAATCTCTCAGTTCGCGCAGTAGCCGCGCAGCGTACTTGCGTTCTGAGCTGTTGAACAACCGGAAGTCGCCGTCCGGATGCAGCGGCGAGACGAACGAGAATTTCGTGCGCGCCGTGTCAGTCTTTGTGTACAGCACGAGCCGTGGGATCGCAGGCAGCGCCTCGGCGATCATCGGGTTGATCGACGCGATCGGCACGCGGCTGTCCCGCAGCTCGAGCGCGAAGTCCGCCGTGCGCGCAATCTGCTTAAACTTCTCGAGCGCCTGCCGCTGGTGCCCGGGGAAGTACGACTGCCGCACTGCGGGCAGCGCGAACGTCGGGCGCGGCGTGAACATGCAGCGAAAAGGGCGAGAGGGGAACAGGGTAGGCGCTAGGGTAGTAAGTGGGCCGAGCGCTCCAGCGCGTATGCAGCAGCTGAAGACGGCACCACAGAGATCGCAGAGGCTCTAAGAGGCCAGCAGCGAGTTCTTGCTCTTGCTCTTGGCCGTGGCCCTCTATTTGGATACGCACGGCAAAAAAAATTACGTCACATGCTGATCACAGTGTGCGGGCTGCCATGCAGCGGCAAGTCGACGCGCGCGCGCGCGCTCGCAGCGCAATTCCGCGAGCTGGACGCCAGCAAGGAAGTCGTCGTCATCGACGACGACTCTCTCGGCATCGCGCCTGCCGAGTACGAGGAGCGCGACGACGAGAAGCGCGGCCGCGCCAAGCAGCTGTCGGCGGTACGGCGGCACCTCGGCAAGCAAACGATCGTCGTGCTCGACAGTCTCGCCTACATCAAGGGCTTTCGGTACCAGCTGTATTGTGACGCAAAGCAGGCCGGCGTTCCCTCGTGCGTCGTGCACGTCGCTACGCCGCAGGCGGAGTGCGAGCTGCGCAACGCACGCGTCGGCAAGTGGCCGCCGAAGCTGCTGCAGGCGCTTTGCCTGCGCTTTGAGGAGCCGAACGGCATGAACCGGTGGGACGCTCCGCTGTTCTTGGACGTGCTCGGCGAGGAGCCCGCGAGCGCCGCGCAGATCGCAAACGAGGCAGCCGTTGGCGGGGCGCCACGCGCAAACGCTGCGACATTTAAGCCTCCCGCGGCTGCGCCGGACTACGTAGCCGCCGTCGCGGCCGAGACGAACCGCGTCGTAAAAGAGGCGCTCCAGCTGCACCAGACGAGCGCCGGGCAGCGCGTGCTGCTCGCGGGAGTACCTGTCGCACTGCCGCTCGAGCTTGGGATGCCGCAGCTCAGCCGCATCCGGCGGAACTTCATGCAGCTCGCAACAAAGCGCGTCGTCGACGAGGACAAGATCGCGCCGTTCTTCGCGGAGTTTCTCGACCAGCAGTGGCGCGACACGTTCTAGCCGAAGCAGAATAGGCGGCAGCAGCCGCATCTGTACTCGGTGCCCGTCGCCGACGCCTGGACGTACGTGCTCGGCTGGCCGCCGTAGCCGGAGTAGTTCTGCGGCGCGTAAGACTGGGCTCCGTACGGCTGGCCACCGTACTGCTGCGGCGCGTATGGCTGATTTCCGTACTGCTGTGGCGCGTACGGTTGATTTCCGTACTGCTGCGGCGCGTACGGCTGCCCACCGTACTGCTGCGGTGCATACGGCTGGTTTGGCCCGGCATATGGCTGCTGCTGGCCGGACTGGTATGGCTGGTACGACTGGTTCTGGGAGCCCGTCGTTTCGGGCGGCGGGCTGGGATATCCCGCCAGCCTATCGAGTCCGCGCACGACTAGCACGCCGTCGTTCGTAGAGTCCGGCTCGACGCCAAGGCCGCGCTCCTGGCAGAACTTGAGCACGGCCGGCTTGAGCACGGGGACGCCGTCCTTGCTGTGCATGCCCTTGCCGACGATGACGCGGGCCTCCGGCCAGGGCACGCGCTCGAGGCGCTGCAGCGCCTCCTTGGCGTACAGCCCGTGCAGGTCGATGGCGTTCGGCTCATCTGGCGGGTTGTGCGCGGCGAACACGAGGTCTGCGGCCTGCGCGTCGAGCTGCTCGGCCCGCACGTGCATACTCTTGCTCGCCGTGCTCAGCTCGTGCGCCTCCGCTTTGCGCCCCGCGGCGAACGCGGCCGTCGCCTGCTGGCCCAGCGCCTTCGCCTGCGAATGCAGGTCGAGCGCCTGCTGCCGGAGCGGCTGCGCGACGTCGGGCTGCGACATGACGTTACTAAGGGCGCGCGGACCGAAGGCGCTCGTGCGCGGCCGGTGCGGGCGCGCGGGCAGGGTGCGCTGCGTCGCCAGCGGCTCGCTCACTGTCGCTGTGGAGTTTGCGCGGCTCTCGACCTTCGCGTGCCCCAAATTCCTAATGGACCCGTGGCTAGCCCGATTGAGCTACTTTGACGAGAGTCCTGCAACTCTGGGTGGCTGTCGCGATGTCGAGCGAGCCAGGCATGAATGCACTGCCTCCCTCAGCGCAAAACTAGGCCGCATTGGCTGCATCTATTAGTGCCTGCAGCGCGCTGGTAAAGCAGGTTCATAGGTAGTTTATTTTCACCTCCATGCCAAGCCTGGAACGCGCCATGAAACACACACGCACGCAGATTCAGATGGCCGCTCTTCAGAAGAGGTCACCTTGACGACCACGTGAAGCACGCCATACAGGCACCCTGCGCTGCCAAGCGCAAAGCAACAGGCAGACAAAGTCTGAGAATTCTGTACATAATAAATCGCCTCAAACTTGTGTTCGGGCATCTAAACATGCGCCACGGTGGGCATGCCTCCAGTATCTTATTCGTAAGACCGCTCACGCATACAAAGCGAGAGGCAGTGTGACACACCCCGGCCAAATCCGTGCAGTCCCAGGTAAATCCGAGTGCGCTGCGAAGCCGCGAACGCTGCCGCCCCGCGTGCACCTATCATCGCCGGCCTTCTTGTCACGCTGACACGCTGGCACCGCTACGTAGCAGGCTCGAACGTCGCGTCGTCCGGCACGGCGTAGATGGACAGGGCTTGCTGGTTCGGCTCGCGTAGGATCACGAACTTGCCGTCGTCGAGCTCGGAGAACACGTTCACAAGCGACTTGATGATGCCCCAGCCCATGTTTTCGCTGAAGTTCAGCTGCTTCGCGAACTGCGCGGGGCTGTGCGTCACCACCGAGATGATCTGGTGGTTCTTCTCGTCCTTCGGCGACACGCGGCTCACAAACCCGATCTTGATCGCCTGCGAGCCGGCCAGCAGCGCGCGGCACGTCCATTGCGACAGCTTGTTCAGGTTGTTCTTCATCTCCTCGCTGATGATCGCACCGCTGTGGTCTGCGAACCGGTCCTTCCACACGAGGCCCTTGCCGCCGCCGTACTCAAGCAGCGCGTACACGTTTGCGAGCTCCTTCTCGCCGTTCCGCTCCACCGCCGCGTCGATGTCCATGCGGACTGTGAGCGGGATCGCCTCCTTCTCGGGTTCGATCTCCAGGTTAAACTCCTTGTAGATGTAGCCCTTCGGCAGCAGCGGGCTCGCCTCGGGCTCGTCGCCGCTGCTGAACGGGTTCGGCTTCCCGAACGCGACCTCGTGCTCGGGCCCGGGTAGCACGACGCCGGCGTTGAAGTTCAGGTTGATGTACGACTCCTCAAGCGCGAGCTCGGCAGCCGAGTTGATTTTCAGGTCCGCCACGTCCTGCGGCGGCGTGCGGCTGTTCTCGTCGACCGCGGGCCGGTCGATCGCGCTGTTGTCGCGCTTGTCAAAGAAGATGTTGCCGTCCTTCTTCGTGACAATGACATCCCACGGCACGTAACTCTTTGTCGCGCACATGAGCAGCGCGACGATCGCGTCCGTCGCGTACACGCGCAGCCCGCTGTGCGCGCCGGTCTCGGCCACGATCTGCTGGATGACGGGGTCTTCGCTCGTGCTCACGTTGTACTCGGTAACATCGGCACGGCGCAGCTTCTGCGCGGAGAGCAACTTGTCCATGCGCTTGTCGAACAGCTGCACGCTGCCGTACTCGCCAAGCACGCGCTCCTCGTTCACCTGGTACTGCAGCTTCATCAGCTCCGAGAAGTTGTTCGTCTGGATGCGACGCCAGTCGGTCTCGACCTGCACACTCGCCTTTTTCGCCTTCTGCTTGTCCAGCTGCCACGGCTGCTGCCTGCCGCCGCGACGGTTGTGGTTCGTCGCCGACCCGATCGTCATGGTGCGCGGGCCACGCGCCATCGGCTGCCGTGGCGCCGCCGCAGCCACACCCTGCGCCGTCGCGGGCGCGTTTTTGGTTAGCGGCTGGCGGCCACGCGCTCGGTACACGGCCGTGCGGTTCGCCGCCGCGTTCTTCGCGAACGCGGGCGCGCGGAACGACTCGACAACGCTGAACGACGCCGGGCTCTCGCCCTCGTCAACGAAGAAGCTGCTGCCGCCGCTGCCGTACGCGTAGTACGGGTCGCGGAACCCGCTGCGCTGCGCGCGCTTCTCCTTCGCCTCCTTCGCGGGGTCGGCCGCCCAGTCCGCGATCTTCCCGAGCTTGTCGCCCTTCGAGAAGGGCACGTACGGGAAGCCGTCGAACTGAAGAGCTGTCGGAACGTCGCTGCCAGGGCCCCACTGTGCGCTCATTGTTTGGTGGAAGAAAAAGCGCCGCCAGGGAAAGGTACGCACGTCATGTGCGAATTTGCTTCTAGTCACATGACTCTAACTGCACAGCGCGCTGGAGCACAGCTCGCCTCAGTGGTCACTTTCACGTGACAAGGTGTGGATCGTCACGCGACGCACCATGTGACCTTGGACGGTGTCAGCCGGCGCGCGCGCCTTTCAACCTGAACGCCACATGCTCGCTGCGCAGTCGAGCCCGCACGTCGATCTAGCCGCGCTCAAGAAGGGCGAGGTTAACCTCGGAACCTCGATCATGGCGATCCGGTTCGCCGACGGGATCATCCTCGGCGCGGACTCGCGCACGTCGATGGGCGCGATGGTCGCGAACCGCGTCACCGACAAGCTCACGAAGGTCCACGACAACATCTGGTGCTGCCGGTCCGGGTCAGCCGCAGACACGCAAGCCGTTAGCGAGTACGTGCGGCTCTACCTCGACCAGTACGCTATCAGCTACGGTCGCGAGCCTTCGGCCAAGGTCGCAGCAGCGCTGTTCCGCAAGCTGTGCTACGAGAACAAGAACGTGCTCACCGCGGGTATTATCGTTGCCGGCTTCGATGAGAAGACGGGTGGCGAAATCTACTCCGTGCCCATTGGTGGCAGCGTGCACAAGCAGCCATATGCGATCGCAGGCAGCGGATCGTCCTACATCTACGGCCTCTGCAACACGCACTACCGAGAGGATTTCAACAAGGATGAGGCTGTCGACTTCGTAAAGATGGCGCTCACGCAGGCCATTCGGTGGGACGGCTCGAGTGGCGGCTGTATCCGCATGGTCGTGCTTACTTCCGACGGCGTCGAACGCAAGCTGTACACGCCGCAGGAGTACCAGCTGAATTAGGCTTCCGTACGCGGCATAGTGCTGTGCTGTGTGGAGCTGTGCGGTGCTACACAATATGGCTCAACGAAGCGCCGTGCGAACCAACCGCGCCTCGCGCCGCGCCCGCACGAAATCGGGCTTGTGCTCGGCAGCTGGTTTGTTGCAGTGCTAGGTGGTCTGTAGCCGCAGCTGTTTAGGTTGACTCGTTGATTAACTCGATTCTCCACTTGTAATCATCGAACTCTATTCCGGCTGCTTAAATGGCGCCTCGCTCGGGCTCATAACGCCCGTGCGAGTCGTATTTGGGCTGCAGCAGTCCGTACGCACGATTAGCGTCCTCATATTCAAACTCGCAGCTGCGCTGAGCGACGTCGCTTCCTTGTCTCCGTCCGGAGTTTCTCTCGACTGTGCACCCGTCTACGATGCCCTACCGCACGTATAATCCTGCGCCGTTTAACGGCCTTGCCGCGAATTCAAGGGTGCTGCCGCAGGTAGCGTCTTTGTTGCTGACGATTTCCCTGACCTTCTATGTGGCCGGTGCCGCGTTTATACTAAAATTTATCCTCCCGGACGGTGCGCTAACGGCGCGTCTCATGTTATTCTTGCTCCTACTCTGCTTCTTTGTCGCCTTGGGGGGAGTCGCCTTTACTCTGCGTGAGTATAGGGTCTTGCAAGTGTCTCGCCGTGTCGTGTACCGCTGCTGAATACCGAGACCGTGATTCCGGAATCGATGTTGCCCGCTTGGCTATTCGATCCAAAGGAAGTGCTGCGCAAACGTATACGTTCCGTTGCTGGCTCTTCAAGCATTCCGGCCGGTGTGGGCATCTTGCGGAATTGCCCGGCCTCAATGCGTTAGCCTTCGCCCTGCTCCCAAGAATCGTAAGAATCGTTCAATGGTGACTGACAGCGCGTGCGTCCGGCGGATTCCCTAAGGGTTTCACTATATAACCGTCGTTGATACATGTCGTCAAAAGTTTCGATCTAAACTTTCAAGGTGTCGGGACCATGCCACCGCTACCTGCAGATTACGTCTTGTATGTACTGCTGGCGCATTGGAGGCTGAGACCTGCGTCTACGTGCTGCCCATTTTCCGCTCTGAGTGAAGCTTTGCCGAGAGATTGGTTGCACAACATCATAGCAGGTGTCATGGGTTCCATGGGTTCCTAGACCTACTCTGGGCCGCACTGGTCTTTCTTGCGTTGCCTGTTTTGGCACTTTTTATAGCTGTAACAAGGATGTATGGCTAGCGGTCACCAAAAGCCAGTAGGCTAGGCGCAAGTATTCACTACAGCGGAAATGTGCTCTCACTAAGAAGTAATTGGAGAGATTCGATCGCAATAGTCTCTGTGACTATGTAGTACGGCTTTGCATGCCATTTTGTCCGAGTCAAATGGACGGGAGCCGCCGCCAGCAGTGGTTCTGTCTGGCGTGTACCCGGATGTCTTCTTTCAGCTGCTCGTGGCTAGTCGTAGCTCCGTTGCTGCTCGCAACGAGCTTTCTATACTATTTAGCAAACGTATGTGACTCCTCTCTGCCAGTAAGTCTGGTACTTTAGGCTCGGGCTCTGCAGAGAGTACGAATCCCGTCGGAGAAGGCTGTAGGAAAGACAGAAGAGTGACACCGGGCAGTTCTTTGAGCCAGTTCCCGTTCTGCTGCTAGATTTTCGTTCAAGCGTGTCGCCGGTGGCTCATGCACGCACCGCGGACATATAACCGTGTCTCGGACTACCAAGTAAAGTCAGCACGCAATTGGAGTGCGCGATCTTGAAATGCATCACAGGAACTCCACGCTGCTACTGCTACCTAATAAAGACTTTTTTGCCGTTTGTATTGACTCGACTCGTGCCAAGTAGTCTGCATTTTCGCCAAAACGCGTCTCCCCCGCGATTACGTCACGATGCTCGACCTGGACGGTGCGGTCGTAGCGAGGCTTCGCGGCGTGCTGCCGCAAAAGAAAGTCTCGCTGCTCTCTGTGCACACGCCGGCTGTGAAGTGCCGTAAGCTGGTCTTCACGCGCACGGCAGACCGCACCACGGACACGCGGCAGTACCACCGGTTCGTGCTTAGCAGCGACGGCCTCGCGTTTCTGGCTGTCGAGCTCGTCACGTACGTGTCTGCGACTTCGTTCACGCTGTTCGTTTGCAAAGCAGATACCTCGGGCTATGTCCACGGGCAACGCGCGCCCGTGGCGCTCATCGTGCGCGCGCTAATCCAGGAGACGCTGCGCCTCTCGCCACGCCCACGTGTGCGCGTGTGCCTATTTGCAAAATCGCTACCGGAGTACCTTTTCCTTGGTAGCAAGTGCAACCCTGCGAAACACATCCTACCGGGCGCGGATCTCGTGAAGTGGTGGCTTCGCGTGCTCGACGACCTGAAGCTCGAAGATGTGAGGGCACGACTACGCATTCCGGGCCTTGATGATGCCAATCTGGTTGCGCGGTACTTCCCTCCCTGCGCTCACTGGGACTGGCAATCGGGTGACATCTTTGAGGCGGCGCTGGCCGTGAACGCGATCCCGCGGTTCCCGGACGACCCGAAGCACCGGCTACTCGACGCAATCGTCGATACGGGCCGCGCTAAGCAGGTCTCGCCGGATCAATTCTTCATGGAGCTCGAGGCGCAGCAGGAGTTCCGTCTGCAGAAATCCGTGGGCATCATCGGCGTGGAGGGCAACATCGCTGTCGAAGGATCGCGCTTCTCCACTGTGTCGTGTGAGAAGTTCGTGGAGTTTGAAACGGAAATGAATGATCTTGACTTCAGCACGGAGGGAGCTGCGCGCGAGGCCACGCGCGAGCTTTTTACGCGCTGGAAAGAGCACTGTGTGGAGATCGAGGGCACGTACGCGCCGGCTCCAAAAAAGCTGCCGCAAGTGGCGGTGGTACAAGACCTGTCGGGTGCCGTGCGCAAGAAGCGTAAAGTGCAGGCCTAGAAATCCAGTAAGAACGCCCGGCTGGACCTGGCCTTCGCCCTCGCCTCTCTGTCTAAGATTTAGATTATACGCTCTGGTAGAACCAAGCACAGCAAGCGTAGCTCGCTCCCTTTCTGTTCATTAGGTTGCCTCGGAGAAGCGCATTGCGCAAAGCAGGATATATGCTGTTCAAGCATGCCGTCCAAGTACGCTGTTCAAGCCTGATCCTTCTCTAGCTGGGCCATCTGCATGTAGCCACCCCTTTGCCTGAATTGAGCACGAACGATCAATCGGACACTTGGGTCTCGTCGCTCTCCTCAGGCATCGCGTGACCACTCTCGTCGCTCCAGCTTCGGTCCTCCTCGCTCGCCTTGCTTCCGCCAGGCGCTGGCTCCGCTGCGCCTTGTGTGGCGATTTGGTGCTGCGGATCCGCGTTGACATACCGGATGCGCTTTGCGCGGCTCTCGACAAACTCGCTGTAGCGCTTCATCTTTCGACGAACGTACTCCACGAGCCGTTGCGTGTCAGAGCGCTCTAGGATGTTCATCTCACCCTTCATCCCCACGAAAAGCCCGCGCTGCAGCTCGCGCTTATGCAGCACGTACTGCGGCTGGTGGATCCAGTCCTTGCGGAGCGTGCTGCGCGCTACGCGGACGTCGTTCAGCGTCGTCGGCACGAGGCCGCCTTCGTGGTCGAGCAGGCTGACTCCAAGATACGTCACTTGCAGCGGACGCGTGTAGTCGAACTCCTGCCGCGGGCCCTGGTCGTACGTCCTGAGTATGAGAATACCGTGGGGGTCGGAGTCGACGAGTCCGAACACGGGCACCTCGGGGTACGTCGTGATGACGGCGCTCAGCAGCCGGCGCGTTGCGTGGTCCGGGAAGCCTTTCCCAGTAAGTAGCACGCCGTCAGTCAGCTCGGCTGCAAGGTGCGAGAACACGGCCTCCTTCTCCACGACGAGCACATACCGCGGCGTCTGCGCACACCGAACGTGAAGGATGGGCGCCACGGGAACCAGCGCGATCCCGTTGCTGCGGCGCACCTCGTGCACAGCGCCGTTCTTGAGGGCGATCGTCATGTCCGCAGCGACTAGCCCGTTCGGTGACTGCGTCACGTTCAGTATCTCGCGCGGCACGCGAAACATAACGCTCAGCCGTTCCACGGCGCTGACCACCACCTTTTGCGTCTTAAATAGCTCGACGTCCTGGTAGAATATGTCGCGCACCGGCACGATTTTTGCGCGCCGCATATTCTCCAGCACAATCGAGCACACGCGCAGCAAAACCACAAACGTCGTGGAGTCCTGTAGTCCCATGCCGGGGAACTCGAACGTCCGTCGCACGCGCGGCGCTGTGGTGTTCTTGGTTAGCTGCCGGAAATGCATGTGCAGCCGCACGCACTGTTCAACCTGCGCGCGCACGCCCTCCAGAATCGCTGCGAGCTCGTTTTCAACTACTTTCCTTACTTCGGTTTCGGGCATTGGGAGATACTGTGACAGTGTGGCCCGACGATTTACGTTTGTGGCTTTTAATCGCGAGCCACAAAAGTACGCGTCGCGTCGCTAACGCGGCCGGACTTACGAAATGAGATTAAAAGCGGACGCTGTTGAAAATTCGTGCAAATTGACAGATAGAGGTCTTGGAAAAGAGTACACATCGCTCGAACGCCGAGCTCTCAGAGCCGCAAGACAGCTTTCGAGACTTCTCCTCAGCCGATCCCCGCCAGCACGTCCTGATAGCCTTCTTCGTCTGGACTGTCTCGCCCTCGCGTGGCAGTGAGCTCTTCTTCGCTGCGTGGCCTATATGTGTCCCCATGCGCAACGGCAGTTAGACGGCAGCGAAGTATCACGTGATGGGTAATAAGCGGCGACGCGTCGGTGAACGCGTCGCCAGCCTCGCCTTGAGTGATGTCGTTCAACGAGCTGCGGCGCTCCATCAAAGAATGGGAGCACCAATTCCACGCGATCCACGATCGCAAGCCTTCATCCAAAGACATTAAGGCGGATAGCACCGTTCACGGGCTGTACGTTAAGTACCATGCCCTCAAGAAACGCGTCGAGCCGCGCACGCCTACCAAGCCACGCGCGAAACCGGAAGCGTCGGTGCAACAGGCCGATTTGAATGCGGACGGAGATGGGGACACCGAGGACGATGAGCAGTCCAGCATAACCGAGATCTTCCCGACACCGCAGTTCAAGGGCCGCGTGTTGGGGCTGTTCGACATGGAGATTCAGGCGCCGCTCACGCCCCAGAAAAGCAGTCCTGCTGCGCAGCCTGCCACGCCGGTCCAGAACGTGCACACGGAGGCTGAGACACCACTGAGCAAAAAGACTCCGGACTACTTCCGCAGAGTGAACTTGCTGGCGAGTTTCACGAAGGCCGACGACGACAACGAGCTGCTGGAAGAGTCCCCGCTTATCAAGCGGCGGGCGTCGAGGATGAAGTCGATCTCGGAGTTAGTGCATGAAGCGTCTAGTCTGCGCGAGCTACGGTTTGTGGGCGCAGAGGAGCAGCAGCAAGAAGACGTGCTGGGGCAAGATAGCGCTAACGTCGAAGTAGCAAGTGCGGACTATCCAAGAACTGACGAGGTAGCTGATACCCAGAGTCAAAACCCGCCATCCCTGGACACGGACGGCCACGCGACGCATGAGGTGTCATCTCCTGACGTCGAGGAATCATCTCCAGACAGCAACGCGCAGGATGCGGTTGTTCCTGAGTCCCACGCTTCCGAAGAGTTGCTCGTTCCGCGCACTCTGCTCAATGACCCAAATCTCGAGAATACGGCGCCGCTGTACGTGACGCCGGACCCGCGCAAGCGTAAGGGGCCCAAACGCCAGACCAAAAAGGTCGTCATGCGCCCAGTCAACGAAGCTGACGAGCTGGTTGGCACTAAGGCAACGCAGAATTACGTGCGGCTCAAAATCCATCAAAATAATAAGCTCTTCAAGCGGCGCAGGCGATGACCTTGGCGCCTGCGCCAATGCCTGGTGTGCTCATGGTCGACTGTGCGGGGCGAAAGGGTCGACCGTGCGCTGTGCAAACTCTGCGATGCGGTCGCACGAGTCCTCTGGGTTGTTCGCAATGGCTCTAATTTCGGACATAATCCGGCCGCGCAGACTCATCAAACGGCGAACCTTCAGGTCACAGAGTACCGACATTCGCTGGGCCTCGATGCTGAGGCTGTCGAAGTAGCGCTGGTACGCGTCGTCGCCACTGGGCTGCGTGCTGCGGCTTGATCTCAGGCCGATTTCGGGATCGGCCTCGGCGTCAGCCTCGTGAGTCCACGTGGTGACCAGCGACCGCGGTGACTGTCGTATTGCCTCTGCGACCGTGTTGTGCGTTTGCTGTGTGCTGCTGCTGCTCGCGGGACGGCTGAATTCGAAGGAATCCATGGCGTGGCGGTGCTTATCGCCTAGTGTCGTTTATGTAAACCTGCGCACGCACGCTGCATGCGCGCATAGCGGCGCGCCGCGCATTGCGTCATAGAGCGCGGGTGCTATATAGACATCCCGGTCAAATCAGAAATGATCCAGCGGGCGTCAGCCGCTCGCGTCTGCGGGCAATGTCCATACGTCAGCCGCGAGACGCCCAACACGAGGCGCTTGATTACAGAAACTTCACGCTATTCTGGAAGTCGAAGTCGCCAATCCAAATAGGCTATTTAAAAAGCATGCAAACCGATCGACGGCTGCGGCATCCCATGCACCGCCGCCGACGGTGGGTCCAGTGTACGCTGGGTGTGCCTGTCACCGCACGGGTTTGTCAGGTGCAGTGGTAGCAGGGCAAGGGCCGTAGAGTCATCTTTGCAACTCTGCATTTGTGAGCATCTTTACAACACTCGCATCTGCTAGCATATTTCCAAATGACGCAGAAAGTTCTACTGTTAGGTTCTGGGTTCGTCGCACAGCCGACTGTCGACATTCTGGCCGCCGAGCCGGGTGTAGAGGTCACCGTCGCGTGCCGCACGCTTGAGAAGGCCAAGGCCCTCGCGGGCTCGGTCGCCAAAGCCGCGTCTGTCGACGTGGAGAACCAGGCGCAGCTCGACGCCGCCGTCGCCCAGCATGACGTCGTGATCTCCCTCATTCCGTACGTGCACCACGTCAAGGTCATCGAGGCTGCCATCCGCCACAAGAAGCACGTCGTCACGACGAGCTACATCTCGCCAGCGATCAAGGCGCTCGAACCCAAGGTCAAGGAGGCCGGCATCGTCGTCATGAACGAGATCGGGCTCGACCCTGGTATTGACCACCTCTACGCCGTTAAGACGATCGAGGAGGTGCACGCGGCCAAGGGTAAGATCACCTCCTTCCTGTCGTACTGCGGCGGTCTTCCCGCGGCGGAGGACTCGAACAACCCGCTCGGCTACAAGTTCTCGTGGTCCTCGCGCGGCGTGCTGCTCGCGCTGCGCAACTCGGCGCGCTTCTACCAGAACAACAAGATCGTTGAGGTCGACGGCCCGGACCTGATGTCCACGGCCAAGCCGTACTTCATCTACCCGGGCTATGCCTTTGTTTGCTACCCGAACCGCGACTCCACGCAGTACCGCGAGCTCTACAGCATCCCCGAGGCCGAGGACTGCGTCAGAGGTACCCTGCGTTACCAGGGCTTCCCGGAGTTCGTCAAGGTGCTTGTCGATCTCGGTTTCCTTGACGACACGCCCCAGGAGTTCCTCAACACGTCGGCACCCTGGAACGAGGTCTTCGCCAAGGTCACGGGCGCGAAGTCCACGAGCGAGCAGGACCTCATCGCAGCTGTGCATGCGCGCGCGCCGTCGCTGAAGGCCAACGCGGACGCGAGCCTCCAGCAGCGTATTCTCGCTGGTCTGCAGTGGCTCGGGCTCTTCTCGAGCGCCAAGACCACGCCGCGTGGCAACCCGCTGGACACGCTCTGTGCGACACTTGAGGAGAAGATGCAGTTCGAGGATGGCGAGCGCGACCTCGTCATGCTCCAGCACAAGTTCGGCATCGAGTGGGCCGACGGCAAGAAGGAGATTCGCACCTCGACGCTCTGCCTCAACGGCGACCCGTACGGCTCGAAGGGCTATTCGGCCATGGCCCGCACCGTTGGCGTGCCTTGCGCCGTCGCCACGAAGCAGGTCCTACGCGGCCAGTTCAAGCAGCCGGGCGTCTATGCGCCGATCACCTGGGATATTGCCGAGCCGCTGCTTGAGGAGCTCAAGCGTGACCACGGCATCGAGCTCACCGAGGCCACTCAGGTCGCCTAATTGATTGGTGTCTCGCAGTCCTGCCAGGCAAGTATAGCGCTGGCTACTTAGTGGCTCGCTTGCCTCCCCAAGGACGCTCCACATTTATCGCTCGGCTTTTTTAATCTGTAGAGTTACGATACACGGTATGTTTTCCAGGGCCAGATGAGGCGCCCCCAATGAAGCAGGCAGCGCGCTTGCTTGCGCCACCCTTGGCCTACCTAATTGGCGCGGCCATCCTGGTGTCATGCTCGATTACGTTGCCCTAACCTGGATGTTCACCTGGCAGCTGCATCCGCAGGAAAGCCTACGCCGGACTCAGAAATTCTGTCTAGCAGATGTTATTTTTATGTGTAGTCTCAGCTGCTCTCTGTTATCATTTCTCCTCGGTTTCCCGCGTGTGCGCATCCGAAAAGCGCGTACATGCCTAGTAGGCATAGGCCCAAAATGGAAACACACTGCGTGCAAAGATGCTGCACTGCAGCACCGAACTCGCATACCAGGGTAGTGGCTTCCAGTCTTTATTTGCTAATATAAAGGAGCTTTCGTGCTCTACTCTTGCACCATCTCGATGATTTTTCTCCATCTATTGCCCTTGCTGGTGCAGCTAGTGACTGCAGTAGCATTTCCTAGCTCCGTGCACCTCAATTATAATGCTCCGCACCCACTTATCCCCACTCGCACTCTCCTCCCCTATTCATTCAACAACCTCTACCAGGCGTCCAAGCCTGACATTTCCAAGCTCCGTCCAGCCGACAGACTACTCTACATTCCTGCTGAGCTTGCGTGCTCGAAGGTGGGCCTCCTGTGCTCCTTCGCCCATCACTTTTACACATCATCTCTGCAGCAGGAATCCACCTCGTGGCCCGCGGTAGTCAGCGCGGCTCAGCCCCAGGTATCGATACTTGTCAGGGGTGCAGCGAACGTCCTTTCTTCGCTTCGGAACTGTCTCCGTCATTTGATGCTTCGTGCCGGCGGAAATCTCGTCGCTGGGTTTCGCCACGCGAAGTCGACCTACCTCTCTGCGGCTAGCGCCGTGGCGCAGCTGCTTGGCCCCGCGAACTCCGAACTTTGGGCCACTATCGAATCCTCGCCACATCCTACCACTCTCACCGTCGGCCCTAGTATCTCTCATATTGAACAGGGTGCTCTAGCACTCTCTGGACATCCGGTTCGTGACCTACAAAGATACCGCTCTGTGCGCTGGTCCGAGTTGCTCCGATCCCTAGTCTACTACGGGTGGCTAGTGGATGCTATGGTGAACGGCCGGAGACGCATGATGCAGGATATTGCCAATTGTGCCGCTGAAGTAGCGTGTCTCGCCCGCGAAATGCAGGTACTGTGGGAGTCTTGGGTTCTTGGCTCTTCCCCGGGATTCCTGCCACTCTTGACTCTCAGTACTGCCGAAATGTCTGTCCACTTTATCGATACGCACGACTCTGCTCTTTCTCAACTGCTGACCCCTCCTAGCCTTACAGAGACGGACCCTGAGGCAAGCAGCGACTCGGATACGAGCAGTATCTGGTGCTCCAGTGACCAGAAAAGTCAAGATGAGTCCGAATCTGAGTATTCGTGCAAGCCACTCGCTCAAATTGACACCATACCATTCACTCGCTCCTTGCGTATTCCTTCTTCGCCCTCATCCAGGGCAGCAGCTGTCACTGCTGTCGTGCCCACCAGTCTCGTTGATATTTCGCCGAGCAACTCCACCGTACAGGCAGTTTATTCCGACCGCAGCCCCAGCGACTTACGGTTCACGGTTCCCACTCGTCGCTCGATGTCCTATACTGATATCCGCATGGTATCAGCCCTTGCTCGATCCACCACGAAGCCTGACACTTTTCCGCATTCATCTGGGTGTGCACGCTCTTTTTCAGCTTCGATTTCCGAGACGCAATCTATGCCTAAAGCTCAACTCGTTCCGGCACTGACCTCTAACTCCCCGCTACTCGACCCCTCCACTACTCCCAATTCTACTGCCGGCGCTGAAATCCGTAAACCTTCTCGTGAAGACGCCATCACGAAAGGGTCAAGAAGATCAGCGATGCGATCTTCGCATTCTCCTAAGCAGCAGAAGAGGGTCAGCTTCATCGTACCTCATACTCGACCTGACAATGAGTACGATCTACAGGAGGGGGCCGAGAATCTTTTGCGAGTGTCCGTGGTCACTAGTGGCTTGGATAAGCTCAGCTCGCGGCAACTGATTGACGAACTTAAACAGTCGAGCTTAAAGGATGATATTCGGCACGTCGAAAGGTCACTAGTTCTGAGCGCACACATACTGGAGGAATCCCGCATGAGCACCATACCAGTCCTGCTGAAGCCAAGTCTAAAAAAGCTGCTGAAGAACGCGTTGCTCGTGGGACTTGGGGTCTTGTGCACGACGGAAGACTCGGTAGAGTACAACAGCGTCGCAGAGTCCTTCAGAGCACGGGACATCATGAATGCTATTACCTCAAAGGGTACCTTCAGAACTGCCGAGCTGAGGGTATTGAGCACAAAAGCGCTGATGGCCTACCTGTCAGTCCTCGAGAAGGTTGACCGGATGAAGGACCTTGGACACAGCACGTCCGATCAATAAGTATCTATCCATTTTAATGACCTAACGCATACTTGAACAGTGCCTGAGTGGCGAGCAATTGATCTTATTCAAGAAACGGTCAACTGAAAGTGGCTCTAAAAACCGCTACCGTATATTGAGTCTGAAACCATTTCGCTTGGAGATAAGTCAGATATGTGCAAACATCTTCTTCAATTCTGGACTGTATATACAACGATCGATTATATTTTCGCGCTTCATGACCTCTCCTTCCCCAGCCTGTGCGAGGAGACACAGAAGCTGTATCCGGAGCTAGCTAGAGAGATCACAGGTACGCAGAGCTCTACCAGCGAATGATCTGATAAACCCGCCAGCAGGATGCACTATGGAGGTAGGGATTGCGAAACCCTAGTCGAGCTGCACAGTCTTGCATGCAGAATGCCCGCAATGAACCCACTACGCTAAAGATGGAATAACGGTATTTTTTTAATTTGGACCCTTACTCATACTATTCCTCCTTCTAGTAAACTATACTGACAGGCTCAAGTGCATATCGGGAACCGGCGTCACCGTGTGTGACTGTTGTATTTTTCGACCACGGAGCTCAAGACTTGTGTTACCGAAAATGCATGGATGACTTTTGGTTACTATAGTTAGCTACTACGGTATAGCTCTGCGCTTGACACTTGATGGGCCTCATAAGTAGTTTTGATGAATGTAAGTAACGTAGATAGCCAGTAATATACGCAACGCACGCCTGTAGTTACGATCAGACCTGAGAGCATGCGCTTATGCGCCACTCTGACGTCGATAAAGCCATACACAGCGTCGTCATGTCGGTATCACTGCTCTCAATTCTATATCACGCAAACCATTGATTGTATGCCGCCTGCACCTCCTGTGTAAAGCGATGCAGCCGGCAGCTTCTACCAATGATTATCCGAGGACCGCGAGAGGCTGAGCAAGCGCATGAGATCGTAAAAAGCGGTAGGGTATCTAATACCGATATTTTTAACCACTTTATGTACTTTATGTACTCTATGAACTTTACAGACTTTATGTATTCTACGTACTCTATGTATGTACTCTATGTGCTATATTTAGATCATTCTACGTAGTGACAATTCGGGACTGCGGCACCTGGCTATCTACCTATTCCCCGCGACAAGCTCTGCTATGTTTTTTTTCTAGCTGTGCACACCATTTAGCTGTGCCCCAAGGCTCATAGCTTAGATGGATGCTGTACTGTAGCCTATGCGGTGTACGATGAGTTCATCCTGGACTCTCCGGTCAACGCGACTACATCTGGCACTTGCCTTGCTACTGGGGCATCAGGAGCTGAAATGACAGACCAAGGACGCCTCCTGCCCTGGCAATTCAGCTTCCAAACGCTACCAGTAAGCTCACCACGTAGAACTCAGGATCCCTGAGCTCTACACTGTGAGCGCGCACAAGACAAAGTGCTCTGTAGCCGCATCAAGGGGATATAGTCTCCGCGTGATAATCATCGTTTTTCCGCCAGCCTATTCCGACCCATTCCGCGACCCAGCAGGAAGTAGCATGACAGTGTGGCACAGCTGTATTTTGAAATATCCAAATAGTCCCCTGGAGAAATTGCACGACCAACGCTGGCTTTATATATTGTCTCATACATTGTCTCATCAGTGTATGCTAACCTTAACGAAGCCTGAAGCTAAATTTAAGTTATTCGGCGTACATCTCTAAGCTAAACTCCATACATTAGTGAATGAGCTGCACATTTCGAGATGCGGGCTGGCAGCACCGCTGACTATGCAGCCTGATCAGGGCACGCACGCACCAACCGCAGTGCACTGAATCTCAAGAGCAACGAGGCATACAAGTTCTCCTCCCTAATCGAAAGAAAGTTCTCTCATGCGTAATAATAGTTCGAAAATTAAAATCATACAAATTTTCAACTAAGACAAACTGCCGAATCGTATCAAGAAAACGTAATAGCTAAAGACGCACTATTAAGCTTTCTGAGAGCGCTTCTTCGAGAGAGCAGCAATGATAGCGGCACCAGCACCGCTGCCATCCTCGGCAGGAAGAACCTTGATGGGGTAGGTATCAGGAGTGCCCTCCCAGTCGAAGATCTCAGCAAGCGCTTGCGCGGAGCGAGTCTTGAAGTGCGGGTACTTGTTGAAGACCGAACCATCGGCGCCGGCATGGCACTTGCTGATGCCACGCTGCTTCGCCATAGCAGCCACACCGCACATGGAGATGCGCGCGGAGCGGATGCCAATGAGCTCACTAACACGACGGATGAACGTGCGCTCATCCATTGTAGTCTCGATGCCAAGCGTCTCCTTGAAGAGAACCTCAGTGTCCGACAGGTTCTCCCAAGGGTCGAGCTCAATCTTAGCAACGAACTCGGCGTTGACGATGAAATCCTTGTAGAGCTTGTCAACGTTCTGGCCCTTGAAAACGACACCCTCCTCGTACAGCTCCTGGAGAATGAATCTTAGCAGCTCACCCATGGTGTAGCCGGAGACCATCTTCTCGAAGGCCTGCTGGTTGGGACGCGGGGATTCGTTATCGAGACGCTCATCGTACTTAGTACGGGGGAGGGAAACGTGCTCATTGTCGTAAGCACCATACTCGCAGTTGATGACCATGTAATCATCAGGAGTGACGCCAGCGGGAAGCTTGCCCTCAAGTTTGGGAATACGAGAAATCTTCTCGTAGTAGGCCGCGTTACAGCCCGTACCGTAGATGCAGCCCATCTCCATCTCAGGATCAACGTAGTTAGAGGCGACAACAGTACCAGTGGTATCGTTGATAAGGGCAGCGACATTGACGTTCACCTTGCGAGCATCGAGGGCATCTTGCAGCAAGACAACAACGTTCTCACCCTCCACACCAGAGATATCAAATCCCTTGGTCCAGCGCTGGAGGATACCAGAGTCGAGGGTAGGCTGCGTGCACGGGAACGAGAAGGTGAAACCGACAGCAACGTTCTCCTTAGAGTCCGGGTGATAGTACTCCATAAAGTCGCCAACGCACTTGGCGATGAAGTCGAAAAGCTCATGAGCCTGACCGGTCTTCAAGCCCTCGTCCATCTTGTACTTGGACTGGACAACATCGAAGCCGCGGGCACCGTTGAGAGTGATCTCAGCAACACGAAGGTTCGTGCCGCCCATATCAAGAGCCATGTAGGTGCCAACCTCCTTACCGGTGGGGTAGTCGGCGACCCAGGTCGGGATCATGGGGATGTTGCCACCCTCCTTGCTGAGGCCCTTATTGAGCTCGCCGGCGAAGTGCTCGACGATGCTCTTCAACTTCTCACGAGAGACGGTGAACGACTCAGTGAGCTCCTCAAGACGGGCCTTCAGGGCACCTTGGAGCTGATCCGTGGTGTCTTTACGGGTAGGGGGTTCCTTAGGACCAAGATGAACCATTTTCGCTACGTGGTACTTTCTGCAAAAGATGCTGCGAGCAAAAAATGCGGGGGAACGGCACCATTATAAAGGCCATGTCACATATCAGGGTTGGGGTGCATGGAGTCACAGGGAAAAAAAAACGGCGCTTACCGGGAATGCTAAACCATACCCGTATTCCTATACGTGAGAATCGAGAGTATCTAGGACGCGCACTGTGGGCACCCCCGCGCTCGAAATTAAATAAGAAATGTGTCTGTTCTGTGTAAAAAAAAAGAATCTCATTTATTCTCATGAAACTCTCGACCTGGCCGAGTCGGCGTGAAGTTCCGTACGTGATGTTGTATTTATCCGACTGCTTCTCACCTGCGTCCGATCTACGCAATGTGCGGGGTATTACATATTACATACAGCGTAAGGCGCGCCCGGCAGCGCTGCACGCATTTTGTGGAGGTTCCCCTACCTTATTGTTACCCCGGGTTTCATAACCACGGTTTATTGCTTGCATATCCCTAATCACATCTATGCCGATTACATACGCTCGTGCAGGTGGTGACGTTGCTGTGTGTGTGTCCTGGGGTATGCACATCGTTTACGTAAAAACTGCTGGACTATCGGTTCAGATGCCGGGGCGCAGATCTGAGCACATGCAGCGGTTGCGTCTAGGTTTGGTCATCTGATGGTAGAGATACTTACTTATCACCACGTCACCCATATGGCTCACGTGTCAATCTTATATAATCAACATCATTGATGTCACCGCCGGCAGTAACTGCCGACACGCAGGTAGAAGCTGTGCGAAGAGGTGGGAGCGGTTTAGTCAGATAGGATAAGCGCGCATATTGTGTGGATAACTCGCAAGGGTAGCACGGTTTGGCAACACGCATCTCTAAGGGAGATAGGGAATCATACCCAATGCTGATAAATATCTTGGGTATTTTCGCAATCTCTCATCCGTTTGTTAACATCCGCCTACGAAGCGTCATTTGTGAATTGTCTGACTAATCGATTATCAACCGAATTCGAGCGCCACAGGCTGAACCCACGACAGGCGTCTAAACCGAACCAGTTTCATTTGCGAGAATGACGTCTGCCGCGCCCGACTTGGACCTTGCACTGTACATATTCCAGCGCCGGGAACAGCGGTTACAAAACTTGCATGCTGAGGCTGAGCGCAAGCTGCACCAGAGCATCGTTGACGGCAACCTCGCGCCGTTGTACAAACACCTCGTCCCTCTCGGGTCTAGTGAGTACGACGAGGCGCTAGTTGCACGGATGGAGGCAGCAAACAAAGAGGAGGAAGAGAAGCTGAAGGCTGCTATCAAGGAGGCTGAGGAGTCTGAGGACGATAGCAGCGTGCTGGAGGCATGGACGAAGCTGGGCATGTGGTACTGCCAGATCTGCGACCTTGCAAACGCCGAGCAGACGCTTCGCAAGACGAGCGAAAAGACCGCCAGTATCGGTCCCAAAATCGATATCTGCCTTGCGCTGGTGCGCATGGGCTTCCTGTACGAGGACCTGAAGTTGATTGCCAAGGAGCTCGAGACGGCACGCGCGCTGATCGAGCGTGGTGGCGACTGGGAGCGCAAGAACAAGTACAAGACTTACAACGGGCTGTACCTGATGTCTATTCGCCGCTTCGATGACGCTGCCGACCTGCTGATCGATTCGTTCGCGACGTTCACGTGCACGGAGTTGCTCTCCTACGAGGAGGTCGTCGCATATGGCATCGTGTGCGGTGCGCTCGTGCTCGACCGTGTGAGCTTAAAAAAGAGGGTCATCGACTCGCCCGAGTTCCTGTCGCTAGTGCCCACGACGAAGCTGCTCGAGCCGCTGAGCGTGATGGTGAATTCGCTCTACACGTGCGCGTACGACTCATTCCTCGTTGCGCTGGCCGATGTCGAGGAGCAGATCCTGCGCACGTCGCCGTATCTTGCCGCACACTCCGCCTACTACGTGCGCGAGATGCGGTGCAAGGCGTACGCGCAGCTGCTCGAGAGCTACATGTCCCTGAACATGCAGAGCATGGCCTCGAGTTTCGGTGTGTCCGTGGAGTACCTGGAGAACGACCTCTCGCACCTTATCCCGCAGCGCAAGGTGAACTGCGTGATCGACAAGGTGAACGGCGTGATTGTGACGAACAGGCCGGACACCAAAAACGCGCAGTATCTGCAGCTCATCGGCAAAGGCGACGAACTGCTGTCGAAGCTGCAGAAGTACGGCGCGTCGGTGCGTCTGTACGGCGCCGACAATCTGTGAACGTGGCGTGCGTACTAACCGGCGCGGCCGGCTCGCGGCCGGCCCGCTGCATGCACTGGCTGCATGCCCCGCGACCGTGCAGGGCTAGCCTCGCCACTCGCGGCTGCAGCAAATTTTAATGCGTTGCTGGCGTGGTTGGCGCGGCCGGAGGTGCGCTCTTGGGCGCCCACGTGGTCCGTATATATAGCCTTAATGTCTGCACCTCGTAGTCTGCGTGGCTCTGACCACGATGTTATTTCGCTTCAGCATCTGCCCGAGGCTTACACGATCGCTGGACGCCCGGCATGACGGCGCCACGGAGTCGGCACCAGCAGTCAAACATGCAGCTCTGCCGTGCGGTAGCCAATTGTGCCACTCACGAGGCGCCGGACGCGCGCTCTAGGTATGGGCGCGCGCCGTTCGCGGCGGTTTCGTAATTACGCAACATGCTGAGAGCATGCCGCCGTACGGCGTCAACGGCGCCCGTGGCGCTGCGGGCTGCTCTGCGGGCTGCGCCGCCGCGCGTTCGCTTCTACGCACAGGAGTACGTGATCAACCGCGTCGTGCGCGTGCCGAAGCAGCGCATGTACGACACGATAGGCGACGTCGAGCGGTACCCCGAGTTCGTGCCGTACTGCACCGGCTGCGACGTGCACGCGCCCGAGGCCGGCCTCGGAGGGCGCCGCGTTTACCTGAAAATTAAGTGGAAGCAGTTCGAAGACGGGTTCGAGAGCATCATGTCGAAGAGCGAGGACGAGATCCACTCGTGGGCCGTGAACAGTGAGATGTTCACCGAGCTACGCTGCTTGTGGTCGGTGCACGCACTTACCGAGACGCAGTGCAACGTCCAGCTGAAGCTCGTGTACCAGTTCCAGAACCCGCTGTACAACATGGTCTCACAGGGCGCCGGGCGGCTCGTCTCACGCGCGATGATCGCGGCGTTCCTCGGTCGTGCGGTCAAACTGCACACTGGGTACTAGCCGGGCTCGCAGGCTCGCGCTGGTGCGGTCCCGGGTGCGGTCCCGAGTGCGATCCCGGGGACGCAAACCCGGCGCGCATTGTAGTATACTTTTGGTAGGCGCTGTATAGATATATGCGACAGTGCTGTAGCCCGAGACTCTGGAAGGAATGCGCCACTGTTATGGAGTCCCGAAAAGCTGGTGAAGCCGGCATAGCCGGCGGAGCGCTCGGCACCGTCAAGATGCAGCCAACGGCCCCACCGAGCGCGATGCCACATCTCACCAGGCGGCCTGGCCCTTTTCGAAGCAACGACACAACCGGGGGCGTTTCTTTTAACGATGTTCCATGCATGGAGCCATCAGCTTTATAAACTATGCATTGATGCGTACGTGAGAATGCGACGTACGGATTGCTGTGAGCAGGGCCAACAGCGCATTATAATTTTGAAAGAGTATAGGAACTCCAGCGAGCAAGAGATCAAGTTCCACACTCTTGTCGGGCCAGGCCGCGTCAGCACGAATCGTGTCTCTTCATGTCCTTCGCGCTAGCTCATACGGAGCACCACTGGCTAGCGGCAGAAACCCGAAGCGCCAAGCACTGGTTGGACACGCTTAGATGAGGATCCAAGGCGCAGATGATTAGCAGCGCTTGTCGCTTCGGCCGCATCCGGGGTGCACTCAGCAACGCTCCGTTCACACGGCACGCAAGGCCCTGATAACATCGACGGCGACCCGAGTAGGCATCGTAGCCCGGACGCGGCCCGCAAGGCTGCTCAGTGCGACCGGCTCCCCGCGCTGAAACACATGGCCGCAAGATGACGCTGGGACCTGTCATCCACAAATTACAGGACCGCAGGGGCCGACACCGTCTTTGCTCACGTGCACAAAGATCTCTTCCGCGAGCGCACAGGGCGCGACGCGCGGCGGCGTTTCGCCGCCTGGCCATACAAGGTTAGGGCAGCCCCGGGACGCCTCATTGCCATGGCGGACTCCGACCTTAGCGTAGACTGGGGCCTGAGCGCGCCCAGCGACGACGTCGCGCTGGAGCACGCGCCTGCAGTGCCGCTGCAGTACGTGGCGCTCTACGAGCAGTGCCAGCCCGCGGGCGGGCGCGTCGACGCGGCGCGGCTCGCAGACGTGCTGGAACAGCAGTTGCGGCTCCCGCGTGCGCGGGTGGCGCAGATTCTTGCCGCCGTTGGCGAGCCCGTCGACGCGCAGAGATTCTACTGGGCGCTCGCGCAGGCCGCGATGATACAGCACGCGCCAGACCACGACGTGCCCGGCAGCGTGGGCGAGCTTGGCATCGCGCTCGAGCTGCACACAGACGGCGGCAGCGACAGCGAGCCCGCGCCCGCAGCGCCGCCGGCGCCCGTACCCGCGTACGTCCCCACGGCGCCGCCGACGCTGCGCGTGTCCGTGTGCGCGCAGCCCGCCGGCGCGTTTCTGCTGCGGCACACCGAGTTCGAGGTCGTCGGAGCGTTCCGCGACGCGACTGTGCGCGCGCGCCGGCGTTACCGCGACTTCGTGTGGTTGCACGACTGCCTTGTCGCGCGGTACCCGTTCCGCGCGGTTCCCGTGCTCCCCCCGAAGGTGTTCTCCATCAACGGCACGTTCCTGACGTCCGGGACGCAGGCGCAGTTCCTGGACAAACGCGCGCAGTCGCTCACGCGCTTCCTGCAGCTGCTGGTCGCGCACCCGGTGCTTGCCAAGGACGCGCTCGTCGCGCTTTTCGTCACGACGCCGGACGCTGCGTTTGCGAGCGACAAAGGCAAGTTCAAGCGGCTCGAGGCGGCCGACGAGCTGGTCGCGACGCCGCTGTTCATCGCGAACTTCTCGGAGAGCACGCTGGACGAGTGGAAGCAGCGCGACGCGGCGTGCGCGGCGGGTGCCACGCACGCGACGATGCTCGCGTCGTTCCTCGAGCACGAGGTTGCGCGCGCGATGGAACAGCGCGCAGCGCTCGAGCTCGTGCGCGGAGGCTGCGCTAAGCTCGCGCAGACGCTGCCGGCGCTGTACCCGTCGCCGAACGAGGACAAGCCTGTTATCGCGGGCAACCTGAAGCGCGCGGGCAAGCTCGCGGACAAGTGGGCCGAGAGTAGCCGCCTCGAAATCCTGAAGGTGCGCGTCGGCGCCGTGTACGAGCTCAAGCTCTTCCGCGACATGCTTACGAGCGTGCGCATGCTGTTCCAGCGGCAGCGCGCGCGCGGCACAAACAGCATACCCGAGTTGAAGCGCAAGATCGAAGGCTTCGAACGGCGGCTGCGCACGCTGGACGAACCCGGCGCGGCGAAACCGGAGCAGCGCGAGGAGACGCGCGCGACGCTGCGCACGGCCGTGCAGCAGGCGCAGGAGCAGATCGCCGAGCAGCGCGCGCGCGACATGAACATGAAGATGATCATCACGCAGGAGCTGCAGCTCGCCGAGGCGACGGTGTATCAGCTCTCGGTGTTCCTACGGACGCTGGCGCAGAATCTGGTAGGCGTGTTCGGGCTGGACGCGGACTTCGCCCAGCAGTTCAGCGACCTCGTCGCCGACTCGCCGGTTCGATATGAGTAAGGGCGGCGAGGGCGTCCGTGCAGAGACGGGCGTTGGTCGCACCAAGAGGAAACCTAGAGCGAACGCGCCTAGAGCAGCTTCTAGATCGCTCGCAGTTTCAGCAATTGCATAGCGCGCGCGCCAGCGTGCAAGCATCGAGCTTACGACCACGAAGCGGGTGCTTCTGGGTGCCGCGCCCGGGTGCGGGCTACGCACATCTCAACTTGGGCACGAGTCGGCCACACCGCGGTACTGCAGGCTAGCAAACCGAGGCATAGTCTTCGCAATTAGCGCGCACGAGCCTGGTTTCCTTGGAGTCTGCGGCCCATCGCCCGGTTATGCGATTTGGCGCGTGCATATTCGCGTCCGCGCGCGGCCCTGACTCAGCATGGCGGTCTCGGCAAAAAAAGCGAAGAAGGTCGCACGCCAGCAGAGGCTGAAGCAACAGCGCGAGCAGCAGCACGCGCAGATCGCGACGCAGTCCAACCGCCAGCGCAAGGCGGCTCTACGCCAGGCCGCGGTCGCTAAGCTGCAGCTGGCGCAGCAGCCGCGTCTGACTGCAGTCATCGACGGCACGGGCACGACGCTCGGCGGGCCGGAGTCGCACGCGATGTGGCTGCAGTAGCCACGCAGGGTCCGAGGCGTCGAGTGAGCTGCCTTTGGCTATTGCATAGGCCGAATAGGGGTCCGCAGGCGCCCTGTGCCGCGCCGTGAGCAACAACAATGCACAGGTGACGTGACGTGACGGTCCTCGAGAACAGGCACCGGGAGCCCCGGACGACCGGCTCGTGCGCCCTGGCGTGATGCAGATGTAGATATGCAGAGGCGCGCATGCCGTGGCCGCGCACATACTGGTACGTAGCCAGTTAGTTTAAATTGATGACCTTCGCCGTCAGCCGGGGCCCCGCGTTCAGCGCGGGGACTGCGTCTGACTGAGCAGCGTTTTGAGGTACGCCTTTTTCTCGCGCGCGTCGTCGCGCCGGTCGTCGACGCGCGGGCTGACCGGCAGGCTCGGCGCGCTGGCTGCGTTGGCGACGCTGGCGACGCTCGAGACGCTGGCGGTGCTGGCGGAGGCGGCGTGCGCGCCGCGCGCGGGCTCGCCCGGGTACAGCAGGTCCGCCCAGACGAGCAGCGAGTCCGCGTCCAGCTTCTTCTCGACGCTCTTGACGAAGGTAGCAAGGTGCTGCACGGCCTCGGCCGGCAGCGGACGCGGCATGTACCGCACGAGCGCAGCGAGCACGCGCGCGACCGCATAGACGCTGGCGCGCGGCACGAGCGCGTC
This sequence comes from Starmerella davenportii, assembly GCA_030579095.1. Classification (NCBI taxonomy): domain Eukaryota; kingdom Fungi; phylum Ascomycota; class Dipodascomycetes; order Dipodascales; family Trichomonascaceae; genus Starmerella; species Starmerella davenportii. Next base: position 471,628 of record JAKUAD010000003.1, read on the forward strand.
GAAGCGGCTGAACGTGTCTTCGTCGAAGGGCTGGCTCTCGTCGACGGCGGCGAGCGCCGTCTGGAACAGCTGCGAGTCGGCCGCGCGTGTGAACGCGTCCTTGCAAACGCGCCCGCGCAGGTACGCGAAGCACTGCACGAGCGGCTGCGGCACGCCGCCGGCGCCGCGCGGCAGCTGCTCGTACGGCTGCCCCAGGAAAGACGGCTCGGGCTGCACGTGCACGGCGACGTACTTGTGTACACTGTCCTCGACGTCGCGCGCGCTGCGCGTGCGCACGAGCAGGATGAGGTCGCGCGCGTGCACGCCAACCGTCGCGACAAGGCGCAGCTTGGCGACCGGCGCCGACATAGAGACATCGCCCTCGGCGGGCGTCACGGCGACGCCGGCGCCGTCCGCGTTGTCGCTGTCGGCGGCGATCTCGGCAGCCCAGTGCACCGGGCGCGTGCCGTCGTTGCAGATCGCGAGCTCGGCGATGTGCGTCGTGAACACGCGGCCCGCGACGGCGAGCTGCTGCGGCTGCACCGAGAGAATGGGCCGCGCCTTGTTCTCGGCCTCGTCCTTCAGCTTCACGGCGGACTCGACGATGCTGTCGCGCTGCGGCGCGTCGACGCACGGCGCCTCGATCTCCAGGTCAAGCACGACGGGGCGGTGGTCCGAGCAGGTGAGCTCGACGCTCGCGTAGCCGCGCACGGCCGCCGCGCAGTCCGTACGGAAGAGCACGCGGTCCGTGTACGACGGCACGCGCGCCGCGAAGCGACCCGAACCGAGCTCGTACTTGTACGTCGGCGGGAACGCGATCTGCGCCTCCTGGAACCGCGCGAACACGTTCCCCAGCTGCTGCTCGAGCCGCAGGCTGTCGTGCGCGAGCAGCCGCGCGTACTCGTGGGCCTTTGCCTTGCTTTGCACCTCGGTCTCGGGCAGCAGCACGCGGTAGTTCAGGTCGCCGAGCACGAGCACGAGCTTGCGCGGCGTCGTGGCGAGCCGTGCAGGCCCGGATTCGCGTGCGCCGAGGTCGTCCGGCATGCCGGCAGCCACTGGCGCTGCGTCCAGCTTGGGCGAGAACGGAGGGCCGAGCGCCGGCGCCGCCGCGGCCTCCGCGACGGCGTCCGGCGCCTTGTCGTCGAAGCTGAGCTCCTGCTTGAGCTCGTCAGTGCTGGCCTCGGGACCACGGCCGAGGTCATCGGAGCTGCCGTCGTCGAGCGTGAAGACTTCGACGTCGGGCTCCTGCGCGCGCTCGGCGCCGCGGTCGGCGCTGAGCGACGCGTCGGCGTCGGCCTCCGGCTTCGCGAGCCCCGGGATGCCGAACGCGGAGCCGATCTCGCGCAGCTCCCAGCGGCGGCGTTTGAGCTGCGCGACGTCCTCGCCGGCCGAGAGATGGCAGTTCACGATGGAGACCTCGACGCCGCCCCCCAGGATGGGGTCGCTGAGCAGCTCGAAGCGCGCGAGCGCGGCGCCTTTGTTCGCCCACACGCCGAAGAGGCCGGTGCTCGTGGTCTGCGTGCGCACGTTGGCGACGCTGCCTGCGAGCTCGTTGCGCACGAAGACGAGCGTCAGGATGCCGAGCAGCTGAACGGACGCGACGAGCGTGTGGCTCTGGCTAAGGTATGCCATTGCGTGCTCGGACGCCGTGCGCAGTGTCTGCGGATTCGCCTTGTAGCTCTTGAGGCTGTCCGTCTCCTGGAACGCGAGCGCAACGACTGCGTGCTGCGGCAGCGCGTCCTTCGGCCCGAGCAGCGCGGCAAAGTTGTGCGAGTCCATGCAGACATCCGGCAGCAGCCCCGCACAGTTGTATGTGCAGCATTTGACGCCGAGCGCGCGCGGCGCGAGCAGCGCGGCCCAGCGCGCGAGCAGCCCGACCGTCTTCGTCGTCTCGAGGTCGGTCGGGCCGACGTGCGTGTTCCAGTACGCGAAGAACGCGCACACGTTCTCCACGTCCGCCGCGCTGCTCGCGTCGATGCTGCCGATGCTCTTGTGCTCGAACAGCAGCTCGAGCCGGTCCACGGCGAGCACCGCCTGCAGGCTGCGGTTGAACGCCTCGCCGCGCCGCGACTCAAGCCACGCGTCGCGCGGCGCGCCCGCGCCGACGCGCCGCAGCGTGTAGCGGTGGTCGCCGTCAAGCGTCAGCTCGTGCGAGCTCGTCTCGATTCTCATCGCGGGCGGGTTAGTCAGGCCACGCTGGCGTTGGGGACGCGCACTTGCCGGCACGCGCGGGCACGGCCCGCGGCAGTGGCGACGGCTCATAAAGTCAGCAGCGCTGGCCGCGAGCCGCGGGCCGGCCACGGACCCGGATTCTGTAGGCTGCACTCGAGCCCGCTGCCGCCGGTGCGTGCAGGGTGACCCCCGCCTCGCCAGCGAGGCGCTTGTGGCTCAAAAGGCCGCTGCGCGCTCCGCCTGTGGTGCACGAATTGCGCGTGTTTGCTGCGCTGCTACATGTGTTAGCTTTCTCCATAAATATTGCCCCGCAGCATGATATAGTGGCATATGGTATGCGCCATGTGCCACGACGCTATGCTGCGGCTTTACATATCGGTTACATACAAGTGTCCACCTGCGGGTGATAGTGCTTGCGGCGCGCAAAGAGCCGACTCGCGCGGGCCCGAGTGTGCCAGAACGGGCCAGCGCTTGCCAGAGCCGACCAGAACGGCCATAGGGCCACGACGCACGCCGCAGGACGGGCAGCAGAGATCCTGCAACACCCTCCATCCATTTCTGACCAATTTTTAGACATCACTCGCGGGTGCACCACCAATTGCGGCAATGCGACGCGCTTCCTCGCGCCTTGGAACTTCGCACGCGCGCGTGGCCTGAGTCAGCATGCTCGCGCTGGTGGCCGCCGGCACGCTGCTTAAGCTGCTGCTGTTCCCCGCGTATCACTCGACGGACTTCGATGTGCACCGCAACTGGCTCGCGCTGACGCATGCGCTGCCCCGCGCGGAGTGGTACTACGAGGCCACGTCGCCGTGGACGCTCGACTACCCGCCGCTGTTCGCGTTCTTCGAGCACGCGCTGAGCCGCTGCGTGCCGGACGCTGCGCGCCGCGACGGCTGCCTCGCGCTGGTCGCCGAGGACGGACTGTATGGGTGGCCGACTGTCGTGTTCCAGCGGGCCACCGTCGTTGCGAGCGAGCTGCTGCTGGTCGCAGCGCTGCGCTGCGTCGACCGCGTCTCTGCCGCGCTAATCTTCGCGAGCCCGGCGTGGCTGCTGCTCGACCACATCCACTTCCAGTACAACGGTATGCTGTACGGGCTCATGCTGCTCTCGCTCACGACCATGCTGCGTGGCCGGTACCTCTGGTCCGCGTTCCTCTTCGCGACGCTGCTCTGCTTCAAGCACCTGTACCTGTACGTGGCGCCGGCGTATGTGGCGTACCTTGCGCGGCACTACCTTTGGCGCGAGCGCAGCCTGGTCGCCGTGCTGAAGCTGGGCGCTGCGACGCTGCTGCCGTTCGCCGCGGCGCTGCTGCCGTTCGCGCCGTCGACGTACCCGCAGATCCTGCGCCGGCTCTTCCCGTTCGCGCGCGGGCTCACGCACTCTTACTGGGCGCCGAATGCGTGGGCGCTGTACTCGTTCGCCGACCGCGCGCTCGGCTTCGCGCGCGGGAACTCGCTCGCGGCGTCCACACGCGGCATCGTGGGCCAGGTCGCGTTCGCGAACCTGCCGCAGGTCGGCCCGCGCGCGACGTTCGTGCTCTCACTCGCGTTCCAGCTGCTCGCGGTGCTGTTCGCGTCCGGCGCGGACCAGTTCGTCGAGTGCGTCTGCCTATGTGGTTTCGCCTCGTTCCTCTTCGGATACCATGTGCACGAGAAGGCCGTGCTCACCGTTCTCGTGCCGTTCACGCTCATAGCACGCAAGAACCAGCGATACCTCAACGCGTACCTCCCGCTGCTCGCCGCAGGGTGCTGTGGCCTGTTCCCGCTCATCTACACGCCGTCGGAGACTATTTTCAAATTTGTGTACACGTTCGGGTACTGCCTGGTCGCGTGCCTCGCGCTCCCCGCCGCGTCACATTTCAGCGTGTACCCGATCAATGTGCTGTACCTGCTAGGGCTTGCCGCCGTCATGCCGCTCAGCCTGGTCGTGCCGTTCGTGTTTGAGAAGTACGAGTTCGCGGGCAACATGATGGTCTCCGTGTACTGCGCGACGGGCGTTGTGCTTTCGTGGCTCCAGTTCTCGGTTGCCGTGTTCCGGCGCAGGGCCGTCCAGGCGGCGTGAAAATATCGCAACAGCGGGTGCCGGCTGCCGTGCTGGCTGCGGCTATTCTGCCTATGTAGCTCAGAAGCCAGTCCATGCCGGTTCAGGGCTGGTGGTGGCGCAGAAGGCGAGCCCATATAGCACTATAACTCCTGTTCGTGCGTTCTACGTTCATTGCCGCGCATTTGGTTCCATATTCGCTTTCCAGTACCCGTTATTGGGTGCGAAGTAAACCGCTGTGTCCTGACATCACGCTGGCAACGTGCAATACGCAACTTCCAGCCCATGACCAGAACACTCAAATGGCACAGACGGCAACCAGCAAGTATGGAAAGTTGAGCGGCGGTGCGAAGCCGTGTGCTGCGCAGACAGAGGTGGCCACGGGTGCGCACAAGGCCGTCACGTAGAAGACCGCTTTCTGCTGGTGATGGAGAGACACGATGGGTTGATTACGACTACGACTAATTGGACGCTGCGCCACGGTGATGATGTTTAACTGATGACGAGGCGGCCGAGCTAGCTATGCATTTTTGGCGCGTCTGGACTCGCCTACTGGGGGACAACGACGTCCACGGTCGTGCTGGCGCTGAAGCCGTACTTGGACCACGGCATCTTCTCCTGCAACGACTTCAGGCACTCGATGGGGTGCAGCAGCTTCTTGCACTTCTCGCTGCCGTAGTCGCGCACGTCCTCGATGTGCGGCGTAACGACGTGCTTCTTGTGGCAGCGCGGGCACACGGGCACGTTGTCGACGTACTCTGTGAGCGCCGTGCTGTAGCGCAGCAGGTTCAACGGGCTGTTCCAGTGCGCCTGCAGGAAGCTGGGCTCCACGTCAGCGTCCGCGACTTCGACGACGTCGTCGCTGCTGTGGTTCACGAGGATGGACTCGGTGCTGACCGGTTGCGAGGACGCGCCGACGGTCGCAGGGCTGGACTCGCTCTCGGTGGCCGCCTCGCCGACGATCGGGAAGCTCGCCACGCCAAACTTGGCGGGCTGCTCGGCAGCGGGTGCACTAGCGCCTGCCGCAGGCGTGGCGGACGCAGTGACGGGCGGCTGGGCCGGCATGGTGACGGCCGTATACGCGTCGGAGACAGCAGCGGAGTCGACAATGGGGGTCGCGGTGTTGAAGTCAGACATGTTTGTGAGGTGTAGTGATGTTGAGAGGGCGGAAGGGGGGTATATATACTGTCCGCAGCGCATTACCCAAATAGGAAGCGCGGGTTAGAGTTAACATTAGCACCATTACGTCACTAGCGTGCCTGCATGATGCGGCCCCGCCGCGCCATGTGATGGCGAAGCGAGCGCGCACAGCGCGCACGCGCCAGCCCGAGCACTGACGCCCAGGGGGGCACGCTGGGAGGTATTATGCCTCCTGTGTCTATAATCCATACTCTCAAACGCCCATTTCCATGCGCCCGGCCCCACTGCTCAAGCCGCCGCGCCGCACGGAGAGAGTTCTGACAGGCGCCTGCCGATTAGATTGAGGGAACTTTGAGCTAGGCCACGGCGGCAAACCGACGTGGCTGGCGCTGCCAGAAGCTCGCACGCACAGGGCGTAGAAACCCAATCACTGAAATAACCTTACCTGGGAGTCAGTAACGGTGGTTACTTTGCAAAGATGCTTCCAAAGCCCTGTGTACGGAGAAGCGGCTACAGAACCGAGCGGACGGCTTGTGGGGCGCGATATCCGGCTGTCCTGGCTGCCATGCACGCGCAGCAGTGGGCACGCATTGGGTGCGGACTCCGAGTTCTAGTGTGAGCCGACTCCAGAGAGACGATCGGCCTCCCACGGTACTACCCAAGATACACCAGCAGCAATTGAGAGGAATTCCGAGCGCGGATTGATCCTGAATGCGATGCACGAGCGGCGCGCGCGGCGCGAGTCGGCGTCTAGGCCCGATAAGAGATGCCGCGCAGCACGAATTGCACGCAACAGTCGCTAGACAAGTGCTCGCTCACTCTAGCACAGTGCATGCACAGTACCGCGTCAATCCTGCCCGCGAGCCGAGCGCGGCAACCTCAGGCACGACCGCGCGCGCCGCGAGTGCTCACGTGACTGACAACTGACCAATGGCCTGACGCGAGTTCACTTCACGAACCACCTTTGTAAGCATACAGGTTGCACTCTGACCAGTCTGCGATGTACCGAGCGGCATTCAAACCTGCAGTCGCAACGTGCGCGACGCTGGGCGGACTAGGCCTGGCGGCTTACGCGCTGACCCCCCGCGCGCACGCGCTGACGATGGCCGAGCACGGGCTGCACGCGCCGGACTACCCCTGGCCGCAAAACGGGCTGACGCAGACGTTCGACCACGCGAGCATCCGGCGTGGATACCAGGTGTACCGTGAGGTGTGCTCGACCTGCCACTCGCTGAACTTCGTGAAGTGGATGGACTTGGTCGGCGTGAGCCATTCCGCGAGCGAGGTGCGCGCGATGGCCGCCGAATTCGAGTACCCCGACGAGCCCGACGACGAGGGCCGCCCGCGCACGCGCGCCGGCAAGCTGCTGGACAAGCTGCCCGACCCGTACCCGAACGAGCAGGCCGCGCGCGCCGGAAACCAGGGCGCGCTGCCGCCCGACCTCAGTCTGATGACAAAGGCGCGGCACAACGGCGTGAACTACGTGTTCTCGCTGCTCACGGGGTACCCCGAGGAGGCGCCCGCGGGCGCGGCGGTCGCCGACGGGCTGCACTACAACCCGTACTTCCCTGGCGGCGGCATTGCGATGGCGCGCGTGCTGTACGACGACCTGGTTGAGTACGAGGACGGCACGCCCGCGACGACCTCGCAGATGGCCAAGGACGTGACCACGTTCCTGAACTGGTCTGCTTCGCCCGAGCACGACGACCGCAAAAGGATGGGACTAAAAGCGCTGATCATTCTGGGCACGCTCTTCGGGCTCAGCGTGGTCGTGAAGCAGTACAAATGGTCGAACATATGGACGCGCCGGGCGGTGTGGCGCGGCCCGGGCAGCCCCAAGCAATAGAGTAGACTTACGCCGTAGCACATAGACGACATCACAACGCAATGCGTACTAAAGCGAATGAGGCACGGTGAAACGCGCCTACGCGGGCCGCGCGCATGCGAGCAGCGCTCGCCGGCCGCGCAGGCGCCGACGGCGCGGCAAGCAGAAATGGCCTAATGGCACGCACAACTAGGACGCGCGCACGACCGAAGCACGACTGGTGCCGCACACCTAACACCCCGATATATCAAGCGCTCTGCGGATCGCCTCATGGCCGGTCTATTCAAGTTACTTGTTTCTGGCCCGAGAGTGGGCAACGCGGCACTGCGAGTTTGGCTGCCGAGCAGACGAGGCATTGCGGCGCCGCAGTACGCGGTCCTAGTCGCGGAACACTCCCTGAAAGAGCTGTTACCTCTGATCAGCAGCCAGCCGCATCCTGGCCCACTCACCGCATCGCTGTTCCTCACTACGAGGCGTGTGCCACGTCGCGTGTGGGTCGCACGGTCAGAGCGCGCAGTCCTTGGCACTCAGTCTGCCAGCCCGCGCGTGCACCCAATCACTGCTCCCCGCATCGCTGATCGCCGGGGCTCACCCGAGGCGTGCAATTTCACCCGTGCGGCCGCTAACGGCCGGCAGCCGCGCGCAGACTTCCGCGCGCTGCCAATTTATAATCGGCTTAGTCACCGGGAGTTCCTGATGGAGACGAAAAAGCGGCTCTCCGACGACGCGCAGCCCGCGAGCAAGCGGCTGACGCTGTCGGCGGACGGCCCCTTGACGCTCGAAGACGTCGAGTTGTTCCAGCGTGATGCGCTCTTCCGGCAGATGGAGACGTACCGCCGCGAGCGCGACGAGCTGCAAGCGCAGCTCGCGGCGCTCGAGGGCCCTGCGGACGGCGCCGCGCAGCAGGCGCAGGAGCTCGCACACAAGTATACCGAGGCACTTGCGCGTGCCGAGCGCGCGGCCAGCGTGGCCGTGGCGCGCGTGCATGAGCACGGCGCGCACACCGAGTCCGCGACGCCCGAGCCAGCGGAAGCGGCGCCGGCGACTGCCGCCGCGAGCAGCGAGCTTGAGGCGCAGCTGCGCGCGAGCGAGGAGCGCGCGGCGGGACTCGAGAGCGAGGGCGCGCGGCTGCGCACGCAGCTCGCTGACGCCGACAGCCAGCGGCTCGCGCTCAGCGCGAAACTCGCACACGCCGAGGAGCAGCTCGCGAGCGCGCCCGTAGCCGCAAAGGCGATGGAGGCGCGGCTCGCCGACGCCGAGGCGCAGAACACGAAGCTTGCGCAGAGCGCGGGCGCGCTGCAGGCGCAGATCGACGAGCTGAAGAGCACGCGCGCCGAGTACGAGCACCGCGCGCGGCAGGCGAGCGAGGAGCGCGTCGAGCAAGCCGAGCGGCGCCTGGCCGCCGCCGAGAGCGACGCAAAGCGGCTGCGCAAGGAGCGCGACGACCTGCACGACGAGGTCGCCGTGCTGAAGGCGGAGAACGCCGCGAAGCGCAACGAGGCGCGCAAGCTGCAGCAGCAGCTCGAGCTCGAGCTCGAGCAGGCCAAGCAGGAGCTCGCAGCCGGTGTCTCCGACGCCCCGAACGGGGCGCCGAAGGAGGCATCGAACGGAGCGCCGAGCGGGGCAGCAGACGGCGCTCCCGACCTGGCCGGGCTGAGCGACGAGGACGTGCGCGCGCGGTGCGCCGCGCTGGCGCGGCAGAAGCAGGCGCTCGAAGGCGAGATCGGCGGTTTGGAGAGCGGCTTCCGCGCGGCGAAGGCCAAGGCGCGCGAAGCGCTGCGCGCGGCCACCGAGAGCGAGCAGAAAATGGGCGTGCTGAACACGGCGAAGGTACGCTCCGACCACAAGTACCTCGACGCGATGCGCATGAAGGACGCCGCGCAGGGCGAGCTTGCGAGCGCCAAGCGCGCGCTGGCGGCGTCGACGGAGCTGCTCAGCGAGAAGCGCGCACTGGAGGCGAAGCTCGTCGCACAGGCAGGCGCGCTGCAGAAGGAGCTCGCCGCGCGCGAGCAGGCAACGCGCGCGCGCGCGCAGGAGCTGGTCTCGGCGCGCGCGCGGCTCGCGGCCGCCGAAGGGCAGCTCGCGGCGGCGCGCGCTGCGCAGG